>CAIGQW010004410.1:570014-589184 GCA_903798125.1 Danio choprae | reverse complement strand
TGATTTCGTACTGTCCACAAAGTTACTCTTCATTGACTCAACATTGTTAGCGCCACTCACAGCCTTTTCGAGAGCACTTGATTTCTTCTTTTTTCCCTCCTCTCTCTTTTTTAAGTTAGATTTGGTCAAAAGCTAAGAGTATAAACTTTTAAAAATATCTAAGAGGCTCTTTATTTAGCAGTTCTCTGTGAGAGATTATGAATTGGTTTTCATTCTGGATCTAGAGTTCACTTTCATATCAAGCGGCAAACAAAAATTGCATTAAATAAACAACTTAAAGAGAGTTCACACAAAAATTTAAATTCTCCTCATCCTCCACTTTAGATTTATATCTTTTTCTTTATATATTTTTTATTTATAACATCGGGTCTCATTCATGCATACGACCAATTTCTTTACAAGATGCACAAGTTCTTTATAGCAAAAAAATAATAATAATTCATGTAAATTTGGCAAAAACTATGAATATTATTAACAGAACACGTGAGCACATGTTGTGAATTTGGTAGACACATTTTGTAAGAAATGTGAGGGTGCAGAGAAAAACAAATAACATTATTTTAATGTGCAGAAATGTGATACAACATAATGAATTTGTGACACTTACACGAGGAAGAAATCCCAGCGATCGTCATCCACATCGATGAAACTGGCCGTCTCGATGAACCACATGAGAAATGTCTGCAAGCGCTCGTGGTACTCTCTGAAGCCTGGACACGAGATGTCCACCTGCAGAGGACGCACACACAGACAGTTGAAGTCAAAATTATTATTATTTTCTTTTTATATTTCTCAAACGATGTTGAACAGATTCAGGAATTTTTCACAGTATTTCCTATAATATTTGTTCTTCTGGAGAAAGTCTTATTTGTTTTATTTTGGCTAGAATAATAGCAGTTTTAATTTTATTTAAACCATTTTAAGGTCAATATTATTCGCCCCCTTGAGCAATATATTTTTTGATTGTCTACAAAACAAACCATCGTTATACAATGACTTGCCTAATTACCCTAACTTGCCCAATTAACCTAATTAAGCCTTTAAATGGAACTTTAAGCTGAATACTAGCATCTTGAAAAATATCTAATCAAATATTATGTGATGTCATCATGACAAAGATAAAAGAAATCAGTCATTAGAAATCAGTCATTAAAACTATTGCTTAGAAAAGTGTTGAAAAAAAAAAATATCTTTCCGTTAAACAGAAATGCAGGGGGGAAAAAAATAGAGGGGGGCTATTAATTCTGACTTCAGCTGTATACAATCTATGATGCATTCACAACACATTTCACTACAGTATATGTACTGTAGTTTAAGCAATTCTGCATATCAAATATATTCACGACAATGTTTGTCAGCCACCGATAAACTTCCGGTGAAAGATTGAAGTGACTATTTAAAGTTTATAAGGTCCCCTTTACAGCAGTGGTCACCAAACTTGTTCCTGGAGGGCTGGTGTCTGCAGATTTTAGCTCCAACTCTAATCAAACACACCTGAACAAGCTAATCAAGGTCTTACTAGGTATACTTGAAACACCCAGGCAGGTGTGTTGAGGCGAGTTGGAGCTAAACCCTGCAGGGACACCGGCCCTCCAGGACCGTGATTGGTGACCCCTGCTTTATAGCATCGATAATGTAACTGAATTGAAATATAGTCAGTTAAACAGACTTAAGCATTCATATAGTTGTTCAAGCGTAAAGCTAGATGATGGGCCATTTAAACCCAAGTGTGTCGATCATTTATTTAAAACAATCCAGATCTTAAAACTGGTGAGTTTATAATGGCATGACAGCTCATTGGAAGCTCCTGAGCTTGAGCCTATTCAAAACTAAAAGTCTCAGGATGTATATAATAAAAAGGAGATATTTAAAATAAAATAAAAGAGGTATATACTACATATACTTTTATTAAGCGCAAGAAAAACTATAACAATTAATTGGATAAATTCTTAGCTGTATTCTTAGAAAATGTGTTTTTTTCATGGGTTTTGTTATTTCTTTTATTATCTGAATTACTGCTGCTCTCGTGGAATATCTAGTTATGTCTTTGTAAATTGCTCTAACGTTACAAAATTAAATGTTAAAAAATATATATCAAAAGACCTCATTTATAAGGTCCATTTACTGAAAAAGTATTACAAAGTGTAAGTAAACCAAGTAGACATGGTAGTAATAACATTTCACACCCAACATTAATCCTTTAATTAGGGTATTAGCATTGTCCAATACAAAAAAAATCTAAATAAGACAATCAAAATCATAATCAAATATACACTCACCGGCCACTTTATTAGGTACACCTTACTAGTACTTTGTTGGACCCCCTTTTGTCTTCAGAACTGCCTTAATCCTTCGTGGCATAGATTCAACAAGGTACTGGAAATATTCCTCAGAGATTTTGGTCCATATTGACATGATAGCATCAATCCATGATGCGAATCTCCCGTTCCACCACATCCCAAAGGTGCTCAATTGGATTGAGATCTTGTGACTGTGAAGGCCATTTGAGTACAGTGAACTCATTGGCATGTTCAAGAAACCAGTCTGAGATGATTCGTGCTTTATGACATGGCGCGTTATCCTGATGGAAGGGATGGACATGGTCAGCAACAATACTCAGGCTATGGTGTTGACACGATGCTCAGTTGGTACTAATGGGGCCAAAGTGTGCCAAGAAAATATCCCCCACACCATTACACCACCACCACCAGCCTGAAGTTAATACAAGGCAGGATGGATCCATGCTTTCATGTTGTTGACGCCAAATTCTGACCCCACCATCCGCATGTCGCAGCAAAAATCGAGACTCATCAGACCAGGCAACGTTTTTCCAATCTTCTATTGTCCAATTTTGGTGAGCCTGTGCGAATTGTAGCCTCAGTTTCCTGTTCTTAGCTGACAGGAGTGCCACCCGGTGTGGTCTTCTGCTGCTGTAGCCCATCCACCTTAAGGTTGGACGTGTTGTGTGGTCAGAGATGCTCTTCTGCAGACCTCGGTTGTAGCGAGTGGTTATTTGAGTTACTGTTGTCTTTCTATCAGCTGGAACCAGTCTGGCCATTCTCCTCTGACCTCTGGCATCAACAAGGCATTTGCGTCCACAGAACTGCCACTCACTGGATATTTTCTTTTTTCTGAAAATCCCAGTAAATCAGCAGTTTCTGAAATACTCAGACCAGCCCGTCTGGCACCAACAACTATGCCACGTTTAAAGTCACTTAAATCACCTTTCTTCCCCATTTTAATGCTCGATTTGAACTGCAGCAGATCGTCTTGACCATGTCTACATGCCTAAATGCATCAAGTTGTGATTGGCTGAATAGAAATTTGTGTTAACGAGCAGTTGGACAGGTGTACCTAATAAAGTGGCCGGTGAGTATGTCACTATTCCCAATCTATTGAGCATTATTCTATTTATATATTCTATATTCCATGTATTCATATATCTTTTATTGCTTGGAAGAAAATACAAATAGAGAAAATAGGAGATTCCAGCACTACTTGCACAAAATGAGAAAAATTTATAAAACAAATTTGCCAATTCGGTTAGTTTTAAAAGCCTTCCTCGGGGCTATTCCCAATCTACACTGTCAATCCTACAACCTAAAAACTCAACCCTAGTTGCAGTTTGCATGCTGAATGACACGGCCAAAGCAGTGGGAAACTCTGTACCTTGTGTATCTGGTAGGTGAGATCCTCTCCGGCCTCCACATTGTGAACTTTGTAGGTGTGCTGAAGGCTGCCGAAGGGTTTGAAGTTGGCCTCTTTCTCCAGGACAGAGATGAAGTCGTCTGTGTTACAGCAGAAACCAGCAGGAATGATCTCTCGGATTTTACCCTCCACGTCATCTGGCTGAGAGCAAACACACACAGAAAAAAAGAACAAAAACACATGGGAGACTTAAATGATTAACTACCAACATTTCAACAAATTAATTACTACCAACATTTGCAATGCGAGAACCGCATTTATGTACGAGACACCAGTTTATATTGCAATTCAAACAACAGAAACGAAGTCAATATTTAAACCTCTAACAATCACAATTAAAGAACTGTGTAAATCTGAAGCCACAATGAATTTTATGCAATTAAAAAAAAGAGACTAAACAGACTCTATAGTTGGAAAACAATGGTTTAAACAGGTTTCTTTTGAATGACCAAGGCTGCATTTATTGTAAAGTATTACAATTTAAGATAATTGAACTACTTCAGCTAGGGATGCACGGATCAACCAAAAAAATGGCTGATTTAGTTATTTATTTTTATGTTTCATTTGGTTTTAAGTCCCCAATCACCCAATATAATGCATATTTCTGCTTTGTGTGGATCATGATTAAAGTGCAGTTGTTGTCTCTAATATAATGCCAAAAGCAGGACATTTTTGGGATTGAAAGCAGGTAGAAGTTTGCTGTGTCCGTGTAAACACGCAAAAACCTTTCTTTGAAAAAACCTTTGAAGACTATGACTTCATTTGAGTGCACGTTATGTGTTGAGGAAAGTGTAGATGGCAACAAATAAGCCAACAACAATGGCAGAGAATGCAGTAGTGATGCCGTTGCTCAAGTGTTTGCCAACTTTTTAGAGTGCGAATGATGTAAAATGTGTGACAAGTTTGCCACAAACATGTGGGATTCACCTCAACAGCATCTACTGTGCAAGTCCAAATGATTAAACTCAAGCAACAACAACAAAAAAAAAACTCACTTGAAAAACATACCAAGAGTAAACCGGAGCTAGTGGTTCGTGTCTGGTGTGAACCCAGCATTAGTGTACATTTTGTTGTATGTTTCAGATACAAGTCCTTTTTGTATATGTCCAGAAGGCAGAGCTTGTCGTACAGATCACCTAGTGAACCACTGACCTAACCATTCACTAAACACAACCAATAGTGTTTTCAAATGTAGAAGGCAACAAATAAACCAAAAACAATGGCGGAGAATGTGGTAGTGACGCTGTTGCTCAAGTGTTTGCTAGCTTTTTTTAATGTGCAAGGGAAAAACATTTTCATTTTTGGATACATCGTTGTCATGTAAATCTAGCCTAATATGATAATGTACCGCTAAGGAAACCTGTATTATTCAGCCCAAAGTCATTGGAAATACCTGCCTCAAACTACATTTTTGTAAAACATAAAATACGTTGCTTGAGGTGCTTTTTGTTGCACATTTCAGATGTAAAATCCACTAGAGGATTCTGTCTGCATTTTTGTGAATCTGAAATACATCACTTTTTCTGGGTTCGTGCCGAACGCGGAATTAAGTATTCAGGCGAGTAAATGACATGAAGTTAAACGCAAACAAGCAAGGCAAATTATTGCAGTGCGAATGACGTAAGATGCGCAACACGTTTGCTGCAAACGTGCAGAATTCGCCTCAACAATATCTACTGTGTAAGTTCAAATTATTGAACTTAAGCAAAAAGACTTGCTTGAGGGGAAAAACATCCTGTGAGTAAACCAGAGCTAGTGGCTAGTGGGTTTAGTGTGAACCCAGCATTAGAGTACATTTTGTGGTATGTTTCAGATACACGTTCTTTTTGTATATGTCCAGAAGGCAGAGCTTGTCGTACAGATTCTGGCCTAAACCCTTCCCTAAACACAACCAATAGTGTTTTCAAATGGAAACATAACGTAAAAGACAGTTTTACCTTGATTTTACATTGCTTTTATTTATTTTGTGGAAGCGTGTTTTACAGGACTCGAACCAGAGTGCTCTGCATCACAAGGAGGGATGCAATGATTATAGATTTTGGTTGTACGATTATAGTCTGAGGAATAATCACGGTGTTACGGTTATCACGATTATTATGCATTCATTAATTTCAAAACACTACTATTTCAGAAAAATCACATGAAAACTCATATTTTAAAGTGTTATTTTTATTGCTGCTCAGTAACCAAATAATTTTCTCAGAGATGGGTTGCAGCTGGAAGGGCATCAGCTGCGTAAAACATATGCTGGATAAGTTGGCGGTTCATTCCGCTGTGGCGACCCCAAATTAATGAAGGGACTAAGCCGAAAAGAAAATGAATGAATGAGTAACCAAATAATCCAGCACAAAATAATAAAAAAACAGTATAGCTTCCTTTGGGAAATTAATAATACAGTACAGAGAAAATAAATAAATATATTTCTATAATTTATAATACTAATAATGTCATTATTATCGGTAAAAAAGACTAATATCACTCAAGGACCTTTAAACTAGCGCACAGTTGAAGTAACTTTGTTTAATTGCAGCAGTTTCCTTCTGTGCAAGAGAAACGCGGCGTTGAGAAGCCTTTACGATTAACTAACCGTAATGAATTAAAGTGCGGTTAATAGTGAAATCGGTTAATCGTTGCATCCCTAGTCACAAGTACAACACCGTATAAAGTGAGCTACCGAATAAACTGACCATCATTTATTTGTTTTGTGGTATTTATTTGGTGTTGTACAAAGAACTGCGCAAAAATAATCCCCTATTCGTCAATAATATGTCCCTGTAAATATCATTAGTGTGAAAAGGAACAAAAGTTGTTGCATCATACTGCCCCAGTAGCCTTCATTTTACCTAGAAACTGCAGTCAAATTAAGTACGTTTTTAGCCGTTGCACAAAAATGAAGGCTAAGGCACATATTTCCATTAAGCCTGTGTTGGATTACTATTGAAAACACTTATGCTTTTTAATAGCCTTATGTAATCAATGACATATTTTTGCACCATTCTTAGAAACATCTTAGAGAGCCTAAATGTTTGAACAGTAGCGTAGATCTATACAGATTTCCTCTAAATCATGACCTGAGTCTGTTCCTACACTTTTCTTTCATAGATTTTTTGTCTTGATTCTTGTCCAAATAACTAAAAATTCTTAAATCCAGAAGCATTTTCTAGACAAGCAAAAACACTGACTTGTTCTAAGAACTAATATGCCAAAATGAAGTGAGTTTTTGCTTAAAACAAGCAAAACAATCTGCCAATGGGGTGAGCAAAATAATCTTGTTTTTCCTTTTGGCATAAGACTATTTTGCTTACCCCATTGGCTGATTATTTTGCTTATTGTAAGGAAAAACTGACCTAATTTTTACATATTATTTCTTAAAACAACACAATATGTTCTGTTTGTCAAGAAAATGTAAGACTTTTTGGATATTTGAACTAAAAACGAAGCAAAAACAAATCTAAGAAAAGCCTATAGATAACTAAAAGGACATCGCGATTCTGCTCAGTTTTGGCATTTGGAACAACCGGGTTTAGCAAATACGGTGTTAAAAACGGTGCATCTAAAGCCAAAGATCAGCAAACGAGACCGAATATGAGCATTTCTATAAAGGCAACGCACATTGGTCTTAATCTAAAGCACGTTTCAAGCTTCCCACTGAGCGCGAGTGGTTAACTCAGCTGTGTCTGGTATACAGCGAGAGCAGCTGAATTTAATCATATAAACTGAAGTGGCACATTTATGAGTTATGCGTCTATTCCCCCAGCGCTCGGCCTTACATATAATCACAAAAGAGCCCTAACAGAGTAATTCCCTATTGTTCTGTCATTAAGCTATACTTCAGCTGTGATTGGCACGCCACGAAAAGGAATTAAAGGAAAAAAAATACATATTTTCCTGACACAAAAAGGAGACCCATTAGGCAATTAGCAATGTCAGCTGAGGAGTTTCCAGCCCCCCCTATACCCCTCCCCTTTATCCAATGCCTCCTCTGAAAGACCACTTAATTGAATACATTTACTACTTATCTTAAACCATGAATATCAAATGAAGTTCCCCCAACCGTAATGTGTCCCAGCTTCTCACCGGGCAATAAATTTAATGAATTGATCTCGACTTAACAAAAAAAAAAAAAGAAGCCTGGACATGTATAATAGGCTCCTGTGTTCTGAGGCTGGTGAACGAACTCAATCAAACGAGTTTGCCCTCTCCATTCACAGGCTCCAGGACGGACAATAGTGGTCCCCCCCCACTCTTCCAGCCTCTCTGGGATTTTTTTACCCAGCAGAATGCACACCCATGTTTGCATTGTATCCATTTCCAGCGGGGCTGACATGAGAACACTTTGTATTAAGTTGCTAAGCAGGGCCCTTTGGCCGCGTGATGGGCTACGCTTGTGTCGCGGGACTCTTCATTCACAACGGCCACAAAAACACACGACAAAAGGCTAATGCAACACGCCGCTAATTCCTGCTCATTCAGACATCAGCTAATATCAGAAGGGGATCGGTGCACCTGCAGCTCAGTAACACTCACTATTGTCCCGCTGCATTATGGGAGGATGACAAGACCGAAAAATGGTAAAAATAGACAGTTTCTCTGGCAAATTGCTCAATCGCGCGAATAAAAGCACGGCATTGTAGCGTTCCTGTATTAACTAACGACGCTTAAGACTCTTCAGGTTCATTTTGAGAACGCGTCTTCTTTACACGATGGGGTTCAACAACAGCATTGAATCCAATTACTGTATAAAAAAAAAACCTTCTAATCAAAGACGTCTTCATCCATGAGGGGGAAAAAAAGATGAAAAAAAAGAACCCAATATGAGCAACGCTAAAAGAAAAGACATAATAAAATCAACTGTCCTTAGACAATAAACACCTCAAGTGTGTTTAGCGACTATAATTGCATGCTAGGCTTCAATGTGGAAGATATTCAGAAGCCGTGTCAACCCATAGCACATATATAGCTGTAATATTAATAAAAGAGCGCAGGTCTGATCTGATCAAACTACAACTGTCTGATTCAATCACAAACACAAGGATTTAGGACTTGTTCAAAGGATGTAGATATAAGAATGAGCTACAATATAGGTCAGTGTTTTGGTAACACATTTAAGTTTATTAGCTAGAATGAGTAAGGAAAGTTTGTAGACACCTTGAGATGCAGCAACTGATGTGCCAAACTGATTTATTTACAGTGGCAGATATAGATGAGTAAACCCTTAATAGATCTCTCTTTTAAATTAAGGTGCTCTACAATATGATATGTGTGTATATACACTACCTGACAAAAGTCTTGTCGCCTACCCAAGTTTTAGGAACAGCAAATAATAACTTGACTTCTAGTTGATCATTGCTCATGCATCAGAAGTGGCTTTTATGAAAGGCAAAGGCCTCTAGATTACACTTATTTTACCAAAATAAAATATGATCATGCCTTGATTTTTAATTAGGACAGTAAGGTCTGACTTTGCTTAGACAAAAGTCTTGTCACTTAACAGAAATAATATACAGTACAAAATATAAAGTCATAGTGGAGTAGAAAAATAATTATTATTGTGTATGACTCCCATGAGCTTGGAGGACTGCATCCATACTTCTCTACAATGACTCAAATAACTTATTAATAAAGTCATCTGGAATGGCAAAGACTCTTCAAGAGTTCATCAAGATTCTTTGGATTCATCTTCATGTTCATGTCTGGTGACTGGGCTGGCCAATCCTGCAGCACCTTGACCTTCTTTGCTTTCAGGAACTTTGATGTGGAGGCTGAAGTATGACGTTGCCATCCACTCTGCAGATCTCTCGCACGCACCCATATTGAATGTAACCCCAAACCATGATTTTTCCTTCACCAAACTTGACTGATTTCTAGATTATCTTGGGTCAATGCGGGTTCCAGTAGGTCTTCTGCAGTATTTGTGATGATTGGGATGCAGCTCAACAGATGATTTATCGGAAAAATCTACCTTCTGCTACTTTTCCCAAATGATCAACTAGAAGTCAAGTTATTACTTGTTGATCGACGACAAGACTTTTGCCAGATAATGTACATTATAAAGCAATAAATAATGTAACAACAATTTAATAAAACATTAGTACAGCCCAATGAATATGTCAGAAAAAAAATATTAAACAACATTTTAATAAAGACGGGGTTTGAATTTTGTAGTTTTTGTTTTTGCAATACATCATTTTAAAGTGAAGTATATCATCTTTCTATTTCTAAAGATGTGAAGTAACCGAATGCTTATAATAATAAATAGAACTAGTTAATAAAACCGCTTTGTTTGAATGTACTAAAATATATAGTCTATCATCACTGAAAAATAGATAAAAATATAAATTTTTAAGTTAAATGTGTTCATTTATACTGAGCACTGTACGTTCTCAGCAACTATTTATTTTCTTTTTTTTATTTTCTTGAAGAACCATTGTTCACAGGTCTTAAATTTAAGGGGGAAAAGCAGCGGACATCCATCTCATCTAGTCACAAGACATGTGAGAACCAATTTAGATATTTAATTAAGTTAGACATAAAACACCACCAGCATGCCTTTACTTCAATTTTACATACACAACCAGAACACATGTCCACTTCCTCCTGAAGCAGAAAAATGAAAGAAGTTCATCACATTATTTGTTTCGGGCTACATTTACTTCTTGTGATTGGACAAATGAAGTGTAAATAGGAACTAAGATGCAACAGAAAAAACATCCACACCTAAAACGATCCACTACATTTCAGAGCAAAACCGGTTTCGTGGAATATTTGGCAAGAATTTCTCATTTCTAAATGAATTTATTAGATTACCCAGAGTGCAGCTGTCGCCTGATCTCTATAAACGGGACTAATATCCCCAAAATAAAGTGAACTGACAAACTGAGCTTAACACAATCACATCATCAACATGTAAACAAGGAGAGCGCACACAAAAGCACTGCTAAAACTGAAGCTGAGAACTGAAGAACACTGCCCCGATACTGTAAAAAAACCTGAAGAGTGCTTTTCATTTAGTGAGATATTCGTTAGGCGTTCATGTAAATGGCAGTTTCGCCTTTTGCTTGGCTGGTCGCGTACTTGTGTACTTCAGCGAGAGCACGAGCACTCCTGGTTTGACAGCTGTAGCGCACTTTCCTGAAGAGCCACAGAGAACAAGCCTAAACTTGCTTCCAATACAACAAAGCAAATATAAAGTATGATATATGTATGATTTTATTTTATTGTTGTGCGTGTATGTGACTGCAATTTCATTTGCAAAGTCATATTAGCTTCTCACAATGTATACAAATCAGACTTGTGATTTTACGACTCCAATTGATGCCGTCAATTGTTGATTATAAACGCGATTGGCTAGCGTCTGCACTTGTATTTGCATAAAGCGATCTGATTGGGTGACACCCGAGTTGGCGCTTGAAACGTTTTTGCAGCAAGAAATGAACTCGAAGGACCCACAATTTAGTTCGGAAACGCTTGACGTCATTAGATGAAAAGCATTACTGCTGACGCCACGTGTGAATGGGGGGTAACAGCAGTCACAAGCCCCTCACTGTCATGGTAATGCTGACAGAGAATGATGCTCTCCGCCTATGCAGACATTTACAACAACAATCAGAAAAGGCTGGGACAGTATAGAATGTGTTGCAGACTGAAGGCAGGGACAAGATACAAGTATTTGACTGGCCTGCCTGCAGTCCTGAAATGTCTCCAATAGAGAATGTGTGGCAAATTTTGAAGCACAAAACGAAGACCCTGTTCTGTTGCCCACCTTAAGACTTAGAATGGGACAAAATTACACCTTCATCACTTGGTGTCTTCAGTCCCTAAACGTCTTTTAAGTGTTGTGTAAAGGAATGGCAACATAAGTGGTGAATGTGTTGCAAGAACCAAAATTGTAATACGTGTTTATTTTGAAAAATGAAACAATAAAAATGATGAGGAACACATTAAATAAAGTTTGTTGTATTGTCTGCAATGAAATACAAGTCAAAGTTAATTTAGAAATCACTACTTTCTTTATTTGCGATTTACTGTCCAAACTCTTTCTGATTTGGAGTTGTAGTTTGCACTGAGATGCATTACGATTAATTCAATACTTTCTGGATTGCATTCACGTAAAAGCTATGCATAACTACACAGTCAGTCAGAGAGATTGATGCATATGTCATGAAATGGGCAAGTATAAACTGTACCTCCACACAGTCGAACTTGTCTGTGACCCTGGCAGTGTACTTGACTTTGAACAGGGTGTTGAGGTTTCCTGCACTCTGGTAAAGCTGGATCTGAAGACCCTTGTAGCCAAACGCCACTTCACTGTGCAAAAATGAAACACATATTTTCAAAATGAGACTGAATGGGAATGGGGACTGCTAGGGAAAAACACAGTGATAGCATTTCAGTAAAAACACACATAAATCAGTCAAAGACGAGATACCACATTTGGTGTCAAATTATATCACTATTTTCCAAATATACCCATATTCATAAGAATAAAATTATTCTAACAAATAGGGTTGGGTCGATAGACGATGCCATCATCCTCCACCGATGGTCGATAGACATCACAATGCTGAGCTGGCATCGCGATCCTCTGCCCCGCCCCCTTCGCAGCAGCAACCCGCTCACGAAAAATACACACTTAGGCCCGTTTACACTAATACATCTTAGTTTTAATGTCATTTTAGAATGAAAACCATCTACATCCACACTGGCGTTTCATGTAGCACTTCTGAAAAGCCCTCCTTCCACACTATACCACTGAAAACGCACATCACGTGACCACACACAAACACACACACTGTCATGCTGCAGCGTATGCACGCGTTTGAGCTTCAGCAGTCAGCGGGTGCTTTGAGCACAAAAGCTCAGAGAGCAGTGCACGTTGGACAGTTAATCAAGGATGTACCGCTGAATCGCGTCTCACTATAGTTGTTAAACGTAATATTTAATTCATCTTGTCTCTATCTAACGACTCTTCGGTCTTTTGAATCAGGTAACGTGTCACAGTGTCAGTCCACTGCTTCAATCGTTCGCTTTCACGCTTGTACTTAGTAATTTTAGCGAAAACCTCAGATACTTTTGGTTGTGCACCTTTTTTACAAACCAAGTTTGTCGACTCCATTATAACAACACAGATCACTCTGCCTATTCATGCCACAGTGATTGACAGGCGGTAATTTGTGTGTAACTTATCTTTATTTATTTATGATTTGGTTATGGGTAAAACAAAGACCATGCGGGTCAGGTAGTTGAAACGGTAGACTACAAATAATTAATTCGTTATTAATTAATTAATTATTCAGAAATAATAAATTCACTGACATCTCACAATGGCAAATTGGTCGACATCGCCCAACCCTACTAACAAAGATGAATTAATAAGACATATCACCAAGATAAGTGACCTCGTATCAATGTCTAATGTCGATGTCTAAATTCCAAGGAGGAATGACGTGGCCAAATTTTCTGTTTTATTACTGGGCCGGCAACATTAAAAAAATTTTGAGTCTCTGTTTGGGACCCAAAAGTAATGTACTCCTTTGTGGGTACTAGGAGAGAAAGCTTGTTCCAGAGCCTTGGTTAAGTCCTTGATTTATGAATTACTCCAGATTTTGGTAAATAATTATATGATATCTTTTAACCCAATAGTTGAACACATTAAAGACTTGGTCACACTTTAGAAAGCATTATCAGGCTGCTTCAATTGCAGGTCCCATTGTTTCGAATTGTTTATTTCCCCTATCTTCTTCGAACACACTTTTTGAAGAGAATTAAATGTCTGAAGGGTTTATTTTTAATTAAATCTTTTGCTCCTTTGAAGAGCTTGGGCACACTTTTTCTTTTCCAGATTTCTGCAGATAGAAAGCTTTGTTAAAGCAGACCTATTATGCCCCTTTTTGCAAGATGCAATTGTGCTGTTTTGGTGACTGTCGCTTTAAATTCAAATTGTGCTCTTTTCAAAAGAGGGCGGAGCTACAAATGCCTGTGTGTCAGCATAGTGGCATAGTCAAAAAACAGAGGAACATCCTTTGCTAATGAGAGAGAGATGGTCACTAGTGGGCGGGGCTTTCCTCCTCTGATGACACGTACAAAGGGAGAATGTCAATCAAAGTGTTTCTGCAGAAAACTAGTTTTTTTCAAGTGTGATTTTAAAAAAATACAATTACCACATAGTAGATCATATGGATCAAAGATGCGACACGTTTTACTCAACTTGAAAAATGTAATTTACTCTCAAAGATTCAAAAAGCAACTTGCTTTATATGGATATCTTCTTAAAACCATTTTTTACTGCTATAATGGAGTTGAGCATGCAACCTATACCTTATACGTACATGGACTGCTTGTGCCTACATCAAGACTCCAATCTTGATGTATGCGCTGTTAGCTATGTGTCTATTGTAAGTCGCAAAGGGGAAATAAGTGTTGGGGATGGGGTTTTTTTCTTGTTGTTGTTTGTTTGTTTGTTTTTCTGCTTTGTGTAAAATCATAAAAATGCTTATAAATGAAGTATTAAAAATGAATAATATCTGCAGCCTGAAAATGACTTTTATCAAAACAGCATTTCCATTTGAACATTTTTGCTGTGAAAACATACAAAAATCTTGTTTAATAGTCATTATTTTTTGTTAAAAATATCATAGCAATTATAATTGAAATAATCAGGACATTCTATATAAATTCTAATAAATGGGGAATTTAAAGCTGTACTAGATTTCGTTACTTAAATAATTGTTTGCTCATTTAAATCTCTTTTCGTATTTGCCCCAAACATATAATAAATATAATTTAAGTATAAGAGAGTGTGTGATATGCAGAAGCAGATGATACATACTCATCTCCAAACAGCTGATGACTGAACTCCGGGTGAAATGTTGTGCTTTCATCATCTACATCCTCCGGGAACCTCACTATAGCACGCACACACACACGCACGCACGCACGCACGCACGCACGCGCGCACACACGCACACGCACACACACACACACAAAACTGATTTTACCAACTGGAAAAATATCTTATCAGCTATTAGTTAACATTATTCAATCACACCCAAAGACACATGATCAGAAAAGGAAGGGAGTTGAAGATAATCTTTGGAATAAAAATGATAAATGAAACATTAAAGGTGCTGTATGTGATTTTTTGACTCTTCTAAAGCATAAAAAATGCCATATGTTTGCAGATATTTAAGAAACATGCTAAGTGAATATACTTGTTTATATGAAATGCAATGCTAAAGTCAGATATTCTCCTTTAAAAAATGTGCGTTACGTGTCAGAATGTCTGTCTTTGTTTTGCCTTTATAACCAGCCCACTGCCAGTTTACCCAATTATATTTCAGCACCCTGAGTTGCCTTGGTGGAAAACCCAATGTACTTCATTTTACTCTTGAAGGCTGTCTCAATGTCTAACATTCATTTTCATATATGTTTATTTTACTTTTAAGATCTGCTGCTGCTTTCAGTATGGCAATAAATGTCATGTAAAACGATATTCAACCTCATACTGGTAGCATTTCACACTGAATAAAGCCCATAATCAGTACCTGAGGTGATCGTTAGTAATTTAGGCTGTTGTTCAGGTGTATTTCAGGTGACGGTTTGGACAAAAACTCCTTTAAGTAGTTACTAGTTATTGTGTAGGCTCATTAGTATCGCTCAATAGCTCGCTCATGTTGGTGGCGTCAATCTGGCAACCTACGAGTTGTCTAAGGAGGGGCCGGGTGAAAAAGTACTTTGAATTTAAACTGCAATACCTAGTTCAACCACTGGGTGTCAATCTTACATACTGCACCTTTAATGCTGTGTTCACACCAGACGCAACTTGCTTGAACAAATCGTGCGTAAATAGACACGTGAACATGGAGTTTACTTGCTTCATTCGCGCATCAAATTTGCTTCACAATAGACATGGATTCGCGCCAGAGTAGCTGTGCTTTATGTGCTTTAGGAAGGCTGAAAAACAGCGTAGATTCGTTCAGCGCCGTGTCTGATCCACTAGATCACAGGTGTCAAAGTCAGTTCCTGGAGGGCCGCAGCTCTGCACAGTTTAGTTCCAACTCTAACTAAACACACCTGATCAAATTAATTGAGTCCTTCAGGCTTGTTTGATACCTACAGGTAAGTGTGTTGGAGCAGGGTTGGAACTAAACTGTGCAGGGCTGCGGCCCTCCAGGAACTGACTTTGACACCCCTGCATTAGATCCTTTCTGAGGTGCACCCAGCTCTGTGAGTTCATCAACTCCTCCAGAAACTGTACCTGGATGATAGAAGCTTTCAGCGGTGCTTCAGACTGAGCCGAACCCAGTTTGATGAGTGTCGGCAAGAGGATTTCCCCTCGGGACACAAACAACAGGCACTACATCATAATCACGGCTCTACAAGAGCAAGCTCCTGATTGGTTAACGTGGGGCAAATGTCCGCTAAACTTCAGATTTTCCAACTCGAGTGATTCGCATGTTAACCACGTCAAACGCGTAAAACGCTCAATTCACGCCGCTTCATTCGCGCAAATCCCAGCATTTGTGCTGCCTTATTTGAGTGAATTGTGCCGCAGGATGTCTATTTGCATCTTTGCATTGACTTAACATGTAAATCCCTCGCGCTTGACGCTTCATCCGTGTCTGGCGTGAACGTTTATTGTTGTATAATGTTGAAATGACTAATGATTTACCCAGTTTCAGACATATGGCTTCATTGGTGTCGCATTTATACTCCGCAAGCTTCTTCTCCATGTCATTCACAGCTGTAGTGAAGACAGAAAAACACGTCAATCATAAGTACACAAATATATATATATATATAGTTTCTGTCATCATCAGCTACACATTTTTACATATGACATAAAGGTACTGCGTTATTACACAACAATGTGGTTGTGGCTGCACTGCAAATTTCTCAATAAATTTATACAAATATTTGTACGCACAATGAGATCTATACAATAGTGATTGTCACAATGCAGTATAATTCCCAATGACAACAATGACAAGTTTTATAATTCGCACATCCTTATACCTTTTTGATATAATCTCAGAAAAGTAATTGTCAATTCCAAATAGGGAAATGGGGCCTTAAGGTGGCGCAGTGGATAGCACGTTCACCTCACAGCAAGAAGGTCGCTGGTTCAAGCCTCGGCTGGGTCAGTTGGCGTTTCTGTGTGGAGTTTGCATGTTCTCCCCGTGTTGGCGTGGGTTTCCTCCGGGTGCTCCGGTTTCCCCCACAAGTTCAAAGACATGCGGTATAGGTGAATTGGGTAAGCTAAATTGTCCGTAGTGAATGGGTGTGTATGGATGTTTCCCAGTGATGGGTTGCAGCTGGAAGGGCATCCGCTGCGTAAAACATATGCTGTATAAGTTGGTGGTTCATTCCGCTGTGGCGACCCCAGATTAATAAAGGGACTAAGCCGAAAAGAAAATGAATGAATGAAATAGGGAAACCATTTTAGCGGACAATGAATATCAACGCGCAACATTGTTATAAAGTCATACTTACTTCAGAACCAAAATTCAAAGTAGCGTGGTAAACAATATAGAGACCTTGTCACAAGCTGTCACATTTTAATGAATGCCAAAAGTATGAAAGTGTGAATATAAAACCAACTGTAACTTAATTTGCTGCATTGCTAAATTATATTGTGAAGTTTTTTGTAAGGTAAGAGTTTGATCATTTTTTCCTTTGATGAGAAATTTGATCTATAAGTTTATCTGTCGATTGGAGAAGTTTCAGAATAGCATTTTAATGTTGTTGATAAACCCTAGGCTTACTGAGGATAAACCCTAGGCTTACTGAGGATAAACCCTAGGCTTACTGAGCTGCGTTATCAGTCACCTTTGATGAAATATTGGCATAACTTTCTTTTTAAATGTATATTGTGTGGTTTGTATTGTTTTGTCTGTCTTTTGTACTATTGGACCTAGTGTCTGGAATATAGAGAATGCTATATATTTACATTAGAGCAGTAATAATATAATTAATATATAATTATAATATAAGTAATAATATAATTTACATTATTTTATTACATGATATACTATATACTTACATATATCGCAAAATTATCGTTATCGCGATAAGCTACGTATTGCAGACATGTGCAATAAATTAACGTTACATTTATTTTATGCATTGTTTATATATAGATAGATAGATATATAGATAGATAGATAGATAGATAGATAGATAGATAGATAGATAGATAGATAGATTATAGATGCAATCTTATAGATGGATGGAATCTTATAGATAGATGGATAGATAGATAGATAGATAGATAGATAGATAGATAGATAGATTATAGATGCAATCTTATAGATGGATGGATTGATGGAATCTTAAAGATAGACAGATAGATAGATATCTCCGACATAAATAAATGCACATGCTGCACGTTACACTGACAGGTTACATGGGAACTGCACTACACACACTTGCACACTACACAGTTAACTAACATGTTCACCCTAATATGCAATGATTTATCTGTGTGATATAACGTTAGTGAGTTGGTCTGTAAGTATATCCGCCATCTAAAGCGAACAATGTAAACAAACATGTGTTGCTTTTCTCTGTGGTGATTAGCATTTAGCCGCGGCTAAAACTCGGTTTCTCTATTCTGTCTCCTTCCAGTCATCAGCACACTGCACCACACGAGCTCTACGGTCATAGATACACGCATGCTTTACGATAGCAGCGGTAATAAAACACGTCCGCTGTTTTAAAAAGCTTTCACACTCACCCGCCATTTTTGCACGTCTTCACCGCTCAACCCGCCAAATGCCAAAACTGCTTCCTGTTTACCCACGTGCTTCCGCTCGCTTACGCCATTGGAGAAAAGAGTGCGTTGTTTTTCTCACCGCGGCAGCAGCAGATTTGGCTACAAGCAGATTTTTTGCAGCACCGTTTCTACTGGTTGTTGCTAGAAGGGATACAGCTGCGGCGGAAAATGAACGAGAATTATTTAAATTATTTTTTTTAATTACCTATTATTTGTATTTTATTAACGTCTACCCCTACCCCAACCCTAAACCCAATCCTCACAGTAATGTAAAACTGTAATTATAACGAGAAACATTTATATTATTTATTAAATAGTTAATTAACTTGTATTTTCTTAACGTCTACCCCTATCTCAACCCTCACACTAATGTAAAAGTATGAATTATTGTTGTACAGTGTCACAAAAATTACGCTATATTGACGTGAGTATCGGGCCTCACGGTGGCACAGTGGGTAGCACGATCGCCTCACAGCAAGAAGGTCGCTGGTTCGAGCCTCGGCTGGATCAGTTGGCGTTTCTGTGTGGAGTTTGCATGTTCTCCCCGTGTTGGCGTGGGTTTCCTCCGGGTGCTCCGGTTTCCCCCACAAGTCCAAAGACATGCGGTAAAGGTAAATTGGGTAGGCTAAATTGTTCGTAGTTTATGAGTGTGAATGGGTGTGTGTGGATGTTTCCCAGTGATGGGTTGC
>CAIGQW010004410.1:502318-517697 GCA_903798125.1 Danio choprae | reverse complement strand
CTTAAATCACAGAATACATTATTGTTTTTTACAGTGTATAAAGTGTTACTCTGTCAAAATGCTGCTCTGTCATTCCGATGACACTCGGTGACATCAAGCCTTAAAGAGACCTTTGGTTTAGGGCTTATGTAGCTGATTTAGAAACACTTACTGGGGTGAACAATCCTGATGTCACACAAGAATTAGGGGCCAAACTGTCTAGCGTCGAATGCCCCCTAAAACAACCCCATACTGTCAATTCAGGCTTTAAAGGACCATAAATATTGTTATTTTTGATCACCGAGTTACAGTCAAGAGCTACATTTCACGTAAAGTATCTCCTGGTTCCTGAATTTTGTCATTCACAGATTTATTTACAATTATGAATTGCATTATGGGAGTTTTACCTCTGCTTTGTTGATTTCTGATGTTGAAAATTCAACTTTGCAGTTTAATAAAGTGATTTATATTGACACTTTGGCCTCACGGTGGCGCAATGGGTAGCATGATCACCTCACAGCAAGAAGGTCGCCGGTTCGAGCCTCGGCTGGGCCAGTTGGCATTTCTGTGTGGAGTTTGCATGTTCTCCCCATGTTGGCGTGGGTTTCCTCCGGGTGCTCCGGTTTCCCCCATAAGTCCAAAGACATGCGCTATAGGTGAATTGGGTAAGCTAAATTGTCCGTAGTGTGTGTGTGTGTGTGTGTGTGTGTGTGTGTGTGTGAATGAATGAATGAGTGTGTGTATGAATGAGTATGAATTTTTCCCAGTGATGGGTTACAGCTGGAAGGGCATCTGTTGCGTAAAAACATATGCTGGATAAGTTGGCGGTTCATTCCGCTGAAGCCGAAAAGAAAATGAATGAATGAATATTGACACTTTAGTACAGTTTATTGTATAAGAGAGAACACAGAGAGAATTAAGTTGGTAAAATAAGAGAATAAGTACTGTCAGTTTATTACCAGGTATTTGGACTGTCATTTACACGACCGAACCAGACAATATATCAGTTCAAACTATTAAAAATGTCAATAAAAGTATCTTTTTCACATCAAAAGTTGTTCAAGATCCCATAATGCAATTTTAAAGCATAAAAAACATGAATCACAAAATACAAAAAACTATTAATTGATGAATATTTTTTAGTGTATCAAGCGTTACTCTGCATTTTTCCACTATATTTTATACTACACTGTAAAAAATGCTGCTCTGTCACTCCGATGACACTCGGTGACATCAAGCCTTAAAGAGACCTTTGTTTTAGGGCTTATGTAGCTGATTTAGAAACACTTACTGGGGTGAACAATCCTGATTTATTAGTGGCCAAACTGTCTAGCGTCGAATACACTCCAATCCCATTACCAATTATGGTCTTTAAAGCACCATAAATGTTGTTTTTGATCACTGAGCTACAGTCAGGACTTAAATTTCACGTAAAGTATCTCCTGGTGTTTCGGCATTTATACATTTATTTACAGTTATGAATTGCATTATGGGATCTTTATATCTGCTGTGTTAATTCATAACCCATTTCTCAACTTTGCTCTATTTTTGGACTGATATACTTATTTTGGACTGATTGCGTCTTCATAGGACGAGCACTACGAGGACGAGGAGGAAGGGGGCGAGGATGGCATCCTGGGTTCCAGCTTCTGCAGGAGGAATGTGGAAGTGTACGATCTGCCCGAAAGTGAGGACATGTTCCTGCCGTCCAACATGGACACCACGCAGCTAACGTTCAGGTTCAAAGAGGTAACAGATCATCTGTGTATTTCAATTCAGTTTTGATAACGATTAGAGCTAATATGTCTTTATTATATACAGCGGGGAGAATAAGTATTGAGGCCTCACGGTGGCGCAGTGGATAGCACGTTCGCCTCACAGCAAGAAGGTCGCTGGTTCGAGCCTCGGCTGGGTCAGTTGGCGTTTCTGTGTGGAGTTTGCATGTTCTGCCCGTGTTGGCGTGGGTTTCCTCCGGGTGCTCCGGTTTACCCCACAGTCCAAAGACATGCGGTATAGGTGAATTAGGTAAGCTAATTGTCCGTTGTGAATGGGTGTGTATGGATGTTTCCCAGAGATGGGTTGCAGCTGGAAGGGCATCCGCTGCGTAAAAACATATGCTGGATAAGTTGGCGGTTCATTCCGCTGTGGCGACCCCAGATTAATAAAGGGACTAAGCCGAAATGAAAATGAATGAATAAGTATTGAACACGTCACCATTTTGCAACACCAGCTGCTGTTGACTTGAATGTTGGTGACAACCAATTCGTAACGTTTTGAATTAGTGGTCAATTCGTATGAATTGGTACAATCCCATTCGCACAAGTTAGTACGATTTGCTCATCCCCCCAATGATGGTTGGGTTTAGAGGTGGGGTTTGGTGACACGATTTAAAAATCGTACATTTTCCTACGACTGAACTCTGCTGGGTTCCACACAATTCCTTCATGTTGTCACAACACCAAATGACCAAGTTAAATGAATCGTTTTTACACATTTAAGTGGATTGAACATAAAACTATTAAGTTGTCCCCCCAAAAAACCCTTTAGAATTGTGTTGTCTCAACTCATTTTAATTAAGCAGTTCGAACAAAAAGCAAAAAGTCATTTTCTTTGAGTGTAATATGAACAATACCTGAGACCGTGGTGTGGTCGTAATATGCTACAGCTCAGTTATCAGACTGCAGAGACTGGGTTGTTGTAGAGTATGCAGTGCAGCGTTGTGATCTTGTGATTTGATCAGCTCATGAATACAGCAGTGGTCAATGGCTATACGTAGCATATAGTAGTGAGACTAACATTGTACCAATGCTATTATTTAGTATTGTGTATTATATCATTTACGTTTTGCTAATTTGAGTTTGATTTTTACTACTACTGGTGATCTATCAGTAGCTCTAATTAGCCTGTTACGGTAAATGATCCACATCAACTCCATCTCTGCTTGTAGATTAAGTTGCTTTGAATGTTCATTGTCAAAATGCAATGTGTGCCGACAGATTTACCAACCATTCTCAATACAGACATCTCTCCACATTTGTACTGGGAATGGTTTGTAAATCTGTTGTTAACAAACGTGAAGTTTTCCCAGTGTAATACAACATGTACGTGTCACTCATATAGTTTTGAACTGGAAAAGTGTAACAGTCAATAAGGCGAATGAAGCCCCGCCTTCTAGTGCAGGAGCCAATCAGTGATCGCTGTAGACTGAGGATTCCCGGGGGGAGGGGCTCGGACCAGACGTCAGCTTCTGCAGATTTTGTGTGATTAAAATGTTTCGAAATGAAACTAAAGAGACAGTTGTTGTTTCATTTTATTGGTGATTCCTAGGGCAGCACGGTGGCGCAGTGGGTAGCACAATCGCCTCACAGCAAGAAGGTCGCTGGTTCGAGCCTCCGCTGGGTCAGTTGGCATTTCTGTGTGGAGTTTGCATGTTCTCCCCGTGTTGGCGTGGGTTTCCTCCGGGTGCTCCGGTTTCCCCCACAGTCCAAAGACATGCGGTATAGGTGAATTGGGTAAGCTAAATTGGCCATAGTGTATGAGTGTGTGTGTGAATGAGTGAGTGTGTATGGAAGTTTGCCAGAGATGGGTTGTGGCTGGAAGGGCATCCGCTGCGTAAAAACATATGCTGGATAAGTTGGCGGTTCATTCCGATGTGGCGACCCCAGATCAATAAAGGGACTAAGCGAAAAGAAAATGAATGACTGAATGAATGGTGATTCCTAACATGAAATTGAATGGTAAGCTTGACAAGCAATGTTGGAGAGTTTGATGTTTCCCCTTTCAAACAGAACGCCCGAGAGGCGTTGCAAAGATGGCCACCGAGTGAAATGACTTGCCTTAAAGGGACTTTGACAAGCCGAAGGATAGTGAGTGAGTGTTCCTTTAAGATGAGATCTGTGCCTCTGGATCACATCACTGTGTTTGTATACGAGTCTACAGCTAGTTAAGGGAAGCAGCGTTCCAGCATGTGTGTGTTTGTGGGCATCAGTGTTATTCTGCCTGTGTGCTTTTCAGCGTGATCACGTATGTGTTTGTGGCCAG
The DNA here is from genome assembly GCA_903798125.1 of Danio choprae. Classification (NCBI taxonomy): domain Eukaryota; kingdom Metazoa; phylum Chordata; class Actinopteri; order Cypriniformes; family Danionidae; genus Danio; species Danio choprae. Next base: position 513,677 of record CAIGQW010004410.1, on the reverse strand, counting down.
TGGTCTTCCCGTCTCTGCTTGACTTACACTGCCGTGGTTTGGCATCATTTCGAGTCTAACCGCAGACTTGTTCCGCGGGCCTCCTGCAATAAATCCTCTCCGAGCTGTTCCCGGATCAGCAGCACGATGGTTTCTAACAGTCCAGATGGAGCGGTCTGGTTCTGGCTCTGCTGTTTTGTTGTCTTTCTCTGCATCGGCGGCCTGGTTTGCATTAGGATTTGCAGACTTCGGTTTGGGATATTAATGTGTTCAAGTAGAATTCAGCGAAACTGAAAACATCTGGGAAAATCATCGACAATTAAAGGGATTTCCAAAGCATGTCTGGAGTTTCCCCTCTGAGACTAAAGACAGACACAGGGTTGATTTCCACTGATGTGTGTGTATCCAACGCAATCTCACGACAATTCCTAACTTTTTTGATTTAATGGCTAATTAGCACCAATTGATTTAATGTGTAATTGTGTGGTCGCATGTGTACGCTTCAGTATGATTTGCTTATCCCCCAGTGAGAGGTAGGGTTAGGGGTGGGGTTTGGGGACACGCCTCCTTTTTAAAATCATATTTTTTCATACGAAATTGTTTAAATTCATACAAATTAGCCGCTTTTCTGACAATACACGATAAAACATTGCTGTAATATACATTCATTCACTTTCTTTTTGGCTTTGTGCCTTTATTAATCAGGGGTCGCCACAGTGGAATGAATCGCCAACTTATCCAGACTATGTTTTACGCATCGGATACCCATTACTGGGAAACACTCTTATTCACACACATACACTATGGACAATTTAGCTTACCCAATTCACCTATAGCGCATGTGTACCTGCATATTAGTAATTATATTACATCCCTAGTCCTAGCCAATACCCAAACCTAAACCCAACTACTACTTTACTAACTATTAATGAGCAGCTAATTAGTTGGCCATTTTAGTTTCTTTAATTCACCTATAGCGCATGTGTTTGGACTTGTGGGGGAAACCGGAGCACCCGGAGGAAACCCACACCAACATGGGGAGAACATGCAAACTCCACACAGAAATGTCAACTGACCCAGCCGGGGCTCGAACCAGCGACCTTCTTGCTGTAAAGCGACAGTGCTAACCACCGAGCCACCGTGCCGCCCTGCTGTAAAATTGACAGTGTTTTTGATTGTAATTGAACAGCACAATTCATTCATTCATTCATTTTCATTTTGGTTAGTCCCTTTATTAATCTGGGGTCGCCACAGCGGAATGAACCGCCAACTTATCCAGCATATGTTTCACGCAGCGGATGCCCTTCCAGCTGCAACCCATCACTGGGAAACATCCACACACACTCATTCACACACATACACTACGGACATCTTATCTTACCCAATTCACATGTACCGCATGTCTTTGGACACCCGGAGGAAACCCACGCCAACACGAGGAGAACATGCAAACTCCACACAGAAACGCCAACTGACCCAGCCGAGGCTCGAACCAGCGACCTTCTTGCTGTGAGGCGATTGTGCTACCCACTGCGCCACCGCATCGCCTGTACGTAAAATACATAAGTAAAATGTTAATCTATGCATATACAGTAAAATGCATATAGACATCATAACTATTGCCACATTCTATCAAAATTAAAGGGAGAGTTCCCACAACAATGAACATGACCATGCGGTTTTAAACCTTTCTGAGTTTCTTTCTTCTGTTCAATGCATTCATTTATTCATTTTCATTTCGGCTTAGTCCCTTTATCACAGCGGAATGAACCGCCAACTTATCCAGCATATGCTTTACGCAGCGGATGCCCTTCCAGCTGCAACCCATCACTGGGAAACATCCATACACACCCATTCACACTCATACACTACGGACAATTTAGCTTACCCAATTCACCTATACCGCATGTCTTTGGAATTGTGGGGGAAACCGGAGCACCCGGAGGAAACCCACGCCAACACAGAGAGAACATGCAAACTCCACACAGAAACGCCAACTGACCCAGCCGAGGCTTGAACCAGCGACCTTCTTGCTGTGAGGCGATTGTGCTACCCACTGCGCCACCGTGCAGCCCACCCTCAGATTTTAGATTTTCAAATATAGTACATCAACGAAAAGCTTATTTTTAGGTGTTGTGTGAATCTCCATTTCCAAAAATGGCCACTTATGACTGGTTTTCTGATCTATATGGAACATATAGCATATTTAAAGATTCTATCACAGTATTTGATTATTGTCATTTTGTTGCCAAAAACAATCATTTTCACAACTAATAACTAATAATCACATTTTTTTAAAAATATGTATGCTATTTAAAATAGCAATTTTCTATTTTAATGGAGCATATAAATGCGGCACGGTGGCTTAGTGGTTAGCACTGTCGCCTCACAGCAAGAAGGTCGCTGGTTCGAGCCTCGGCTGGGTCAGTTGGCATTTCTGTATGGAGTCTGCATGTTCTCGCTGTATTGGTGTGGGTTTCCTCCGGGTGCTCCGGTTTCCCCCACAGTCCAAACACATGCGCTATAGGGGAATTAAAGAAACTAAAATGGCCAACTAATTAGCTGTTTATTAATAGTTAGCAAAGTAGTAGTTGGGTTTAGGTTTGGGTATTGGCTAGGACTAGGGATGTAGAATAAGATCATACTTTATGAGCGCTAATAAACTGTTGATATTTTACTAATATGCAGGTAATAAGCCAGTAGTAATTAGTGTGAATTGTTACTTAAACTAAATGTTGCCTAAGATTTCAATAGATATCCCAATATTTGATTATGTTGTCAATGTCACAATCAAGACTTTATGACAGCCTCAATTAAAAAAAAAAATATATATATATATATATATATATATATATTTTGTGGTTTAAAATACCTTTTTTCTATTTTAATATATTTTACAATCTAATTAATGCTCACGCTTTATGTTAATGTACAATTCATGCTATTAACAAACCATTAACTAAGACTATTAGCTCAATTAACTACTAATTTGCTGTTTATTAATAGTTAGTAAGGTAGTAGTTGGGTTTAGGTTTGGGTATTGGCTAGGACTAGGGATGTAATATAAGATCATACTTTTTGAGCGCTAATAAACGGTTAATATTTTACTAATATGCAGGTAATAAGCCAGTAGTAATTAGTGTGAACTGTTACTTAAACTAAAGTGTTACCTAAGATTTCAATAGATATCCCAATATTTGATTATTGAGAATTTTGTTGATTATGTTGTCAATTTTACAATAAAGACTTTATGACAGCCTCAATTAAAAAAAAATGTATACACATTTATTTACTGTTTAAAATATCTATTTTCTGTTTTAATATATTTTACAATCTAATTAATGCTCACGCTTTCTGTTAATGTACAATTCACGCTATTAACAAACCATTAACTAAGACTATTAGCTCAATTAACTACTAATTTGCTGCTTATTATTAGTTAGTAAGGTAGTAGTTGGGTTTAGGTTTGGGTATTGGCTAGGACTAGGGATGTAATATAAGATCATACTTTATGAGCGCTAATAAACAGTTATATTACTAATAACATTTTACTAATATGCAGGTAATGATCTAGCAGTAATTAGTGTGAATTGTTCCTTAAACTAAAGATCTACCTGATTATCTATTACGATGGCGAAGCTACATTTTCAGCAGCCATAATCAAGTAAATCAAAAGTGAGGTACTCGATGCAGTGGGTCACCATGGGAACAAAAACAAACCTGTTAGATAACGCCTCATAGATATTCCATTCCACACCATCTCTGTAGAGACACTATCAAAAACATGAACGCTTCAATCGTGGTGCCCTCTGCTTTTAGGATGGCAGCTCACCTTGTTGAAATTGCTGTCAGTGTTATGTAGATGCTGTTTTGAATCTTGCATAGCAGGACGGGCCGGACGGGAGCTCCTTTGCATCGCAATACTTTTTGTTGTAAAGGTGTTTCGGTGACCCCTGCTGATGTCATCAAAACCTGCATGCGGGTGGCGGTGCGATCGGGTTGGACGTCAGACAGCGGTGTGATTGACTGCTGCTGGAAAATGGAGACCGAGGTGCTTCGGAGTCACACAAACACACTCGCCACGTCTCACCGCGGTAAAATTAGAGGTTTCACAGTTGAGGAAAAAGCCTTCCAGGACTCCTCTAATTGCACTCTGAAAGGTGTATGTCCGCGCGCGCGTGTGTGTGAGTGTGAGATTGCATTTGAAAGACTCTTGTTTCTCCACTCAGATCATCTCCACGGTCTGCTGGAACTCCAGTGACCTTCTGCAGTGATTGGGTTGCATTCACTTTGGAGGACACTGTCTCTTTAATATTGCATTCGGTCGTCCAGCTGGATCTGAAGTAACTATCTGCTTGAGGTTGGACTGGTTAGCTGGTCCAGTTAGTTCCTGCTGGTAGATGTTGATGTTTTTATGGCCATATGAACATACAGTGGTGTGAAAAAGTGTTTACCCCCTTACTGATTTGCATGCCTGTCACAGTTTCATGTTTCAGATCATCAAACAAATTGAAATATTAGCCAAAGATAACACAACACATCATGCAGTTTTGAAATGGCTTTTATTATTAAAGGCAAACAAAATTAAAACTACATAACCGTGTGTGAAAAAGTGTTTGCCCCCTAAACCTAATAACTGGTTGGGCCGCCCTTAGCAGCAACAACTTCAATCAAGCGCCACACTGGAGGGTTTTCAAGGATGAACCGCCTTTTTAAGTTTATGCCATAGCATCTCAATTGGATTCAGGTCAGGACTTTGACTAGGCCACTCCAAAGTCTTCCTTCAGAAGTGAACTTGCTGGTGTTTTTTGGATGATTGTCCTGCTGCAGAACCCAAGTTCTCTTCAGCTTGAGGCCACTAGCAGATGGCCGGACGTTCTCCATCAGGATATTTTGGTACACAGCAGAATTCAATTCAATTCATCTTTATTTCTATAGCGCTTTTACAATGTAGATTGTGTCAAAGCAGCTTAACATAGAACTTATAGTCAATTAAAACTGTGTCAGTCCAGTTTTCAGAACTGAAGTTCAGTTTAGTTCAGTTCAGTGTGGTTTAATTTTCACTGCTGAAAGTCCAAACACTGAAGAGCAAATCCATCGATGCGCAGCTCCACAAGTCCCAAACCAAGCGCGACAGTGGCAAGGACCAAATATTCACCAATTGACAAAAGTAAAGGAAAAAGAATAACTTTGAGAGAAACCAGGCTCAGTTGGGCATGCCCACTTCTCCTCTGGCCAACTTCGTGTGCAGAGCTGCAGTCTAGGCGCGAGGGGCTGGAGAACGCTGGGTGTCCATCGTGGAATTCATGGTTTCATTTATCACAGTACGTCTTCTGGGTCCCGAAGCAGCAAAACAGCCCCAGACCATCACTCTACCACCGCCACATTTTACTGTTGGTATGATGTTCTTTTTCTCAAACTGAAGTGTTACTTCTACACCATACACATAATGGATCACACACCTTCCAAAAAGTCTCGTCAGTCCACAGAGTATCTTCCCAAGTCTTGAAGTCTCATCAAGAAGTTTGTCTGGCAAAACTAAGATAAGCTTTTATGTTCTTTTTGCCTCCATCTTATGGTGGAGTCATGAACACTCACCTTAACTGAGGCAAGACGTTGTTTGAGGTCTTTTGAGACCTCTTGGATGAGTGGTTGCTGAGCTCACTGGGTCATTTTGGTCAGCCGGCCACTCCTGGCAAGGTTCTCCACTGTTTTTGCCGGGAGAGATAATGACTCTCACTGTGGTTCGCTGCAGTCCCAAAGCTCTAGCAATGGCTTTATAAACTTCTCCAGACTGGCAGATCTCAATTATTATTTTGTCATTTGTTTTTTCTCTGCATAATGTCTAGCGTTTGAGGAACTTTTGGTCTACTAGGTCCTGTTTATAAGATTTCTTAATTTTGTACAAGCGAAGGCAGGGGCGGACTAGCCATCGGGAGCACCTGGAGATTTCCCGCTGGCCTGATGGTCAATCTGGCCTGCCACCGTGAATCAGGCCTGACCCCAGACCCTGCCTCACTTACCGATCGCTCCACCACACCACCCCTACCCCCGCTCTTCACTTACAGTTTGCCTTCCCTCCCCCAGCTCTTCATTTACCAATCGTTCAAGTGGCCTGATGTTTAATAACTGTCCTGGGCAAAAATACTCTGTCCGCCCCTGGGTGTGGGAGGTTAGTTTTTATTTTAATAAAAATGAATAAAAACCTTCATTTAAAAGCTGAATGATGCGTTTACTTGTGTTATTTCTTAATATATAGATTTGTTTGATGATCTGAAACATGCAGTGCGGTGGCTCAGAGGTTTCGCCTCACAGCAAAGTCACTGGTTCAAGTCCCGGCTATGCCAGTTGGCATTTCTGTGTGGAGTTTGCATGTCCTACATTGGATAGGTGAATTGGATGAACTAAAAAATTGGCCATAATGTATGACACACAGTGTATATTTTGTGTGAATGAGTGTGTATGGGTACTAGGTTGCGGCTGGAAGTGCACCCGCTGCATAAAACATCTGCTGGAATAGTTGGCGGTTCATTCCGCTGTGGCGACCCCTGATAAATAAGGGACTAAGCCGAAGGTGAATGAATGAATGATCTAAAACATTAAAGTGTAACAAACATGGGAAAAAAAGGAAATCAGTAAGGGGCAAACACTTTTTCACACCACTGTAGCTGCAGCATTGTGTTACCTACAGTACAAATTCATAGAGAGAAAGATTAAAACACAGACACTCATAAGAGATTTGTTTAAACGTATTTGAATTTATCGGACATTCATTTAAACATGAGGAAAACTGTTGGGAGCAACATTCAGAAATCCTCACAAACCTACATTCTCCTCGCAAATACTACAGGAAAGGCTGATGACTTCAAACTGATCGAGGTAAATCAGAGCAGATTCACCAAAGTTCTGGATTAGAAAAACACACAGACATTCACAGAGGCTCTGCAAAAGAGGCGACAAACAAAAAAAAGGAAGACCTTGATCTCCAAATAACATACTTGAAAGACAGTTCACCCAAAAATGAAAATTCTCTCATCATTTACTCACCTTCAACTTTCTTTCTTCTGTTAAACACAAAAGAAGATACTTTGAAAAATGGAGGAACTCCCGTTATGTGTTTTTGTCCCTACTATGGATGCTTTGGTTCAACAAGAAACTCGCAAATGTCTAAAAACCACTTGAGCGTGAGCAAATGTCGCGTAAATTTCATTTCTGGGTGAACTACCCCTTTTAAACAGTTGGAAAATCAATCCAGTATATCGATATGTGTCATAAATGCATGATTGTGCCTCTGCTGAGGTGGATTATTAACAGAACCGCAAGACAAACAGTTGAAAGTCACAAGTTACTCCAGCATTTGGTCCACAGCTAGACAGCAGAAATCTCCACCAAACTCAGTTCATGATGCTGAACGTGTCCCGCTAGGCAAGATCTAAAAGAGGTAGAGCTCCAGAATTCTCCAGCTCAAAAGAGTAGAAATTTGTGAGTGAATCTGACAAAGAAAGAATCATTTTTAACATATTTCGATCCCAAAATCAAAAGAAAGCATCTACATTCGAAAGAAAAGCCTATATTTTGGACCGTTTCGTCAAATCTACCATATAAAGGGATAGTTCACGCAAAAAAAAATCAGTTTTTACTCACCTATTACTTGTCACAAACCTGTTCGAGTTTTTTTATTCTCTTAAACACAGAAGAAGTAATGTTGGAAATCTGTAAAGACCGACTTCCATAGTATTTGTTTTTCCTACCATAGAAGTCAATGGTTACCCGTTTTGAACATTCTTCACAATATCTTCTTTTGTGTTCAACAGAAGAAAGAACTCATAACGCTTAGGAACCACTTGAGGATGAGTAAACTTGAATAAATAAAAATTTTGTGTGAACTAACCCCTTTAAGTATGTTAATCAGTAATGTATTACAATAAAAAAAACTAATACAAAATCGTTAATACTCAAATGTGTGCGCATTTAGGATTGTAAATGTTCTTTCTTTTGGTTTTTTTGGTCAATTTTAGAGATGAACTATGAGTGAGACGCAGGTTTAATGAGTGTGTATGGTTCGTATTTGGCTGTGCATATTAAGCTGAGAGATCATTGCGCTCAGCTTTACCTGGATAGAAACTGAAACATTCATTGTGGTTTTGTTTTTGCATGCAAATGTTAAGGCTTCTGGTCTGCGAGGCCTACTGCTCTGGTGTGCTATGAATCGCACCTACGGTCAATGCTTCGTATTTGTATTCCAAACAAAAGGCAGAATCAAAGGTTTGCACACACACAAATCACTTCATTTCCAAAAAGAGAGAGATGATTACAGCTTTCTGATCAAGCGGCGAGGCGTTGTGCGGCCAGCTCCTCCGCATCGTCGCGGTTCTCATTGATCTCCGCCAGCGTCCGCACAAAGCGGGTCCATTCGTCGTTTCGTGGGACTGCGATTTGCTGCGGAGAAAAAAAAACATATTCACTATACATGCGTTGACACTTTTTTGCATGAAATGAATTATAACAACTTCCTGTTTCGTGGCGAAGCGTCAAAAGTTTGAGAGGCGGCCACAGACACGCCCTTCGACGAAAACTCTAGATCTTCGCAATTTAAGATCGCCAAGGCCTTTAGATGACAATACCCAATTCTGGTGTTGATCTGATGAATTCCCTAGGAGGAGGAGTTCAAATACCACGCCTGGAAATGGCAAAAACTGCACTTTTTCAGCAGAGGAAGTTAAAAATACCCGACTTCCTGTTTGGTTTGACATTTCGCTCCAAGAGACTTTTTTGTAGGTTTTGGCATGTTTGATGTGTGTGCCAATTTTCGTACATGTGCGTGAAACGTAGCTTAGGGGCCAGTCCGTCAAATGTGCATAGGTGGCGCTGTCGAGTCATTCTGCCACACCCACTTCCAAAACCTATAACAGATGTAAATTTTCGCCACTTCTGGGTTGTGTGCAAAGTTTGGTGAGTTTTCCAGCATGTTTAGACCCTCAAAATCGCGATTCATTCCGGAGAAGAATAAACATCACAATTCCAATAGGGCCTACGCACCGTAGGTGCTCGCTCCCTAATTATCAGTTAATGAGAAAAAAATCATTGGGGCTCATTCACTAAATGTTCAAATTGTTGCGCAAAATATGCGAACGGATGCTTTCACAAATAAATCATAATTCATCAAAAACCTTTGTACTGAAATGTATTGTATACCACACAATAATCATGAACATGCCTTATAAACGCGTATAAACAACCGTACATATAAATAAATAAGAAGTAACTCGACGTTAAAAATTGATAATACAGTATAATTAGAGGTCCAATTATATAAACAGATACAAGTCAAAATCAAAATATTAAAAACTTTACAGGGTTTAAGGTGCTTGAGATGACGTTAAACGTGTCATAACAGTCTTGTGAAAAGTGGATTTATGCAAATCCTTGGAACTATAAATGAGAAAGTCCTTATATGGAGCTGGTTTGGGCGTGTATTATGCAAATTACTTGGACTCTCATTAAGAACACTCTAAATTTTACCAACAGAAAAATGGGTTTAAAGTACATATGAAATCAAAACTAACCATATTGATTCTGTTAGCTCGCGTTGCTAGTTTCGTGGTGAACAATTCATCTGCGCATGTCATTCAGAAGAAAACTATAGTCTGCCCGTGTAATTTTTACTTGAAATCTGACAATGCACGTCCTGCTTGCTTTCAGTTAAATTCTCAGATTAGGTCCGTCTGAGGTATTGGGGCGGGGCTAACTTACTTAACCACGCCCCTCCAGCTGTCAGCGCTACGACAACAAACAGAAATGGTGAGGAGGAGGAGTCTGTTAGGTTGTAATAACTCTCCCCAAACCCTTTTCCTGATCTTTCTGAATGAAACACCTACTTTACTACATCCAATCAGCTCGGAGTAGAAAAACAAGCCACGCCCACTGCGGTCTCATTTAATATTTTGTTTCTCTAGTTGGTTCATGCGGACTTTAAGTGCGCAAGTTTAAATAAATACAAAAAAAACATAGACAATTATGAGTAAATGAGACGCGTTGTGCATTTTATAACTAGGTGTACATTTGTGCTATTTTGAGATTGTCAGAGTGAACTGACCCCTCGCTAACAATCCTCCATCTCCTTCTGCTTTCATCCCGTCGCTGGCCCCTGAAGGGCCGTGCTGTTAGGGCCCGTCTCTGACAGAGATGTAATTGCAGTGTGTGTCATCTCTAGAGGCTTTTTACACTGACAGAATGGGAGAAAGGGCTCTGGAAGGTGTTGCTGTGTGATGTGCGTCTGAAGTAAACTGGACTTTCTCACCTCGCCGACGTCGTAAATGTTGATCTGTCCCTCAGAGTCGCCCACTGCGATCTCTCGGCCCGACTGAGACCAGCGCAGTCTGTTCAGAGCTGGACTGCCATCTACAGCCACGCTGGCGGTGGGCACCTGCACACACACACACACACACACACACAAGGTTTTTTTTTAGAAAATACACAAAATAAGGAGCCTGCCAATGACCTATGAATTATGGAAACATGATATACTCCCATTAGCTTGAAACCAACAATTCCTCCCAATACTCTTTCTCTCATTTAATAAGATAAACATTTAGACTTTTCTGACAGGGGATTTGAGTGTCAGATGTGACAGTATGTTGTGGGACTGCTATACAGGAGTTATTATTATGGATTATAGATAGCGAAATTTAGTGGTTTTTATTTTAGCGTTTTTTTTAAAAGCATGACGGTAAAACATGAGCGCCGTTATGAATGTATTAAAACATGTCCTTGTTTGTTGTAAAAATTTGTAATAATGACAAAAAAATACTGTCATTTGTGCATCTCTTGACTTCCGTGTGCAGCCATGCTGTCGTTGTATCTACCCCTTGGTTTCGAGTGTGGTCCCCTTAGCCCTACGCCTTCAAGCTAAAGCTGTGTAATAAGCAGGATAAAGTACATCTACTAGGGTTGTTTTCGCAGAATAAAGCATTTCAGTCATATATCTTCGTGTGGGGCTTTATTCTGTGGTAACAACCTCCTGGATCTACTTGATCCCTTATTTAACTAATACATCCTTATTGTAAAGTGTTACCAGTTAATTAGTTTACTAACATGAAGAAATAAACAATGCATTACAGTATTTATTAATTTTTGTTACTGTTAGTTAATTAAAATAAAGTCATACATTGTTAGTTCACGTTAACAAGCACAAATTTAAATTTCAATAATGTAAATGTGAAAATATGTTGACGCTCTTCAAGTATTGTTCATCCTTAGTTCATGTTAGTAAATACATTAACTAACGAACCTTATCGACTATTACATATGTACTGTTGACATCTATACTTTTAGTCAGTTTACTTTGGTCACACTTTACTTTATTGTACAATTCATGCTA
>CAIGQW010004410.1:399779-442318 GCA_903798125.1 Danio choprae | reverse complement strand
GAACTTTTGAAAATAAACGCGCCTAGAGACGCCGTTCCAAACGTTCCATAAGTGACGTCACGCGGCAAACCAAGCTTCAGTTCAGTGATCATTCAAGCTAGTGTACGGATTGTAATTTGAGCGCGTTTACAGAGTTTGAGTGAATTTGCCGATTTACGAGTTATCTGTCGACTTAAAACACTTTATGAGTGAACTAGAACACTTTATGAGTGAAAACACAATGCCTGTATTTGTCCACGCGATGGCAGCAACAGCATCTGTGTGTGGTGGAGTGGAGAAAGAAGAGGCGGGTTTGTGGATGGACACAATCGGCTTTTGCGACGACTTCTGTCCCTGGCTTGACCAGGAGGACGGGACTGTGGTCTCAGAGGCCGATACAGCACTTCACAAGCCCTCTACTGCTAATAAAGTGGAGGGAAATGCAACCGGTGAGATTATCAGCAAACATTTAAGCTTTATTAGGTGTTAAAACCAAGGGTAGAGATATATGCAAGTATTGAGGGATTAGAATGAATGTATAAATTAAAAAAGACACATTACATATGAAACAATAATGAGAAATGATCAATAATGAGCTTTAAATAGACTTTGGGATGAGAAAAAGTTGTCCTGTGAGGTAAATTGTCCTAAAGTGAGATTTTTTCACTGGGCCTAGCCAAAACAATGAATCCAGATCCAATACTATTTTATACCCCTCAGGATGTGTCCTATTAGAAAATGCAGATAGCACACACACACACACACACACACACACACACACACATATATATATATATATAGTGAAAAATACATTGTATGAGCAAAAATGAATGGTTTTTCCTTTCATGTCAGCAATCTTCAGTCTATTAAGTATTAGTTCATCATTTTCCATGAAGATATTTTGTTATGAGTAGTTCAGAAAGTTTCTGAAAATGGACCCTTATGACTGATTTTGTTGTTCAGGGTCATCTTTGGAGACCATCAGCTTCTGCAGTAACTTCTGTCCCTGGCTGGACGAGGAGGACTGGGCTGAGGTTTCAGATGCCGGTGAACCCGCTACTGATAATAATGTGGAGAAAAACACAACCGGTGAGACTATCAGCAAACATTTAAGCTTTATTAGGTGTTAAAACCATTTAAAAACCAAGGGTAGAGATATATGCAATTATTGAGGGATTCAAATAAATGTATGAATAAAAAAGACACATTACATATGAAACAATAATGAGAAATGATCAATAATGAGTTTTAAATAATAACCTATGGTCATGAGCTTTGGGTCATGACCGAAAGGACAAGATCTCGGATACAAGCGGCCGAAATGAGTTTCCTTTGCAGGGTGGCAGGGCGCACCCTTATAGATAGGGTGAGGAGCTCGGTCACCCGGGAGGAGCTCGGAGTAGAGCCGCTGCTCCTCCACATCAAGAGAAGCCAGCTGAGGTGGCTCGGGCATCTGTTTCGGATGCCTCCTGGACGCCTACCTAGGGAGGTGTTCCAGGCATGCCCCACCGGGAGGAGGCCTCGAGGAAGACCCAGGACACGCTGGAGGGACTATGTCTCTCGGCTGGCCTGGGAACGCCTCGGGATCCCCCCGGAGGAGCTGGAGGAAGTGTCTGGGGAGAGGGAAGTCTGGGTTTCTCTCCTAAGACTGCTGCCCCCGTGACCCGGCCCCGGAAAAGCGGTAGAAAATGAAGGAATGAATGAGTTTTAAATAGACTTTGGGATGAGAAAAAGTTGTCCTGTGAGGTAAATTGTCCTAAAGTGAGACTTTCTTTTACACTGGGCCTAGCCAAAACAATGAATCCACATCCAATACTATTTTAAACCCCTCAGGATGTGTCCTATTAGAAAATGCAGATAGCACACACACACACACACACACACACACACACACACACACACACATATTATTTAGGAATAAATGTTTAGGCATAAATGTTTAGGAATAGCTAAAAATACATTGTATGAGCAAAAATGAATGGTTTTTACTTTCATGTCAGCAATCTTCAGTCTATTAAGTATTAGTTCATCATTTTCCATGAAGATATTTTGTTATGAGTAGTTCAGAAAGTTTCTGAAAATGGACCCTTATGACTGATTTTGTTATTCAGGGTCATCTTTGGAGACCATCAGCTTCTGCAGTAACTTCTGTCCCTGGCTGGACGAGGAGGACTGGACTGTGGTTTCGGATGCCGGTAAACCCGCTACTGATAATAATGTGGAGAAAAACACAACCGGTGAGTCTGTCAGCAGCCACTAGACTTAAGCTTGAAAAATGACAAAAACAATATTAAACAAAATGAGAAATGATCAATAATGGGTTTTACACAGACTTTGAGATGAGAAAATGTTGTCCTGTAAGGTAAATTGTCCTAAATGGGCAGCTGGGGGCCATATAATAACTCCATATAATTCATTCATTCATTTTCTTTTCGGCTTAGTCTCTTTATTAATCTGGGGTCGCCACAGCAGAATGAACCGCCAACTTATCCAGCATATGTTTTACGCAGCGGATGCCCTTCCAGCTGCAACCCATCACTGGGAAACATCCATACACACTCATTCACACACATACACTACAGACAATTTAGCTTACCCAATTCACCTGTACTGCATGTCTTTGGACTTGTGGGGGAAACCGGAGAACCCGGAGGAAACCCACGCCAACACGGGGAGAACATGCCAACTGACCCAGCCGAGGCTCGAACCAGCGACCTTCTTGCTGTGAGGCGATTGTGCTACCCACTGCGCCACCGTGACGCCCTAATAACTGTTTTACTGTATAAAATACATTACGCATAGGTAGAGTCCCTGTAAACCACCTATATCAATGTGTGTGTATGTGGTAAATGTTAATATACATTTGTATGAGTCAGAAATATAGATTTTTTTCATGGCAACAGTCATCAAACTATTAAGTAAAGTTTATAATTTTCCATGAAGATGTTTTATTAATATAATTTAATTTCTGGAAACTGACCCTTATGACTGATGTTGTTTTTCAGGGACATCTTTGGAGACCATCAGCTTCTGCAGTAACTTCTGTCCCTGGCTGGACGAGGAGGACTGCACTGTGGTTTCAGATGCCGGTACAGCACTTGATGAACCATCTACTGATAACAACGAGGAGAAGAACACAATGAGTAAGCTTTCTTAGATTTATACCATTTTAAAAACTGGCGAAGAGATATATGAATGTATTGGAGGATTAAAATAAATGTATAAATGAAATTAGACACTTGACATATAAAAGAGAAATGAGAAATAATGCAATTTTAAAATAGTCGTTCGCTCAGTTGTGTCAATTTAAATGCAAAGTCGACATTGTTTGAGTTGTCATGACAATCTGACATTACCAAGACAACACAACTTATCATAAATCCGTCATAAACATGATTGTCATGAGATAAGAAATATTGTTTTAGCAACACTTGTGACTGCTTTGGGAAATAACGCTCGTCATAGACGTCACGGGATGACTGATCGTGAAGGAACGCGTAGTCTGGCACAGTTGTTACCCACGAGAAAAATCGTGTGATCTGACCGGGGCTTAACAATGGCATCCAAGTGATTGTTGTCACAAATGCATCTCCAACAGTGTTATTTAAACTGACTTAACTGAGCGAATGACACTTAATGACATTCATAAACATGCATATGATCTTATTTTTATTCATGAGACGTGTCATATCATGATCATAAAAGTGTCGTGATGAGTTTAATAAAGTGTTTCCATAAATCTCAGTTTCTGAAAATTGACCATTATGACTGACTTTGTCATCCAGGATCACTTTTGGAGATCATCAGCTTCTGCAGTGACTTCTGTCCGTGGCTGGAAGAGGACTGGACGATGCTTTCAGAGGACAGTACAGCACCTTATGAGTCCTCTCCTGATAACAGTGTGGAGGAAAACACAACCAGTGAGACCGTCTGCAACCACAAAAATAAAATGAAAGACATCTAGCTGCTCTTAGTACAAGTTTTTAGAGAAAATCAGCAGCTCAGAAGTCCCTGACAGCGGGCAAAATCTATTTAAATATGGACAATTGAAAATCATCAGATAAACAATATGATAGTTTTAATGCACTTATTATAGACACGAAGCAACTATTCTCATAGGCCTATGACTCAAAATTAATTTATACTGCTTAAAGATCTCGCGAAATTAAAATAATGTTGTTTTTTTTAGATGTTAGCACCAGTATGTTAGACTTAAGGATATCTATAAGCTAGTGTGGTACAAAACAGTGACAATTCACATTTAAAAGATATAAACATGTAAAGCTTGCAGTTTGTCACTTCCGCTTAAATCGATCAAATCTTCTGACCAATCAAATGCTCTCTAGTATCTGACATGTCCTGCCCCCTTCTTCTCATTGGCTTTTCATTTGATGCGCTTGAGCTCAGCCACTCTTACTGGCGGAGCTGTGAGAAAAACGAAACCCTGTTGTTTTTAAAAAGGGGAGGGGCTACTTCATGCCCCGCCCCTTTCTTCATGTTTCAGTTGAGATCATGTGACACATTAAATAATAAACGCACATTTCAAAGCACTTAATATCATGTTCATCAAAACTCACAGAGGTTTTTCACAGAAGGGGCTTTTTATTTTATGATTGCTCCACTCGTACGTGATGGGACATTTGAAATGATGTGATTTTGATCACACAGCACCACAGCTGTATAACCCATATTTTCACTGGCATTCATGAGTTTATGAAGGAGCGACAAACACTAGACCATAGGTGTCCCACTTTAGGACAATTCAGCCTATATCTAAATTATTATTAATATTTTACATTTATATATTCTTAATAGCCTACACAATAACTGACTGTCACAATTCTAATATTTTCTTTGTTGTTTTTCTTCATTTAAGAAATTAAATCACAAGGCAGCAGGAGGAACAAAATCCGTGCTTTCTTCAGGAGGGTGTGGAAGGTCATGAAGAAGCCTTTCCTCCACAGAAGATGGAAAAAAGTGGAGCCTGATTCTGATCCAGATCAAGAGCCAGATCCAGATCGAGAGCCAGACCCGGGTGAAGATCCAGATCGAGAGCCAGATCCGGATGAAGAGCCTGTCCCTGGACTATCTGGAATCCAGAACACTGCTAAACCTCTTCCAGATCTAGAGCCTGTCCCTGGACCGTCTGAGCTCCAGATCTTGGCGTCAGGAGCCTATGATGAGAAGCGTCAGTACTATTATATATGCTAATACAACATATATTCATTAATGTAAGATAATATCAGTATGATAGACCTGAAAGCACTTAAAAACCACTTCTTTTTTTCAGGATATTTGAAACGTTTCTACAAACTGGGAGCTATTCTGGGAAGCGGGGCCTTCGGCACAGTGCACAAAGCTCTCCGCAAATCTGACTGCGTGGAGGTAAAACTCTCTTTTTGCTCTCTTTGTAAATTGTCTAATTGAGCATCTGTGTTGGTTAAATAAGTTTGAGACTGAAGAATATGTGGGAAAAAAAATTTATAATTGTATTTCCTCTTTGCAGGTTGCCATCAAACGGATTCAGAAGAAAAACATCGACCAATACATCTTTATGGTAAGTTGGGAAAAAAAACACTCAATATTTAATTGAAATCTGATTAATGTGAACAGTTACTGTAGTTTGTCGCTGCACTATACCAGAAATGAGCTGGAAATACTAATACTGCACTATTAAAGATCAGATATACAGAAATACTAAAGCAACGTAACATGCATTTAAACATTGGTTCACCTAAAAATGGACATTCTCTTATTAATCACTCATCCCTGAGACCCCCGTTCATCATCAGAACACAAATGAAGATATTTTAGATGAAATCTGAGAGCTCAATAAGGACAACAGACAACAGTAGACAACAAGGGTCCCCAAATGTTAGAAAAATACCAGAAACATTGTCAAAACAGTCCATGTGTCTCCAGTGGTTCATCTGTAATCAAATTAAGCTCCAAGAACACTTTTTTACACCAACGAAGCTCCAAGAACACTTTGGAGGCTTTGGTGGCATCAGATCAAAGTGCGTGTTTACTATGGTCAATACTACGATCAGTATAACGTATTATTATTAGAGTCAGCAGAGCAACAGGCAAGAGTTGCATTGACCACAGTAAACACAAACCCTGATCTGATGCAGAAGACAAACGCGAACAAAACCATTTTACAGTGTTTTGGTGCACAAAAGTGTTCTTGGAGCTTCGTTTGATCACTGTTAAACTAGGGCCGCACAATATTGGAAAGATTTTGTTCTGCGAAATATAATGCTATTATGAATGCAATTTCAGCAGATGACTTGAATATCTCTATTGGGAAATAATTTACATTTTTAAATTGATCGGGATGATTCTGTAGGGAAGTGAATCATGCATATAATATAATAATATACATTATGCAAGCATAAATAGATGCAATAGAGCAAAAATAAAGTGAAATAAATAGTTTTTTTTGTGCAGTATAACAATTTTTAGTTACAGCAATTGAATCATCAATCCAGACTCAACATTGCATATCCTGCGGTGTGACTGTTGCAGATGTGCACACTGTGATATCAATGCTGAAACAATACATTGAGCAGCCCTAAGTTGAACCACTGAACACACATGGCTGTTTTGACTATGGTTTTGGTATTTTTCTGGACCTTGAGCATGTGTGGACCCTTGCTGTTAATCAAAGATTCTAGAATACACCAGACGTGTCACTCGTATAGTTTTGAATGGGGAAAAGTGTAATGTCAATATGGCGAATGAAGCCCCGCCTTCTAGTAAAACAGCCAATCAGCGATCACTATAGACTGAGGATTCTCCGGAGGGCGGGGCTTAGACCAGACGTGATTTTCTGCAGATTTTGTGTGATTCAAATGTGTAGAAATGAAACTAAAGACAGTTGTTGTTGTTTCATGTTATTCTTGATTCCTAATATGACATTTAATCGTAAGCTTGGCAAACAGTTTTGGAGAATTTGATGTTTCCCCAGTCAAACAGAATGCCCGAGAGGCGTTTAAAGAGGGTTTTTGTAAGAGCATGAACTTTTTCTGATAATCTGAAAACATTTTTGCATGGACTAATCCTTTGAATGAACTCTTTCTCCAGATCTGCGTCAACTAACCCTTGTTCTCTTTTTCTCATTAGCCTGCTTTAGCTGCCAAACCGGTGTTTAAAGAAGTGGCGTTCATGCTCATGCTGAAGCGTCCACCATTGTGCAAATACGTGATCGAAATGTACGAGTGGTTTAATGAACCTGAATACATTTCAATGGTCATGGAGTATCCCACGCCTTGTGAAATCCTGGGGGACTTTGTAAGCAAGCACAACAAGCTGGGTGAACCTGTGGCACGTTACCTGGTGCGACAGATAGTCCTGGCAGTCCAGCATTGCATTGACAGAGGCATTGTGCACAACGACCTGCATTCCGACAACATCCTGGTCAACACGAGGACTTTGCGGATCAAGCTGATCGACTTCGGCTGCGCTTACGAAGTGGTTGGACGAGACTCTGATAACGCCTTGTTGTCTAACAGCTGGGCTATAGGCTGCCTGCTGTATTACATGCTGACCGGAGACTTGGTGAATTACTTCGATGTTAAAGTCAAGCGCAAAATTTCGCTTGCGCCCAGCTTAATGAGTGGTGAGTGAACAGACACTAGCTGTGTGTCCATAAAAAGATTTAAACTTTATTTTTTAAGTCAAACCTTTCTTTTTTTTGCACATTTTGAAGATTTATGCACATCTTGGCAAATACTGCACTATTAAGGGTCTAGGGGGCGGTTTAGGATACAGCCATTGGTAGTATTTTAATCACATATTTCAGAAGGTATCTTGATAAATGTCAGCTTTAGTGTATATTAGACAGTCTTATAAGTAAGATGTAGTCTTATAAGCAGTGTATTAACCATCTTTCCCCCTTTACAGACTGCTCTGATCTGATCAAAAAGTGTCTCAGCCAAAACATGACACTTGATCAGTTCTTACAACATGACTGGATGAAGAGACAGTAGAATGAAGACGAGACACGATACAGATGAAGGTAAATACAACTCGGCCTGAAGGAAACTACATTTATCTAGTTTAAGATCTCACTTTGATGTCAAAACGACATTAAAAAAACATGTCCAAAACACTGATCAATTTGATGTCAAAACCTTGAAAGTATTATATGATAGAAAGTAAAAATGAAATGTTTTATTCATCTTAAAGCTTGAATTACACACTTTGCTGGATTTCGTATCCCTACAATGCCTGTAAACTAGCTTGACGTCAAACTACATCAAATTCATTCATTTTCTTTTCGGCTTAGTCCCTTTATTAATCTGGGGTCGCCACAGCAGAATGAACCGCCAACTTATCCAGCATATGTTTTACACAGCGGATGCCCTTCCAGCTGCAACCCATCCCTGGGAAACATCCATACACACTCATTCACTACGAACAATTTAGCTTACCCAATTCACCTATACCGCATGTCTTTGGAATTGTGGGGAAAACCGGAGCACCCAGAGGAAACCCACGCAAACACGGGGAGACCATGCAAACTCCACACAGAAATGCCAACTGACCCAGCCGGGGCTCGAACCAGCAACCTTCTTGTTGTGAGGCGATTGTGCTACCCACTGCGCCACCGTGCTGCCCCTAACTACATCAAATTGACCAACCAAACACTGACGTCAAAAACACATTAAGTTAATGAATTGACATAAAATCGATCTGCATTTTTGACGTTTTTGATGTAGTTTTGACCTCAGGGTGCCCGCTGGGATGCTTCTCATGTTATATAAATATGCGCTAGACAAATGCATAACATGTTTTTAATATTTCTCCTGTTTTTAATAGGTCTTCTACAGAAAATTGTCTCATCCAAAAATAAAAAAATAAATTAAAAACAAAATTAAAAAGAAGATTGAAGATGAAGAGACACTAGAATGAAGACGAAACTGAAGACGAAGATGAAGGTAAACAGGAAAGGGAAACTACATTTACAAGACACACAAAGCTGATGATCGGCCAAGCGGATCCTCTTATAGTCCAGAGCTCCTTCCGTGGGATTCGAGGCCGGTGTGCACTGCAGGTGTATGCACTTACACCACGGCCTCATTCCATTCCTATGGCTCTCGGCCCCGCCCCCTCACCACAGCGGTTTTAACAATCATCTTCATTTTTGCTAGGATCTCACTTCAAACGACACGTCAAAACGACATAAAAAAAAAACCCATGTGCAAAATGCTGATCAATTTGATGTCAAAACCTTGACGTCTATTTGACATCCACACATTGATGTCCTTTTGACCACCAAAATAATGACACAGAAAGTATTATATGAAATGTTTTATTCATCTGAAAGCTTCAATTACAAATTTACGCTGGATTTTGTATCCCTACAATGCATGTAAACTAGCTTGACGTCAAAACAACATCAAATTGACATCTAACATTGGCATCAAAAACACGTCTAGTTAATCAATTGATTAGCATTTTTAACGCGTTTCAACGTGTTTTTGATGTAGTTTTGACATCAAGGTGCCCGCTGGGATGCTTCTCATTTTATATAAATATGCACTAGACAAGTCACAGGCATGTTTTTAATATTTCTTCTTTTGTTTTTCCTCAGTATGGACTTCACAGAAAGCAGCAAGGTCTTCAACAGAAAATTCTCTCATCTACAAAAAAAAGGGTTTTCTATTTAAAGAAACTCATAAAGACCAACACAAACGTCATAAAGAAGCCATTTCTTCACTGCAAATGGAAAAAAAGAAGAACTCACATCTAACTGATCCAGAACCAGAGCCTGATCCAGAGTCTGTCCCGGGACACAAACACTGCAGGATCAGCGTCGTCATCAATCCCAGGAAACTGCCTCTTCCGTGCAGTCAGAAATGGAAACTTGTGGTGGACTCTGAGGATACGGATGGTTAAATCTGAGTGCATTTTGAGGAGGACGTGTTTGTTTCTCCAGAGGATGATGATCAAGAAACACCAGCACCAGTACAATGCATTGGGTCAGGTTTATATGATAAGCAGAAGGTTTAATATATATATATTTGGACAGTCCTGGGCTAAAATGAGCATGAACTTTTCTTTAATTGGCAAAAAAATCCCCTGAACACAAATGAAGATATTTTTAGATGAGATCGGAGAGCTCCCTCATCCTCCATAGACAGCAACAGCCCCAAGTTGCTCAGAAACAAAGTCCAGAAACTACTAGAAAAAAAAGTCTGGTATTTTTCTGGACTTCGAGGATGAGGGAGCTCTCAGAATCACTGATATCAGAAATGAGCTAGGAGGAGTAGGGGGTGGTGGAGGGCCTTTTCTTCTTCAGTTTGTGTTGTGGATGGAAGTGTACATTACTAACACTGACCCCTAAAGTAATTGTAGACTTCTGTATTTCTAATGTTATTTTTGGACAGTCCTGGGCTAAAATGAGCATGATTATTTTTTAATTGGCAAAAAAACAATCCCCTGAAGAAAACTGAAGATATTTTTAGATGAAATGGGAGAGCTCCCTCATCCTCCATAGACAGCAACAGCCCCAAGTTGCTCAGAAACAAAGTCCAGAAACTACTAGAAGAAAAATTCTGGTATTTTTCTGGACTTTGAGGATGAGGGAGCTCTCAGAATTACTGATGTAAGAAATGAGCTAGGAGGAGTAGGGGATGGTGGAGGGCCTTTTAATAACAATTAATAATAATAATAATAATAATAATAATAATAAAAGGATTGATACACATACACAAGAAAAGAGTGATTAATGAAGACAGAATTTTCAGTTTTGGGTGAACTGCCCCTTTAAGCGATAGCATTAGAGCATTTCAGCATGGTAATATGGTGCTGTGTGCATGGTTAATTAATTAATATCAATTTCATAAAAAGTGACTGGAAAGTCAAGGAACAGAAACCTGTTTCATGTTTTGAAGCCACTCATTAGAACATGCGGGAACTAAAACAAAAATGATGTACGGGTTTTGCTTCTCTTATAAATCTGACCCAATGCATTGCGAGCCAGGCTGAAGTACTGGCGAGATCGGAGACGTTCAGAGTGCCGGTGTTCAACTCTTCCAGGGTGGATTTATTTAATCATCATCCTCATAATCTCTGGAGAAACAACACATCCTCTTCAAATGACGTTTCCATCAATATCTTGGAGTATCAGCATTAAAGAAGCACTTTCCTCTGTTTGATGTTTTTTTCTGAATAAATTAAAGGGATGATACATCCAAAAACGTTTGCCATTGCTTCCATTTATGTCTAAATACTAGAAAAGTAGTTGCTGCCCAATTATGCTCCTTTCTGCAGATGAACAATGTTTTTGAAGTGTTTCAGGCCTCATCACAGCACAGAAACCGCATTAGTGAAAATAACCAACGATCTACTCTTAGCTGCTGACCAAGGCTGCATCTCGTGATTAGTTTTACTTGATCTTAGTGCTGCATTTGACACCATCGACCACAATATCCTTATAGATCGCTTAAATTCTACAGGTGTATTCCACGGACAGGCTCTACAATGGTTTAAGTCATACTTAACTGACCGTTACCAGTTTGTCAATATAAATGGACAGCCTTCACAAACCAGTAAAGTATGGGGTGCCTCAAGGATCAGTTTTAGGCCCTTTGCAGTTTACAATATACATGCTACCCCTGGGAGACATTATTAGAAGACATGGGATCAGCTTCCACTGCCATGCAGATGATACCCAATTATATATTTCAACAAAACCTGATGAGACATCTGAACTGTCTAAGCTTACTGAGTGTATTAAAGATATTAAAGACTGGATGACCAACAATTTTCTTTTCTTAAACTCAGACAAAACAGAATTATTACTTATTGGACCTAAATCCTGTACAACAGCAGATCTCACAACTCGACCTGCAAATAGAGGGATACAAAGTTAGCATTAGCGCTACTGTAGAAGATCTGGGCGTTATATTAGACAGCAATCTAACTCTTGAAAATCATATCTCCCATGTCACAAAAACCGCCTTCTTTCATCTGAGAAATATCGCTAAGTTACGAAATATGCTATCCATCTCAGATGCAGAAAAGCTAGTTCACGCTTTTATGACCTCTAGGCTGGATTACTGTAATGCTCTGTTCGCTGGTTGCCCAGCATCCTCTATTAATAAACTTCAGCTAGTACAAAATGCAGCTGCCAGAGTTCTTACCAGATCTAGAAAATATGATCATATCACCCCAATGTTATCCTCCTTACACTGGCTGCCTGTTAAGTTCCGTATTGATTACAAAATATTGCTTCTTACCTATAAAGCTTTAAATAATCTAGCTCCTGTTTATCTAACTAACCTTCTGTCTCGCTACAACCCAACCCAGATCTCAAAACTGAGGGCTTCTGGTAGTACCCAGAACAGCAAAGTCGAGTAAAGGAGGTCGAGCCTTCTCATTTATGGGTCCTAAACTCTGGAATAGCCTTCCTG
The DNA here is from genome assembly GCA_903798125.1 of Danio choprae. Taxonomy (NCBI): domain Eukaryota; kingdom Metazoa; phylum Chordata; class Actinopteri; order Cypriniformes; family Danionidae; genus Danio; species Danio choprae. The sequence goes on along the minus strand of CAIGQW010004410.1, from coordinate 429,917 downwards.
ATAATGTCCGAGGCTCAGACACACTCAATTTAAAACTAGATTAAAGACCTATCTTTTTAGTAAAGCATACACTCAATGCATCGCATAACGGTATGATGCATGAGTGTGCTCCATACAGGTGAGCTGGCTTGACAAAGCTAGAGAGGATCCCAAGGTATCCTGGACCAGGCCGTATCCCGAGCTGATGCTTTGGTGGTCATTGAGGAATGGAGTGCATGAGACTGATTCCTGAAAGGCCACAGTGACAAACAAGTCCACGCTTGATCCTGTGGGCCAGCCTGACCTCCCGCCGGTACCCTACCCACACCTGCAGCTTTCCACGATGGACGTCCAGCTTCTCCAGCCTCCGGTGCCTAGACTGCAGCTCCACACAGGAAGTTTGGCCAGAAGAAAAATGATCGTGCCCAACAGAGCCTGGTTTCTCTTGAGGTTTTTTTTTCCCTTCACTGTAGCCACTGGCTTGCTCGGATCGGGACTTGTGGAGATGCGCTTCGGTGGATTTACTCTTCAGTGTTTGGACTTTCAGCAGTGAAACTTAAACCACACTGAACTAAACTAAACTAAACTGAACTAAACTCTGAAATCTGGACTTTACTAGAACATGTTAAGCTGCTTTAACACAATCTACATTGTAAAAAGCGCTATATAAATACACTTGAATTGTTTACTCATTCCTTGACTTGTTCAGAACTAGTTTGAGTTTTTTTCTTCTGTTGAACACAAAAGAAGATACTTTGAAGAATTATCTTCCAGCCATTGATTTCCACAGTATTTGTTTTTCCTACTATGGATGTCAATGGTCACGGGTTTGCAACATTCTTCAGTACATCTTCCTTTGTGTTCAACAGAAGAAAATGATCACAGAATTTTCAGTTTTGGGTGAACTATCCCTTTAAGTTGTCTCCCATCCAGATACTGGCTCCTAAACACTGCTAACCTTTCCCTGGAGCCTCTGATTAGGAGCTGAATAACGGCGAGTTTGCTGTCAGTTGTTTTATTTCTTATTTTTTGATCATTTAAGTACTTTGTTATTCTGATGTCAGCAAACTTTGCTAACTATTGTCTTGTATATTGAGAGGATATAAAGTTTGTTCTGAAAGTTTCGTGCTCTGTTAAACATCATGTGGGAAATATTTGAAAAAGGAAACAAAAATTTACAGGAGGGCGAATAATTCTGACCTCAACTGTATGTTAATGTGAGACGACTACAGAAACGTATAATCTCTTCTGCTTTATTTCTGAATTACTGAATAATCTTTAGACATTACAAGATACAGAGACAGAAACTTCAATCCATAAATCAAGAAGGTGAATCAATGTTTTATAAAGAGATCATTGTCCACTTGATCCTAATATTAATGTTGCACAGGTAGATGTTGCACACTGGTGGTGGATGAGGAGATTCCCCCAAACATGTGTAAAGCGCTTTGAGTGTCCAGAAAAGGGTTATATAAATGTAAGAAATTATAATAATTATTATTATTAGTGTTAAACAGGAATTGCAGATCGAAGAATATGAAATAATAATCATTGTTAATCTCTTGGGAGCAGCACGGTGGTGCAGTGGGTAGCACAATCGCCTCAAAGCAAGAAGGTTGCTGGTTCGAGCCCCGGCTAGGTCAGTTGCCGTTTCTGTGTGGAGTTTGCATGTTCTCCCTGTGTTTGCGTGGGTTTCCTCCGGGTGCTCCGGTTTCCCCCACAGTCCAAAGACATGCAGTACAGGTGAATTGGGTAAGCTAAATTGTCCGTAGTGTATGTGTGTGAATGAGTGTGTATGGATGTTTCCCAGTGATGTAGGCATCCGCTGCATAAAACATATGCTGGATAAGTTGGCAGTTCATTCCGCGGTGGCGAACCCAGATTAATAAAGGGACTAAGCCGAAATGAAAATGAATGAATGTTAATCTCTTCGCAGGTCTTTTGCTGTGATCATCTAGTTGACATGGATGGACTTTTTATTCCAGATGCAGTGCGACAGCAAAGTTGACTTTCATGTCGTCTTGGTGTTTCAGGGATTTTCAGTTTATTTACAGTCACATACAGCAGGGGAAATCAGTATTCAACACATCGTGTTTTTATTACCTGGGAATAATATTTCTAAAGGAGCTGTTGACCTGGAGTTAAAGCAGATTTTGGTAAAAACCCAAATACAAACATAAAACTATAAAACAAGGGCATCATGGTGGCGCAGTGGGTAGCGCGATCGCCTCACAGAAAGAAGGTCGCTGGTTCGAGCCTCGGCTGGGTCAGTTGGCGTTTCAGTGTGGAGTTTGCATGTTCTCCCCATGATCGCGTGGGTTTCCTCCGGGTGCTCCGGTTTGTGCATTTTTTTTCTTGATGGACATAAAGTTTATCCTACTCAGCTGTGTTCAAATTTTTTTTCTAAATTTACGCACGTCTTGAGATTTCCATTAAACATTTTTTATGCACATAAAAATGGGTGGATGGAAACATAGTACCTGCTGGCCCAATACAGGCTAACAGCTGACTATTAGTGCCTCAGAACTCTTTCATTGCAATACACAGATATATAAATACATTTTCAGTTCATACCTGTTTTGTTGTCCTCTCTGCTACAGCTGCTACAGTATCATGGTTTTTGTGATCGTCCATCAACACAGGTAACACATGCACTCTTCATCAGTGTGACAGAAGATTTCCAGTGGTTTATTGTGTTTTGGGCAGATCGTCTCCTCAAGTCGTCCTGTAGCATCTATCAGATTGTGCCTCTTACCTTTGAAGAGATTCTCATGTTGCAGGAGGTGATTTTGACAGTAAGAGTTCAGACACACCAGACAGGACTTGAGAGCTTTTTGTTTTCTTCCAGAGCAAACGTCACACTCCACATCTCCAAGTCCAGCAGGAACAGAAGCTTGGAGTTTAGTCTTCTGGAGTTGCTCCACTAATTCAGCAAGAATGGTGTTTTTATTTAAAGCAAGTCGTGGGTTGAATGTTTGCCTGCATTGAGGGCATCTGTAGACTCCCTTCTCATCCTCCTGATGCCATAAGCCTGTAATACAGTTCATACAGTAACTGTGTCCACATGGAATGGCCACCTGATCCTTCAGTTGATCCAGACACACTGGACATTTAGGGGTAGAAGTACACAGAGTGGCCCGCCACCAGGACTGGTTTAAGAACACATTGTGCCCTGGGATTATAGAAAACTCAAGGGTCCTATTTAATTAATTATCTTCTAAAGTGCCAAAGTATCTTTTGCCATTGCTGCAAAGGCACAAGATAACTATTAAAATCATTCTAATTGGATTTGACTGAAAATGTACACCTATGATGCCTTGAGGGTGAGCAAATTATGGGTTAATTTTCATTTTTTGATGATCTAAACCTTTTAAGCAAGTCTATTGCCTTCATATACTTTCAAATTGTCCAACAAAATATGATACTTGTACTGTTTAGTCTCACGTGGGTCCAGCAAGTATAGCCTATTATTGCATTTTTCTCAGTATATTCTAAGCAAAATATAGCGTTTTAGATAATAGCAACTGAATCACGTTTCTTTTGGATTCCACAGATGCCTTAAATCAGAAGGATAAGTCCATACTGCAAATCTGCATGCCAAACAAAGCACATGCTACAATATGAGTTAGATTGAGAATGGGGTACATCGCATTCTCATGCAGACTGGTCTTGCCGAGTTACCTCAGAAAAACCTCGGAAACTCGGAAGACCGTGAGAATAGGGAATGCATCCTGTGAGAAATGAGATACTGAGTTCTTTCTGATGGTCACATGACCTTTGCACTGTACAACTTTGCACTATCCGCTTGTTAAGTGTGACGTCACGCGAAGCGGCTTCCGGGTCCAAGCGCTCTATCAAACTGTATGGGGAGACTCAACAAATGGTAATAATAAACTTTTACAAATAATACTTTCTTAATACTTACAATAATACTTTCGAAAACCACTATCGCAATATATACATCCATGCCTAATATCTGATGGCCAGAAAGAGATCTTTTTTTTTAACTGTTAAAATATTTGGTGTCTGTGATGCAGCAAGTCCAGAGACTGATGTGTACTCCATAATTGTATAAGAAATTCACTTTAATGTGTGATATGACGAAAAAGTGGTCACAAACTAATACTCTTCATTTTCTTTCGGCTTAGTCCCTTTATTAATTTGGGGTCGCCACAGCGGAATGAACCGCCAACTTATTCAGCATATGTTTTATGCAGCGGATGACCTTCCAGCTGCAACCCATCACTGGGAAACATCCACACACACTCATTCACACACATACCCTACGGACAATTTTAGCTTTCCCAATTCACCTATAGCGCATGTCTTTGGACTTGTGGGGGAAACCGGAGCACCCGGAGGAAACCCACGCCAACACGGGGAGAACATGCAAACTCCACACAGAAATGCCAACTGACCCAGCCGAGGCTCGAACCAGCGACCTTCTTGCTGTGAGGCGATCGTGCTACTCACTGCACCACCGAGGCCAAACTAATATTTTCTCAATTCAAATGAGTAGCGGCTTGGACCCGGAAACAGTATTCCACACGTCACGACTTAACAAGCGGATACAAATAAACAGATTCTAATGTGAATTTTAGCAAATAAACGCTCTTAATGTTAATGACAAACAGGTATTTAAAAGGCTGCCTTTTCCACCTGCCTTATTTAGATGCAATGACTTCTGAGCCTGCAAGTGTCAGTATTGCGATTAAATTTGCATTTGATGCATCCTCGATATTAAGAACACATCAGGGTTCTGTCACTCGTCCTCTGTTCTGGTGGTCTTGAGTTTTGGAACTGAACTTTGGCGGTTTATGATGATGTTACACAAGTTTGCTTAAGAAAGCATTTTGAGAAACAGCTATTAGCCCCTTTCATACATGCATACCTTTCTGGAAAATTACAGGCAATTTTCTGGAAAGGGATCATGTGTGAACAGGACCTTTTTGAAAATGCTGGTAAAGTTGTTCCGGCAATTTTGCAGAAAGAGAAGTTGTAACATTGGTGGAACAGTTGTGTTACAGGTTGTAACAACAGTGGAAAATACTTGAGCTTATCATATATGTGTCGACGGATGTATAATCAGTGTAACTGTTACTGTTAAGTGGATGAGGGAATATCTAAATAAAGAAATAAACAACGACGTCTATGCTACATGAATAAGACGTCTCACAGACCTAACATTCTAATAATGAACATCTGTGATGCATTGCGTAGATGTTGTTTGAATGTCTGACAAGGACGTCTATATGACGTTTTCCAGATGAGCAAACGCCCTAAATAAGACGTCTCCCAGATGAAAACGCGGATGTCCAGCAGACGTCTCTGCGACGCATGTGTGCTACCTGGGTACTCCAACCAATCAGAACATACAGACACATTCACGTTCGTGCTGTTCATGAAAATAAATGCCTTTGTATGTTTTTCCAGACACGTTTAGCTGCTAGATGTTGGTCAGATAACGTTTCTATGTTCATTATTAATGCCAACTGTGTAAAAAAAATATCAGTAAAATGCTTATGATAAACTGCTGTTTGTTTACCTTCAAGCTCTGCTTCAGTGAGATACATCCAGCTGCAGACCGCAGACTCACGCACGTTTCAGGCACACACGATCTAGGCAGGGGCGAACCATATATGGTTAATGACAGAGGAGTCTTCTTCTATCTTTTCTTGTTTAATGATGACTAACTGCTTAAGGGCATTATTGCCTACTGAACTTCACAAATATGCCGATTGAGACCGCTCGTGCTACGATTGCCATTCATTAGACTGTGAACAGTTTAGGGTTTCCCATTTCAGTCATCATTTCATTATTATATCTTAACAATCATTTTAACATCTGTGCAGTTTTGGAACTCAGATTATGTAAATACAAATAATTATTTATGACAGAATAACACTTATGACTTTATTCACGTATCCACATACACAAAGAAAACATAATAGACCATCTAATTGTAGGATTAAGTGTAATAAACTAATTCAGGATCTTAATGTTGTCATACTTAGTTAAAATTGTTTTGTAGTAAAATATAAAAAACAAACAATAATGTGTCACATTAAAATGAATTACTATAGTTAATCATTTAAAAGGGCCTCACGGTGGCGCAGTGGGTAGCACGATCGCCTCACAGCAAGAAGGTCGCTGGTTCGAGCCCCGGCTGGGTCAGTTGGCGTTTCTGTGTGGAGTTTGCATGTTCTCCCCGTGTTGGCGTGGGTTTCCTCCGGGTGCTCCGGTTTCCCCCACAAGTCCAAAGACATGCGGTATAGGTGAATTGGGTAAGCTAAATTGTCCATAGTGTATGTGTGTGAATGAGAGTGTGTGGATGTTTCCCAGTGATGGGTTGCAGCTGGAAGGGCATCCGCTGCGTAAAACATATGCTGGATAAGTTGGCGGTTCATTCCGCTGTGGCGACCCCAGATTAATAAAGGGACTAAGCCGAAATGAAAATGAATGAATCATTTAAAATTAATATAGTTATAAACTGATAAACTACTTTATCTTTTACTAAACTGTAGCAACTGTTAATTATATACCAGTACTTTATGGTTTAAAAACAATATATTACTTACTATAAATTACCATAGTATTTAACGTGTGAAATCAATAATAAAAAAGGTATTAGAAAATTAAGCAAATAAATACTACTCAATCGATGGAGTAAAATATGAATATAGTGTTGTACATTTATTAAATGTAAAAAGATTTGTATTACATTTAAAGATGTATTATAGCCAATAGATATTAACTTGCTATTATTTTCTTCATTATAATGAATCCATTATGTAAATTAACCCTGTCCAATTTAGATGGTTTATATATCTCTGAAAAATGTTTTAGCAAGGCCAGCAAACTAATATCTGCTATATTGACTCTATATTGACTGCTTTAAAAAGAAGTTTAAACTTAGGCCTACCTTGGCAAATGACTATGGAATAAACGGGATAATCAACAGCCGCTGTGCATCGTGTGGTCCTTCACCTCCATGTCGTGCATTAAAATCCTTTAACGCACGGCAAGCCGTTGATTATCTATTCTTATTATTACCTATTCATTCATTCTCTTCTTGGCTTAGTCCCTTTATTAATCTGGGGTCACCAGCGGATTTAACCGCCAACTTATCCAGCATATGTTTTACGCAGCGGATGCCCTTCAAGCTGCAACCCAACACTGGGAAACACCCATACACATTCATTCACCTACAATTTAGCTTACCCAATTCACCTATAGCGCATGTCTTTTTGACTTGTGGGGGAAACCGGAGCACCCAGACGAAACCCAAGCCAACATGGGAGAACATGCAAACTCCCTACAGAAATGCCAACTGGTCCAGCCGAGGCTCGAACCAGTGACCTTCTTGCTGTGAGGCGATCGTGCTACCCACTGCGCCACCGTGACGCCCTCCCTTACCTATACAGCAGTATAATTATTCATTGGGTGGGCATCCTATCACATTTGACTCGAGTAGATGAGCAAAATCAGCATAATGTTGTAACAGCATTTGTGTTTGGCTCATTCATCATACTGTGGGTCTCTATTTCATTGTGTCCGAGTTGCTGTCTGTCATTGTTTCTGAATCAAAATGAGTGTGGGGTGGGGAGAACCAGCTCATTTTCATTTAAAGGCACAGACGCAAAACAGCAACGATTCACTCAAAGTATAACGCATAATAAATGATATTAGAAATGAAATGAATGAATGAAAGTCGTTAGGATACACTTGAAAATGATTTTCATGTTTGTTTAAACTAATTATTTAAAATGAGTTGAATCAACACAATTCTTCAATTTTTTGGGGGGTGGGGTGGGGAGACAACTTAGCTGTTGTATGTTCAGTCCACTTAAATTCGTAAAAACAATTCAGTTAACTTGAATTTGTTTGGGGGCAAGATGAGGGAAGATATAATTATTAAAAATCTGGTATCTGAGGATAAAAATAAATAAATAAATTTTAAAAAGTCTAAATGAAGTTCTTACCAATGCACGTTAGGCTACCAATCAAAAAGAGTTTTTATATTAACAGTAGGAAATTTAATGAATATCTTCATATAACATGATCTTTACCAAATATTAAATATGTCATGGCATAAAAGAAAACATAATTTTTACCCATACAATATCAGACATCCCAAGTCTCCCTGAAGCTTCAGGAGTCTCCCGCATATTCATAGTGGCTCCCTGATGTCCGCAAATGAGATGCAATGTCCCTGAAATGGAGGCGACTACCCTAACTCCCGTGAGACTGGTTTTGTGGTCCAGCACATTTATTCTTCACTCAGAAGAGTATTTGACTTGATGAATATGCTAATAACATAGCACTGTTTCAGTTTTATAATGCAGTGCAAAGCCGCATTGCCGTAAAACCAGTCATCTATAGTGTTAGATCACACAGTTTTACTGATGACCCTTTAATAACCGCAAACCCAGGATAAAGCGGGTGAATGAATGTGGTCTGGACTCTGTGGATGAGGCTCATTCTATCAGAGACACTGTAGAAACACAGAGTTCCTGCACTGTGATCCACATACACTCCTATTCTGCAGCTGCTGGACGGGACGGGAAGATCAGTATAACTGTCATTGTGATTGAATGAACATCTGGAAGTAGAGCAGATCAAACTCCATGACTGATCATTATATCCAAGCATACACTCATCTCTCTTTCCCTTTCTATTGATGTACACATAAGACACCGATAGACACACAAATCCACTCCCACTCCACTCCACCTCCCAGTAAGAGCGTCCACACACACTCTCGCTACACAACACCTGAGGATTGTAATTAAATCTGTCTGGATGATCAGGATACTGCTGGACCGCGTCTGTGAAAGTAACCACTCTGTTCTCCTCGGAGAGTTGGAGATGTTTATTGGCTGTGTTTGGATCCAGAATGAACTGACTGGAATCTGTTGGAGATAAAACATGAAATAATTTATTTGTTCTTTGTTTTGGTGAATCACTAATCTCCACCACTAATACTCAGACAAAACAGTGAACATACATGTTTTCAGACATACCAAGACCAACATAGGAACACTAAATGATTAGTCATATTTAAGGAAATATAATAATGTATCATTTTTATATTTGCATATACCAGGGATTCTCAAACTCTGTCCTGGAGGTCCAACTTGCCTCAACACACCACCTGCAAGGATGTTTCTAGAAAGCCTAAGAGCTTGATTAGCTAGCCCAGGAGTGTCTGATTGGGGTTGGTGCTAAAATCTGCAGGAGATTGAGAACCTCAGGTATATACTGTCAACGCAATTTTTGATTTAGCGGTTATGATCCCATTTGTACATTTTAGCATGTGTTGCTCAGGTTTAAGGGTGTGGTTTGTGGAAACGCCTCTTAAAATTCCAACATATTGGCTACTTTTCTTACAACAGGTAAAATCCATAACCAGCATTTTTATAAAACAATAAAGTGAGAGACTGACAATTAATTTACAAGGATGATTAACAAACGCAAAATAGGCAAATCATAAATCATCATGAAAGTCAAAATAAACAGGTTAGGATAGAAGTGCTAAACTAAACCCTGTTGCTTACCTGGCTGCAGATTTCAGCTCCAACGCTGATCAAACACAACTAAACCAACAAAGTAGGATCTGAAAGAGCACTTGGTAGTTAAAGACAGGTGTGTTTGATCAAGGTTGCAGCTGAACTCTGCGGGAAGGTAGATCTCCAGGAACGGTTGAGCACCACAAGGTCAGGAACACAACAAAAAGTCCAGAACTGTGACAGTTTGGTCAATAGGTGACTGAAAACACAGCTACTGACAACAGGAAAAAATTATTTAGCTTGGGAAAAATACTTTGGTGGACACTAGGGTTGGGTCGATCGATGATGCCATCGTCCATCGCCAACGGCCGATAGACATCACGATGCTGAGCCGGCATCGCGATCCTCCACCTCGCCTCCGTCGCAGCAGCAACCCGCTCGAAAAAAATGCAACTTCCTCCTATGTCGTTTTCTTAACCTGCAAGTCTTTATTTTACAAATTATATAGATCGTAAAGAACTGTTTGCTTCTCACGCTCTGAGGAGTGTCATTCATGTCTTTTCAGGTGCACTCGGTCAGACGACAATCGCCTCTGATATCATGTCATTTTGTTTTGGATCGTTAGGATGATGTAGGCCTGTAGTTATAATAATATTTATGCAATATAGTTATAATGATATTTATACTTGATCAAACTAGTGTGCAACTTACTAAGCAAAACTGATACTAAAATTGTTTTAAATTTGGTTTTGTAGTTTGGGCCCAAATAAATATTTGATGCCATTTTAACCGTTTAAGTTCATTTGATTGAATATATAAAGATCAGTGGACACTATCGATGCATTTATTGGGTAAAATTGCTACTTTTTACTGTCATTCAATGTGTTTTGGTCATTATCAATGTAATGTCACTTTAATTGTGCGTGAGCCGGAACTATCGCAGCTCTGCTGCTTCAGCGTACAGTATGAAAGCTCTAAAAAAAAACACGCTCTGCTCACGTTAATATGTGTTTGTTTTAAAATGGCATTTTAGAACGAAAGTGATCCACGTCCACGCTGGCGTTTCATCTAGCATTTCTGAAAAGCCCTCCCTCCACACTATACCACTGAACACGCACATCACGTGACCACACACAAACACACACACTGTCATGCTGCAGCGTATGCACGCGTTTGAGCTTCAGCAGTCAGCGGGTGCTTTGAGCACAAAAGCTCAGAGAGCAGTGCACGTCAAACAGTTAAGCAAGGATGTACCACTGAATCGCGTCTCACTATAGTTGTTAAACGTAATATTTAATTCATCTTGTCTCTATCTAACGACTCTTCGGTCTTTTGAATCAGGTAACGTGTCACAGTGTCAGTCCACTGCTTCAATCGTTCGCTTTCACGCTTGTACTCAGTCATTTTAGCAAAAACCTCAGATACTGTTGGTTGTGCACCTTTTTTACCAACAAAGTTTGTCGACGCCATTATAACGACACAGATCACTCTGCCTTTTCATGCCAGAGTCCTGCGGAAAAGTGATTGACAGGTGATAATTTGTGTGTAACTTATCTTTATTTATTTATGATTTGGTTATGGGTAAAACAAAGACCATGCGGGTCAGGTAGTTGAAACGGTAGGCTACAAATAATTAATTTGTTATGAATTAATTATTTATAAATAATCACCGCCGCCTACGATGACGATGCCATTGTCCATCGCGATGTTTCACATTAAACATCGTACGATGCCAAATTGGTCGACATCGCCCAACCCTAGTGGACACCTCAACGATGTTGCAGATCATCGTCATTAGCCTTTTCATTTGCTTTGTTAGGGAATTGTCTTCTTTTTCTTCCAGTATGCCAGTGATGTGCTCCATAACAGATATCAAACATGACAAAGTAGATCTGTGCAGACAAACAGAGGTCCCAGAAGTAGCCAGGCCATCTTCAAAGTGTGCATATCACTGTCTATTGGCATTGAATGCCATGAGCTTCTGTCCCAGAAATCTCTCAATCAAGTTTGAAAGGGACCCCCATCTCGTCTCTACATCCTGAATGAGTGATTTAACTCTCTCTTTCTTCTCCAGGTGTGAGAGGCAGGAGACATGGATATATGCAGAGCTGATGGTCCTCTAGGAAGGCGGTTAAGAAACACTGCTATAGAAGATGCCAGCATGATTGTACAGTCAACACTCTGAATTTTAAGTACTTCGCCTATAGCTAGATTTAGGTTATGGCCAAAATATCTGAAGCCCGGCTCACACTGTGTGGTTTTTTATAATCCTAAACGATTGTGGAATGTCAGGCTGCACGAACATGACTCATACGTCACACTGCAAGATTTCAGTTGTCATAATGTCAGACTGAATGACAATCAAGACGTGCCAAACATGGACACCCAGAGTTTCACTTTTTCATCCAAAATCATATTATGATTTTGGCCAGGTATGGTGACCCATAGTTGGAATTTGTGCTTATTTATCCCATCCAAGTGCACACACACAGCTGTGAACAAACACACACCGTGAATACAGACCCAGAGCAGTTAAGGGATCAATGCCTTACTCAAGGGACTCACCTCAGCTATGGTATTAAGGGTGGTGAAGGCGCTGGTTATATACTCTTACCACAGACAGTCCCTGCCGGAGCCGGGACTTGAACCTGCAACCTTCTAATCACAAGTCTGCCCCATCCATTACTGACTCTTTCAGTATCCCACGTTCTGACATGATACTTCACAGGAAACATGAAGTAATAATTTTGCACACAGTGTGCCTCCATAAAAAAAAAAAAAAAAAAAAAGCTGTTTTGACATTTCAAGTTGTTGAGCTGATTCGGCACTTCTATTGGTTCTTGGGTTGACGCTCGTCACAACTGAATCACATTGCAGGAAAGAGTCTGAAATCTTCGGACTCTGCCAGAACTTTGTCGGAGGGAAAATTTGATCACAGCGGCCATTAAGTGGCTGTCAGTAAACATGTCAAACCAACAATCAAAGACCACAGATTTTAGCCTAGAATTACTGGAAACTTTTAGAACTTCCCAAATTTGTCTCAGGCTACCAAATCCAAATCGTGGCTGACATCGCACAGTGTGAGCAGGGCTTTTTTCTAGAAAAAACTGCTTCGAGGCAGAAGTTCAATTCCAATTCGGAAGAGTGAGGAAATATACTGTGAAGCTGATGTATAGTTCTCCACTGCCACCACTGCTAATCCAAATATCAGTAGTTGCAGAAAACCACACCATTTCCGACACTTGTTTTGCTTGCCAGCCTTGACTTGTGTACATCTTGGGAATATCATTTTACCACAGGAATGGTTTAATATAAAATTTTTGTGATTTTGAAACTGTGACTTTTCCCAATCCATTGTAAACCTTGAAACCGGTTATCACCTCATGCATAATGTATGTACCTTCAACCTTTTGTGTTTATGTGTGCTGGATTAAATATAGGGAAGAAAAAGTTATTGTAAGGACATGTCAAATGTACATAAAATGGATTAAATAAACATACTAGATGATATTTTAATGGACATGTGAATGATATCATTGTGTCTTACATTGTAGGAACTCCTCCCTGGTCTTGGGTTCCTTGCTGACAATAATTTCAATGTATGATACTAAAATGAACAGAAATAATTAGTAGACTTTATATTTAAAATTATTCATCTGCATTCAACATAAATAATGTCTGTTTCCTCTGTTACCTCTCCCAGATATCTTTTCTATCTCCCGTCTACCGAAATCCTCCAGTTTTTCTTTCAGCTGAGAGAGAGACTTTCCAATTTCATCAAAAGAGAGCAGAGGGCTGAGAGCGAAACTGGGTACATCTGTAGATTCAGGAGGTTCAGAGAGAGACTGGAAACTCTACACAGGAGGAAATAAACAAGAAAAATACAAAAACAAGTGCATAACTGACCACATATTTTCAAAAAAAATCTTGACTGTAACTCAATGTACTGGTTGGATATTTTCTATGCTTTATTTGCAATGGTTGCGTAAAAGCTAATTGGTTACTCAGGAGTAAGGCTAATTTTAAATCATTTCTATTTACCTTCTGAACTTAATGTGTATTATGTGTAACCATGGCTGTGCAATGAATCAAAATTTAGTTCTCCACAACGATTCTGAAAAATCCATCCAAATATATTCATTCATTTTCCTTTGGCTTAGTCCCTTTATTCACGAGAGGTCACCACAGTAGAATGAACCGCCAACTTATCCAGCATATGTTTTACACAGCGGATGCCCTTCCAGCTGCAACCCAGTACTGGAAACATCCATACACACTCATTCACACACATACACTACGGACAATTTAGTTTATTCAATTCACCTGTAGCGCATGTGTTTGGACTGGGGAGGAAACCCACTCCAACACGGGGAGAACATGCAAACTCCACACAGAAATGCCAACTGACCCAGCCGAGACTCGAACTAGTGACCTTCTTGCTGTGAGGTGACAGTGCTAGCCACCGTGTTGCATACATCCAAATATATTTCAATTAAAATGAAGAAATCCTCAGACTGAAGGCTATTATAAATCACTGTTCTGTATTTTATAACAGTTTTACCTTCAGCAACTGCATGTGATCTTTTGTTTTAGAAAGCTGCTCCAGCTCGGCATCTTTCCTCCTCATATCGTTGATCTCTTGCTCCAGTTGCTCTATGAGTTCTTCAGCTCGACTCACTGCAACCTTTTCCTGATCTCTGATCTGCTGCATCAGCTTAGAGCGGATTCTCTCAATGGAGTGAATCAGCTCAGTGAAGATCCTCTCGCTGTCCTCCACTGCTGTCTGTGCAGAGCGCTATTACAACAAACATCACAAATATGGTGGGCTTTATTTGAAACTTTAGTTGATGTGTAATGTAGCTGTGTTAACATAAACAGCATCTCTGAATGTAAGACGCTCACAGTTCATTGCAAAGGGAGACTATGGCTTTTACAGAGTTAGCTTGCCCAGAGGCGCTGTAATGTTATAGAAGAGAAAGCTAAAATGCTGTCCAAACGCTGCTATTTCCACAGAGCTTCTTCTGTTTCTGTATTTGGGCTTCCAAAGGACACGACACAAAGAGAGGAGTGCTTACAATTTAATTTTAATTATGTTCCAGAGAGTTATAAAAAATATATAACTAGCATTTGACAAAGGACAGCTTCCAGAATCTCTCTCAGTTCAGTGCTGGATTCGGCTAAAACTCCTCAAAGAAGGAGCAGTTCAACAATAATAGAAGCTGTGGATTGTTACCCACAACCTGTAAGTATTTTTATTTGTTAAAACTGATCAATTATATGCATAGTTTCTAGCATTAATGGTATGTTGTAGCGAGGGCGTAAACCACGTGAAATGTTGTTTGGAACCGTTAACAATTTAGCTACAAATTCATATTCATCTGTCAAACCGCTGTAAACAGCAGCTGCAAGGTGTTTCTATGCGGCCGCTTTGCGAATCACAGCACATTATGTTAGCTGACCAATCAGAGCCTCTTGAGGGTGGGCCTTCAGAGGAACTAGGAATATATATGAGATATATGAAAAAATAATGTGATTTTCACAAATGAAGCATGAGCACACATTGCTTTGCACCCCTTAAACACAACCAAGCCTTAAAAATACACTCTGGACCACCCCTTTGATGTATCTTTTTGAAAATGCTGTCTAAAGTGGATCAATTTGAAAATGCTGTTTTCGTGTTGTATTGTGGTGAAAGGAGGCTTTCGCAAACGATGACGCATTTTAGTCATGTGATCAATTCAGCTAACATAGTGGATGACATTGTAAAGCAGATGTTTTGAGTGCTGTCCATTTTGACAGATTTATTAATTATTTATTAATGCCAGATTGTACATGGTCCATATTGATTCTCTTCAAAAGACACAATATGTTTACTGAGAGCTGTTGTTCAGTGGCGGAAGCAGACCACAATTGCAATTGCCCTTTTTTGCAGTTGTGATGTTTCAAAGAGACAGAGTAAATAATCGGCAGGTGGATATGACAGGTAAAAGTGTCTTACGTCTGTGCGCATGCGCTTTTTAAGTTGTTTTAGGCTACGTCCACACATACACAGGTATTTATATATATTTTATAGAGTTTTCCCCACTTACGTTTTTAAAAAAAATCTCTGCCCACATGAAAACAAAAAAGCACTGTGATGCAGATTAAGGGCACACTGAACCAACAGGCGGCAATGATGACACTTTTATGCTGGGTTCACACCAAATGGGGAATCCGCTTGTTAAGCAGTGACGTGTGGAATACTGTTTTCGGCTTCAAGCTGCTACAGCAAAAAGACGAGTGTTGAATTAACTCTCACAGAGTTGATTTCAACACTTTTCATGAGTTTATATAGCTCCACACTTTCTGGAGTTAAATGAACATTATACAAATACATAAAAATATAACACTAAAGGTAGAGTTGGGTTTTTTGGCTCCTAAAAAGTGTTAAAACAACTGTTATACATATATCATAATTGAATAAATATAATAGCTTAAAATGTACTTACCGCCAAAAACTACACCATGCTGTTAACGATTTCTCTCAGAGACAGACTAACTTGAAATGTGTGGGGGCCTAAGTGCTTTGCCGGAGTATTATCATAAATCCTCGTAGGAGTTAAAGCAACTCTGATAATCAACTCTTTTAAATGACTCCAACACTTGACACAATTCTACATTATATGTGTTAAAATTACATTTTGAGAGTTGAAATGAACTCAGAAAGATTTAACATCAAAATTTCAACTCCCCAGTTTTTGCTGTGTACTCATATGAATTGAGAAAATATTTGTTTATGGCCATTTTTAGTCATATCACACATTAAAGTGATTTTATATCAAATCATGGAGTACACAACAGTCTCTGGACTTGCTGCATCACAGACATCAATATTTTGACAATTTATAAAAAAAAAAGACTTTCTGGCTATCGGATATTACACGTATATGTATATTGTGATCATGATTTTAGAAAGTATTACAGTATTTTGTAAATGTTTATTATTACCATTTGTTGAGTCTCCCCATACAGTTTGATATAGCGCTTGGACCCAAAAGCCACTTTGTGTGATATCACACTTAAGTGGATTAAGTAATTCCATTGAGTAAATTGCATACAAATGAATGCAAATGTGAGAACAGAGGCGGAATACCATCCACACGAAATATGCAATGCTTTTGCCATGAATGTGCAGAATTTTGCCTCATTTCCTTATTCCACGTTTGGTGTGAACTCAGCCGTGTTGGCCAATCAGAAAGGAGAAAACAGCGTGCACGCTGAAGTTGAACTTAACTATAACTTGAACTCAAGTTATAGCGTACACACTGTACACAAAGTTTTGGAAAAGTCTTCACCCTGGCCAGAGTTTTCAGAACGTTTCGGTTTCAGTTACTTGACACTGTGTTTTTGTTTGGACAAACAGCGAAACCGTGTAGGAAAAAGTCCAGTTTTGAAAATATCCATGTTCGTGTGAACAGGGCCTAAGTGTGGATGATGGAAAGAATTGTGTGGACAAAGCGTTTTTAACGGAAAACGCTATTTTCAAATGTATCCGTAGCCTGAAAGAGCCTCGGATACAAGGAAAAACAGCTCAAATGCGTTTATCTCCAAACTCACCTTATGAGACTCCACTGCCTCTCTCAGTTCTTCTAGATCCTTTTCCCTCTCCTGGATACTCTGCTGGAACTTTCTCTGTTGCTCTTTTAAAACCTGTAATGAAATTGTTCATATAGAAATGTTACATACGCAACTGGAAGGGCATCCACCGCATAAAACATATGCCAGAGTAATTGGTGGTTCATTCTGCTGTGGCAACCCTTGAAAAATCAGGGACTAAGCCAAAGGTTAGTCACAGTGAAATATTACATAAAACTGTGTAAATAAAAGTGACTTTGTAGAACCAGTATTGGTTAATTAAATGATCTTATAATAAAGGACTGTTGAATGCTCAATTCCGATTGGCTGATAAGCTTTCTAAGCTGTGCTAATCCTTTCAGATAAAGGTAATGACCACATTAGAGCTCCATATCACTACGCTGAACACACAGCCTACAACTGCCAAAAAGCGAAATAAAACAAAATACTTTTGCTGCATCAAAATTCACAACTATCCACCCTAATGTTGAACTCACACCAAATGCAGAATTAAAAAAAACACAATGTGAACTTGTGAATAGAGGTGAATTTTTGTCTGGCGACACCAATGATGTGGAACGCAGGATGCGTTTGTCACGATCACGCAGAATTCACCACAATTACTAGTTTTTTCACGTGACGTTACACCATTAGGGGAATAGGGTAAGAAATTAAGAAATATAAAAGAAATATGGATGACGTGTAAGATGCTTGACATGTTACTAAGTAACAAAAAGATCCATCAATGAGGAAGTAGTTTGTCACAAAAATGGCATACTCTTCAGCTATGCGCATAGCACACATTATATAATGGCGAATTAGAATGCAGCGTCTGACTAAGAATCTAGTCCTACACACAGAAGCAGTTTGAGGACAAAATCCTGACAAATGTCTTGAGGCAACATCTAAACAGTAGCTATGTTTCCATCCACCTATTGTTATGCGCATTTTGGAATATTGCATAAAATAATGCTTATCTAATAAAATAATTTATTCAGACACACCAGACAGGACTTGACAGATGTTTGTTTTCTTCCAGTACGGACATCAGACTTCACATCTTCAGATCCAGTCTTCTTAATTTGCTCCACAACTTCAGCAAGAATGGTGTTTTTATTTAAAGGTGGTCTTGGACTGAATGTTTGCCTGCATTGAGGGCAGCTGTAGACTTCTTTCTCATCCTCCTGATCCCAGCAGCACATGATACAGTTCATACAATAACTGTGTCCACATGGAATGGCCACCGGATCCTTCAGTAGATCCAGACACACTGGACAGATGAACTGGTCCTGAGAAAAGCTGGCCTCTGCCAGTTTTTTACTGCATGTGTACACACAGAGACAAAAGATACAACTTAAGAAGTATCACTTCCTTTCATCAACTGAAATAATATTCTGGTCTTGTGTTAGAGAAAAAAAAATGTGTGAAATAAACTAAAATGGCAACGATGCAGTGTGTAAACAGTATGCACACATACAGTAAATGCACATGGGTTTACATGGTTTATAGGGACTTACATATTACATTTTTTTTTTTTTTTTTACACATCTTTTCATCAATTTACACTGGGTTTCAATAGCTGGCTGTATAACGTGCCTAATTCAGCCTGACAGCTTTTAAAGAGCTTAAGATTCATCTTTTCTGTCAACACTTAATTGTAAAAGGTGGACCGGACACACCACATAGTAAAGTCTAGAAGGGATACAGCTGCATCCGGAAGTTAACAAGAATTATTTATATTTTTAAAATAATACAATTACTGTACAACATTAATTAAGTTGGTTTTTTTTCATCACTGTGAGGGTAGGTTTAGAGTTGGGGTAGACATTGATAAAATACAATTAATGGGTAATTTAATAAATAAGATAAATAATTATTGTTATAATTACTGTTTGTACATTACTGTGAGGGGTAGGCTTGGACGTCAATAAAATACGATTAATGGGTAATTTAATACGTAATAAAAAAAATTCTTGTTAATTTGCGGCCACAGCTGTATCCCTTCCATCAACAATTAGCCAAATGCCATGTTTTTTTACAATTGTTAACATTAGCTGTATCTCCTGTATTCCTCCCAACAACAACCACTCCACACTGCACCATTTTTTTTATTGTAAACATTAGCTGTGTCTCACTTCAGAGTCTGCGTCCTCCAAAGGATGCTTTTGAAGGGCACTACATCATTGCGATGCGATGAAAAGTCAAAGGCTCCTTCAAATACAGCCTCAAAATGCATCTGTTTCCCCAGGTAATGAAGGATACAATTGGTGGATCTTTTGCAGCCTCAAACATCCTAAGATGCATTGCGTGCTAATAATGGCAGGACGTTTTTAAAAGAAAACTCCGGATTAAGGTTTTAAACGTATGAATTAGGTTTTATTTTACTTGGATATCTTAGCACATGTTAACAAAACAAAGAGTATGAAATGTCTTACTAAAAAGTGATTTTATAGACAGTTTACATTTTTATGTGTGCATGTATGGATTAAAGGAAATATATTTCCAGTTTTTGTAAACCTTGTTTTGCCTTCAGATCGCTTCATACCAGTTTTAAATTCACTTTGAGAAAAAGTCATTGCAAATTTTATTACCGGGAGCTGTTACGGAAGCTAGGTGGCGGGATTTGTACTCTGTAGGCTAGATCGTCTCATTTCAAAATGCTCGGTTCGGCCTGTGTGGACGCCATGATGCCACGTGAGAGAATTCATAAATGGGATGGAAGCGCTGCTACTGACGTGGATAGGTCATGTGATAATGACAAAATGCTGGATGTAGTACATCCCAATTCCAGTCATACTACTCATATTTATATATATATATATATATATATATATATATATATATATATATATATTCACATTTCTAACAGTCGTGTAGTAAATTTAAATTCAAATGTAGTACCTACTTGAGTAGTAGACGATTTCAGAAGCATCCATTGTTTTATATGAGGCTTAGCAATGCTTAGAAAATGCCAACCTGATTTCACCAAGTAGGACATGTTCCTGATTTAACATCTATGTTGATCCTGGAACAACATTCCAATCAGCCAATCAAAATTAAGGGATATGTTTACCGTTTGTGTTAAGTTTAGGCTTACGGTTAGGTTAATGCACTTCTACATGATTGTTATGCAACTATTATTCCCCTATAATTATAATTTGGGAATAATTATGGTTATGGTTGGGTTTAGGGGTAGGGAATAGGTATGGATTACATTTTCTAACAAAAATGATGTTTAGGATCAACACAGATGGTAATCCAAGATCGCAAAAACTTGGCAAAATCATGACTCTTGCTTAGAAAACAATGTGAAGACGTCAAGTGGTGCTTCCAGAGTGTGATCTTCTCCACACTAACAATCTATTTTATTGAACTGTTCTTTTCTTCAAATCAACTTGTCATAACCCTGTTTTACTATCCGAGTTGTCAGAACAAGATGGTTATTGCTAGAATGGGCTGTGAGGCAAAGGGCACCATGTAAAATATTGCCTAAGGGTGCTTTCACATCTGTGGTTCGGTTCATTTGGCCCGGAGCAAGGGCAACAAATTATACATTGTAGCATTTTTCTGCAGTCTTTGGGTTCTTTTCACACCACACTGATTGCTTTGGTCCGAACCAGTTGAAAAGAACCAAAATGCAGTCATGTGACAAAATCCACATCACTCAATGGCCACATGTTATTGAACGTATTTCCTAAACTGCTTTTCGATTGGCATTTTCCCGCACGTTAATTCTGACCAATGGAACTCCTGCAAGTAAACAAACCGGCAGACACAAAATGTCGCTTTTTACTATAGAGGGACGACTGCGCTGGCTGATTGTATCCGTGGTCATAGTATACTATATTGTTTGTATACATCACTTAAGACAAACTATACATTGAGAATGAAGCGCGGCTGCGGCTGGAAAACAATGTTTTAATGCATTGCAAACGGCGAAGGCACATCACAAGTCACTTCAGGAGGAGGCGTGAATTAATTTTGCTAAACTGCGACATGGTCATCTTCCGGAAATATTACCAACGATTCATCAGGTTATCGGAATACGGCAGCTGGATTAGTCCAAAAAGGCGCAGTACTCTTTGCGGTTGGTTCAGTTTTTAGTTCGGATTATGCTCTCACCACAAACGAACCACTCCAGGGACCTCTTCAAGGAGACTGCTTTTGGTGCGCACACGAGTACGATTGCTACATTCACACCTGCCCAAACGAACCATAGTGCAACTCAACCAAACTAAATAAGGCAGGTGTGAAAGCACCTCAAGACAGCAAATTGACGAGGGCTGGCCCTGAAAAGAACCTCTAGGTAAAATGATATGTTATTTAGGTTGCTATCTCATGCTAAGATTTAGTATCTTTAATGTATTTTTAAGTTTGCGATAATTTAACTTAACTTCTAGAAGCCTAATTTAAAATAAAAATGTTACCTGAGAAGAACAATTATTAAATACATTACAATATATTAAATTATTATTTTTTTTAAATAGCTTACACAAGTAAAATGGGAAATGATAGTTCATGGGCATTTTTACAACCCTGTCAGTCAAAGTGAAGGCCAATGAGAAGGACTAACGCATGATAATACTGATAGTTTAATCGCCTTTAAAATCACAATAAAAAGATATACATTTGCATTAACCATGTCAGATTTGCCATGATCTTCACGGTAATAACAGATTTCTTTATTTTTACTTATTATTGTTAGGACTTTTTCTTCACAATATCTGACAATTAATGTGCCACACCCAGTTTTTTGAGGCTCATTTTTCTGGCTATGCTAGCGACCTAACTCAAACATCCCTCACTTAAAATGTTCAGCAAATTTAAATAAGTAAAAAAATAATATGACAACAAATGATACCACACAACTCAGATATTATCCTTGTGGGATAATGCCGCTTTGCCCATTATAACGAATGTAATACCTGAACCACACACACAGATCCAAATGACACACCCTGGGGTTCCAAGTTAAGGATTTTTCCATTTTTATACTATACTTACACTACGGTATATTCTGTTAACCTCTAAATAAAGCTCTTAAATTAAACATTCAAAAGAAATTAATCCCTGAACCACACACACACACGCGTTAAAAGGTATGTTAGGATGTACCTTTTCCTTCCTGATTTTCTCATTTTTCTTGTTCAATAATTTGCAGTGTCACTGAAGCTCCAATATGTCGAGTGTGCAGCAGTTTATGAGGCTGCTGCTTCGTTTCAAATCACGTGACTACTACCAAACCAAAACAGAAACCTAAACTGATGTGTACTGTTTTACACTGTGCATATTTCTCTGGTTTTCAGTGTAAACATCTGGTTAATATTCATCAGATCTTATGGTATTCCTTGCGAAAAAGATGTTTAACTGTATTGAACGAGTACTTTTTGTGTACTTGAAATCTGAAAGGTTTACTTTGAGAATGCACTTTCATATAATATACTAGAATTTAAATTAAAGGCCACTTATTCACACCATTTCTCAATATCAATAAATGGCTAATTAAGTTCCGTTTCAATTTTAAAAATCAATGTTCATGCCGCTTAAAAAAAAAAAAAAAAAAAAAAAAAAAACACTAAATATATATAATAATACATAAAGTATTGAGAAATATAGAAGTACAGTAACTTATTTGATGTTTGTAATGTTCTGTCTGATATTAAACTAACATTTATAGTTATTTTTGTATGGTTTTATTTCTAAGGGCAATAATTGTGTAAGCGTTATGCATTTTGATTTCTTTGTATTTTTCACTAAGGCTACATTAACACTGAAGGCAAATGTAGCCCAAATCTGACCCACATGTGGCTGAGGTCTGTTTTTGACAGTATGAACAGCCCAAACCGCATAAAAATCTGATAATTTCAATTCCGAAATAATATGGAAGCAAAACATGAAGCTGTCATCAACACAAATACAGATCATTTTCTAATATGTGCGCCACTGTTTACATCCAGAACCAAGAGCTGCGGTTGCGACTCGAACTCAGTCCATACGGACCAACTTTATTTTAAAATCTTCCTCTAAGCTTCAAGCACGGCTGTCACGGCCACACATGGAGGACAAGGAAGGGTAAGCTTTAATTGTGTTTATTCGGTGATCCACAAATAACACAGTGAAGCAGGTAAATGGAGTTATAGAGTGAATGATCCCACACACAAACACTCAAGCAGGCAGTTCAGTAGTAAATTTCAACATCAGAATAATCACTTCCCTTATCTCAGTGTGTAGGCATCAATAGATGAACGAGGAGAACATCCACGGAAGAGCACAGGAGAATACATGTGAGAAGCCAAGGAGAACCATGCATCTTTTATACCAGCCGACGAGTGAGTGAGTGAGGTGAGTATTTATAGTGTGTGGTGATTTCAGGTGATTGCAGGTGCAGGTGCAGGTGATTAGGACTGCAGGAATGAGCCGAGGGTGTGACAACGGCAAAGTTGCTTAAGCCTATTTTCTTTGTCCTGCACCATTTGAATCACAGACAAATTAATTAAATCTGAGGTAACAAACTAAAGAGGAGTGTCATTCATGTCTTTTCAGGTGCCGATTGTCAGAAGACAATCGCCTCTGATATCATGTCATTTTGGTTTTGATTGTCAGGATGATGTAGGCCTGTAGTTATAATAATACTTATGCAATATAGTTATAATGATATTTATTCATTCATTCTCTTTTCGGCTTAGTCCCTTTATTAATCTGGGGTCGCCTCAGCTAAATAACCCGCCAACTTATCCAGCATGTTTTATGCAGCGGATGCCCTTCCAGCTGCAACCCATCACTGGGAAACATCCATACACTCATTCACTACGGACAATTTAGCTTACCCAATTCACCTATAGCGCATGTCTTTGGACTTGTGGAGGAAGCCCACGCGAACACGGGGAGAACATGCAAACTCCACACAGAAATGTCAACTGACCCAGCCGAGGCTCGAACCAGCAACCTTCTTGCTGTAAGGTGATTGTGCTACCCACTGCACCATAAATGATATTTATACTTGATCAAACTAGTGTGCAATTTACTAAGCAAAACTGATACTAAAATTGTTTTAAATTTGGTTTTATAGTTTGGGCCCAAATAAATATTTGTTGCCGTTTTTAATCATTTAAGTTCATTTGATTGAATATATAAAGATCAGTGGACACTATCGATGCATTTATTGGGTAAAATTGCTACTTTTTACTGTCAGTCAATGTGTTTTTGCACTGTCACTTGAATTGCGTGTGAGCAGCGCGGCAAAAATAGACCCAGCGCCGAAACGTGGCACTGCTGCTTCAGCTATGCTCACGCCTTGCGCTGCTTCTGCGTGCGCTATGAAAGCTCTAATCTGTTAACATGGACGCCGAAAAAACACACGCTGCTCACGCTCTGCTCGAGCTTGCGGTGTGAAACAGGCTTAAGGATGGAGTCTGCTTTAGCTTTGTGAATCAGTGACTGCAGGATAAAGAACATTACGCCGGATGCCAACATTATCCGCTGTTAAAAAGCTTTATGACCTTTTGCTGACAGCGATGAATGTTTGCGCCTGACAGCTGGTTCTGATTTTTTGGGTTCATTCTATAATACTGGACTTAATTTTCTACTTAAGTTTGAACTTTGAGAGTGTTTAAACAAGAGAGAAAAGTGTGAAAATGTTAATGCCTGTCTGAGAAAAGTGTTTAAAGTGTGTTGTGAGGGGTTTTACCCCAGATAGCACACATAAGTCGCGGAGACGTCTTTGAAAGATCGTAACATCTGCTAAACATCACATTCGATCAAATGTTTTTATTTGTTAATGAGGCGTCTTCTTTACCTCTATACGCCGTCTATACGATGAATCTTGAACTCCTGAAATTTTTAATTGGTTTTGTTGAAAAATATAAATTATAATAAATTATAATATAATAAAATTCTACAAATGATTCTTCAGCTGTTGTATTATTTTTGAGTGGAAAATACTTGAGCTTATCATATATGTGTAGACACAAAGTACACATATGCACATATACACATATACATACACATATATATGTAAGTACAAAGTACATACTCCTTGGTATGGTTTTAAGTGCTTTTTCATGTCATTTAAATGAAATTAATGAAATTCTTAGACTCAATCACTGCAGTTCTTTTATGTTGTACATGGTCTTTACCCAGCTAACAAATGCATGTTCTGAGAATGCAGTGTAAATAAAGATTGCAATGATTTACAAATTGTTCAAATCTCTTTTTACCTGAAAATAGTACAAGAACACAAGTTAAATCGGGTATACATTTTATTATTCTGTGCAGCAAAAATCAAACAATGCTCTGTATAACTTCTGTACAACTAGGAAAGAAAATGTAGTACATAAAGTAAAAAAAAACATCCAATCCAATGAGAGTCGCAATTGCTTCCCTTAGGGATCTGCAAAACATATTTGATCCAAAGCGACTTACAAATGAGGACACATGATGAGATTCATTCATTTTCATTCATTTTCATTTCGGCTTAGTCCCTTTATTAATCTGGGGTCGCCACAGCAGAATGAACCGCCAATTTATCCAGCATATGTTTTACACAGCGGATGCCCTTCCAGCTGTAACCCATCACTGGGAAACATCCACACACTCTCATTCACACACATACACTACGGACAATTTAGCTTACCCAATTCACCTATAGCGCATGTCTTTGGACTTGTGGGGGAAACCGGAGCACCCGGAAGAAACCTACGCCAACACGGGGAGAACATGCAAACTCCACACAGAAACGCCAACTGACCCAGCCGAGGCTCGAACCAGCAACCTTCTTGCTGTGAGGTGAACGTGCTACCCTCTGCGCCACCGTGAGGCCCACATGATGAGATAGTTGAGATAATTAAACCATTTACACCTGTCCCGAATTGATTATTTACTAATGCCCTTCTCTGACTTGATTAAACATCATTTGATGCTCAAGAATGAGTGGCATTCCCCATCCAATGTACGCTACGGGGGTGAAGCGATGCAACTGACGCGGGTAGGTCATCTGATAATGACAAATGGTGGATGTAGTCCCAATTCCATTCATACTGCTCATATTCATACTATATAGAATGTACTTTTCTAACGGTCGTGTAGTAAATTCAAATGTAGTACCTACTCGAGTAGTAGGCGATTTCGGACGCAGCGATTGTCAGCCATGAGTCCTGGGGGCTTGATGAGGGCTGCCCATGCACCAACTGTTTGCTATTGAGCAAACTCTGCACTGCACTCCCACATGGAAAGAACCTATGAGGATACATGAAACCTATATGCGTATATATGCCACATATAGGCAAAATTGAGGTGCACAATGTGTACATACAAGATATGTCTCCTATATAGCTCATATCTCACTTTGGCAACTGTCATACATGATGCCTATAGCTCATATTTTCTATTATCAAGGCAAATAACTAAGAACAAAAATAAAATTATGCAAAAAACGAATTTATGTGCGAACACTTGAAATTGGTATCATGTGTAATTGGCATGTTATGGAATTTAACTATGGCAAGTAAGAGAGAGCCCACACGGAAAGAACCTATATAAACATATATGTTTTAATATAGGTTTTTAATATATGTAACGTATATAACAGCAAATTTTATATGTCACATATATTGAAAACTTATATTGAAACATATATGTTTATATAGGTTCTTTCCATGTGCCAGCCAGCTTTGGGCCCAAATAGAATAGCCCACACTAGGCCATCATGAGATTAATGTGGGCAGACCACTAGTGTGAAACGCACTTCTCACTAGCTATTGGGCCATACCTTGGCTGAGCCTGTTTAGTTTTGGTGTGGGCTGGCAGTAGCCCACAGTGCCCATAAAAAGCCAGCATGGGCCCTGCAAGAGCATGTTTGCTGGGTACTCTCCAATATGGAATAGCATAAGTGATACTATGCGTCAACAGCAGTCAATAACACTACAGAGTATGTTTTTTGCAATTAAAGTAAAGGCTGCCTGAATGAAGTGGTGCAAAGAGGAGGATTCCATCTATCGCTCCTATGCAGTTAGGGAAATTCCACCTTGTTGTAAATATTTAAAATAGTTGAAGATTCTAAATTAAGCACATATGAATGTCCAGTCTGCTATATTTCCAACTGTCCAGCTAAGACCAGTCCACTATGGGTGACCCTACCAGTATTTGTGAAGTACCAGTGGTGAAGCTCTCAGCATTACTGACGTACAGCATGTCAAGCTGCAAACCATGTGAGGGACCCTAAATTATCCTTACCCAACAGACACTGCATATCAACTAAACACAATTAAACATTCAGTCCAAAGACCAACCAGCAACATGAAAACCACCTGAAACATCTGGACAGCCATACAGTAAGGCATTAAAAACCACTGAGCTAACAAGGAACCTTACATCAACAACATTGACAATCACCAAAAACATCCTATTGATGGAACAAGTATATAAAAAAAAAACTTAATCCAGGAGTGCCCAATCCTGTTCCTGCAGATCTACCTTCCTGCAGACTTCAGCTCCAACCCTGATTAAAAAGCAACTAAACCAACTACGTAGGATCTGAATGAGCACTTGGTAGTTAAAGACAGGTTTGTTTGATCAAGGTTGCAGCTGAACTCTGCAGGAAAGTAGATCTCCATGAACAGGATTGGACACCCCTGACTTATTCTATAAAATTAAACTTACTGTAAACTTGCTCTGTATCTATGTACAGTATTTACATAAGTATGTAAAAAAAACGTACTCTACAAAATGAAACACCAAACTTGATCTATAACTATGTATACTATATACAGTATGTACATACACAGGCCCATGGTGTGAATCTCCAAGTGACACTATGAGGTGTCTGCGCCTCTTTCTTCTGGGCTTCTTATGTAGTGGCTCTTTACTGATGTCCACATGGATTCGAGGAGCGAATTGGCTTGTGCTGGATCCAGATCTGCTCTCTGTGATGAAGATTCGTCCATCAGCCTGCCCCATCTCCTCCACTACAGGCACTTGAGCATCTCCCACAGCCACCGCTTGATCTCTAGGCCCCGCTGGAGGCTGTATGGACCGCAACTGCTCTTTCATTAAGGGCTCGGCCACAGTGCGATATATGTCCTGATTTGAATGCTGCAGGTGTGGATGGGGAGCAGCCCCTCCTGCTGACCTGTTTCCACTCAAGACACTCAGGCAAGAAAGGACAGCCACTTTCTTCAGGTCATGCTCCTCAAAAACCTTAGCCAGAGATGCAGCTGTAAAGCCCCATTCACACCACCAGCAACTTTGTAGCTCCATATTGCTTGTAGTGCGAATGGGGCAGAGGTTTAACTAACCTGATCACAGACTCCGGGTCCTGAACAGAAGGGACGTCCTCCATCCAGAAGCCCATCAGATGTGCAGGAAGAGTCATGGTTCTTCTGAGGTGACACTGCTTCATGAAGACTCTGAAAATCAACTTCCCCAATCAGACAAACTGATGAAACTGGTTAAACTGGAGAGTGAAATAAGCTTGAAGAAGATCATCTGGATTCAAGACTTTCAGACACTTGTGTTGAGTTCAAGTGTAAACTCAAGTTGAACTCATCTGAATGTAAACAACACTTGATTAGAGCAGTAGTGTTCGTCTCTATTCTATTATTACTAGGTTGTGAGATAGGTTGATGGAGACAAAGCTAGTGTTAATTTGCTGTTCCCTCAAATTAACTCAACACTTAACCATTAATGTGTAAGCTGCTGGCCACAAAATTGAGTACACCCCTGAGTGAAAATGTCCAAATTGGGCTCAATTAGCCATTTATTTAATGATTTAATGAACAAGTCCAAAGACATGTGGTATAGGTGAATTGGGTAAGCTAAATTGTTTGTAGTGTATAAGTGTGGATGAGTGTGAATGTTTCCCAGTGATGGGTTGCAGCTGGAAGAGAATCCGCTGCGTAAAACATATGCTGGATAAGTTGGCGGTTCATTCCGCTGTGGTGACCCCTGATGAATAAATGGACTAAGCCGAAGATATTTTGCAGAAAGCTGGAGACCTGTAGCAACTGATTTCCACAGTAATGTTTTTTCTTCTGTGAAAGTAAATGATTAGTTTATCAGCTCTTCTTTTGTGTGCAACAGAAAAAAATAAACTCGTATGAAGTTTGGAACCATTTGAGGGTGAGTAAATAGTGATTTTTAGTTGAACGCAGGGTCCGAAAAGGTTCAATCGGTTTGACGCGCTGTCTGCAAGTCACGTGACTCTACGACGCACGTAACAAGGCGGAAGTAAACAGAGTGGACGCGCTATTCTGTACCGAGACGTCTTTGCAGCCAGTATTCAGTGCAGTATTAACACGAGTCAGCTTGTTTACAGCGGTCTGACGGGCCAGACAGATAATCAAGCGAGGAAACAGCTCGGAGATTACGGCTTTCTGCAGTGTCTAGCGTCCTCGGGGCTCAACAAGTGTTATTTAGAGGCTTCATGGCAGTGTTTATGTGTACGCGGCCCACTGTTCCCTGATGCTCCTGCGGTTCATATGAGTTCATACACACACACACACATATACACACACACACACACACACACACACTCTTCACTGCAGGATTACCCGCGTGTCTACTGTTATACTATTAATGTCATGACTGCAGTGACATTATTGGGTGACGAAGAAGAAGAGTGAAAATCTTCCTGTGAGGACATGACTGACATTCAGCTTGATGCTACGAGAAACGGCTAACTTACACAGTTCTCTGCTGCTTTTATATTCGGACAAGAAAATGCACTCAGAAAGACTTCAGGACTCATCTTTCTGGATTTTCTGAAGAATTAAACAGCAAAAAGACGCCAACATGAGGATCTTCAGGACTTTACTGAACGCCGCGTCCAAGCAAATCGACTTCTATTCCAGATTCTCTCCTTCTCCTCTGTCCATGAAACAGTTCATAGACTTTGGTAAGACTGCGTTTACATTTCTACAATTCAGTACTAGAATTGAACAGAAAATAAGGGTTTGAAAAAGCACTGAAACACATATAATAGGATACATTGAGGTTTTAAAACTAAATATCTATTCTTAAAGTAGAATATAATTTAATAACT
>CAIGQW010004410.1:360215-374779 GCA_903798125.1 Danio choprae | reverse complement strand
TTCAGATACGTCGCGCACCCCCCGGTTTTCAGATACGTCGCGCACACCCCGGTTTTCAGATACGTCACGCACCCCCGGGTTTCAGATACGTCATGCACCCCCGGTTTTCAGATACGTCGCGCACCCCCGGGTTTCAGATACGTCATGCACCCCCGGGTTTCAGATACGTCGCACACACCCCGGTTTTCAGATATGTCGCGCTCCCCCGGTTTTCAGATACGTCACGCACCACCGGGTTTCAGATACGTCGCACACACCCCGGTTTTCAGATACGTCGCGCACACCCCGGTTTTCAGATACGTCACGCACCCCCGGGTTTCAAATACGTCGCACACACCCCGGTTTTCAGATACGTCACGCACCCCCGGGTTTCAAATACGTCGCACACACCCCGGTTTTCAGATACGTCACGCACCCCCGGTTTTCAAATATGTCGCGCACACCCCGGTTTTCAAATATGTCGCGCACACCCCGGTTTTCAAATATGTCGCGCACCCCCGGTTTTCAAATATGTCGCGCACCCCCGGTTTTCAAATATGTCGCGCACACCCCGGTTTTCAGATATGTCGCGCACACCCCGGTTTTCAAATATGTCGCGCACCCCCGGTTTTCAAATATGTCGCGCACCCCCGGTCTTCAGATACGTCACGCACCCCCAGTCTTCAGATACGTCGCGCACACCTCGGTTTTCAGATACGTCGCGCAAAACCCCCACCCCCCAAATTCTCCTGCAACCTCTCGCAAATCATCTCCGTCTCCCCCGGAAATGACTTTTGCCAAGTTGAGATGTCTGTAGCGTTATCTCTGTGAAAAACTGAACAAAGTGTCTACAGTGTTCACTTGTGTATCATACAGCTCCACATTTATAATCCTCTTAGTCGCTGACATTATCTTCAGCAGGTGAAAACTCTCTAGGCGGACAGCTGCTTCTCACTCAGGGCTGTTTATGCTAATGAGGGAGAGATGGTCACTAATGAAACGTCATGTTAACATGCAAATTAAAGGTAATTGAGATTAATGGGCGGCTCGGTGGCACAGTGTGTAGCACTATCGCCTTACAGCAAGAAGGTCGCTGGTTCGAGCCTCGGCAGGGTCAGTTGGCATTACTGTGTGGAGTTTGCATGTTCTCCCCGTGTTCGCTTGGGTTTCCTCTGAGTCCAAAGACATGCGGTATAGGTGAATTGGGTAAGCTAAATTGTCCGTAGTGTATGAGTGTGAATGAGAGTGTATGGGTGTTTCCCAGTGATGGGTTGCAGCTGGAAGGGCATACTCTGCGTATAGATTTATAGTTTGAATCAATAATTTCATCTTGATATTAATATCCGATTGATTCAAACTGAACAATAAACATTGGATTATATCGACCATCATATTTCATATCGGTCAGTCACACGTTAAAGGAACACTCCAGTTTTTTGGGAAAATAGTAACTTCCCTAGTGTTAAACAACTGAGTTTTACCATGTTTATATCCATTCAGCATATCTCTGGGTCTTGTGGGAGCACTTTTAGCTTAGCTTATCTTAACATGGATCATTAAATCAGATTAGACCATTAGCATCTCACTCGAAAATGACCAAAGAGTTTTGGTAATACTAACTTGACTATTTTGTAGTTAAATCGTGTACCAATACTGACTGAAAGTGAAGAGCTGCTATAGTTGCTAGCGTAGGTCCTAGCCATATCAACCTAGGAATGATATTACACAGCACCTGAAAATAATCCCCAGCTAGTTAACTTCCAACATGACTATCGGCTTGCACAGGAAGCATTTGCCAGAAACGCTGCATAATATCATTGCGCCTGCTGCAGCCAATAGTACGACAGCAAAGTTCCTTGATTATTACGCCAGATTGAGAATATAGTTCCTAGTCACATCAGCCTAGAAAATACAACTTTAACCTTTCTGTCTGTCTTAATGCATGATGTAACTACAGAAGAGTCGAACTTTAAATAGGAAAATTATTGAAACTCTTTGGTCATTTTTATCAAGATGCTAATGGTCTAATCCGATTCTATGATCTATGCTAAGCTAAGCTAAAAGTGCTTCCAAAAACTCGGAAATATTCTCATTTTACAACGACCCTAGTGTTAAACAATTGAGTTTTACCATTTTTAAATCTATTCAGCCGATCTGAGGGTCTGGCGAGAGCACTTTTAGCTTAGCTTAGCATAAATAATTGAATCAGATTAGACCATTAGCATCTCGCTCGAAAATGACTAGAGTATTGATAATACTAACCTGACTATTTGGTAGTTAAATCGTGTACTAATACTGATGGAAAATGAAGAGCTGCTAAAGTTGCTAGCATAGTTCCTAGCCATATCAACCTAGCAATAGCAGCTTTCCGTCGGTCTTAAGGTACCCTTAGTACACTACAGAATAGTTATGCTTTAAATAGGAATACTATCAAAACTTTTTTTTTTTAATGAGCGAGATGCTAATGGTCTAATCCAATTCAATGACTTATGCTAAGCTAAGCTAAAAGTGCTCCTGTCAGACCCGGGGATTGACTAAATGGATTCAAAAATAGTCAAACTTAACTCTTTGACTCTTTCTGGTGCAATGTTAAATAAGAATATTTCCAAAAGAAAAATGTTGAGTGTTCCTTTAACCAACTCAAACTACTCTACAACACAACAAACACACTATACTAGATAAGCAGTGTAACACATCTACAAGCAACACTGATTGGCCTATATTTGGAGTCTAAAACATAATTAAGAGACGAAAAAGATTGATTATGTACCAAATCTCTGAATCAGAAGCAGCGGCAGCAGCATCATGCATCTAATGTCGTTCTACATGCATCAGCACTAGACACATTAGGTTTGATATTCAGCTAGAATCGGACTACATTAAAGAGGAGTGTCTGTAAGAGAGAATATACTGTACCAAATCTAAGGAGCGACTGAACAGAGAGGACCAGGAGAGGTTTGTCTGTTCGGGGAGAGGGTTAATAATGTGATATGACCGTCCCAAAACACACATCTGCTGGACCACACATCTGCTGGTCTGCAGGCTTCTTTAGTAACTCACTGGCACAAATAACCTATTGGATTCGAGTCAGGTGACTGGCTGGGCCATTCTACAGCTTGATTTTCTTTCTCTGAAAGCATTCGAGAGTCTCCTCGGCTATGTTATGGACCATTGTCTTGCTGAAATGATCCACCCTGGTTTCATCTTCATCCTCCTGCTGATGTAGATGTTGGACTGAAGCAGCTGATATTCATTTACACTGAGGAAGGGCGGAGGGGTGCTGAAGAACTACTGAGAGATTTCAGCTGCTGTCTGGGCTTTCCATGACCTCCCTTTCTTCATGTGTTCAATACTTTTCCCCTGCATCATTTCATTTTATTACACATAACTTCATTGGTAAACTAATTAGTTTTGTTTTCTTTGCATATATAGATTTCTTTGGTTGTCACCAACATCCGGGGAAAATTTCAAGACAGCAGCACCTTCAGAAATATGTTCTCTGAGAAAAATGGTGACGTGTTCAATACTTATTCTCCCCGCTGTATGTGTGTGTGAATATATGCATATAAATTATTATTTAAAATAATGTTAATTTCACAATACTGCTGTTATTGTCTTTTTAATTTAAAAAAAATTATAATTTCAACTAATTTTATTGACCTTAAACGTTTGAGAGGTACTGTACATGGGCATTTTTAATACAAATGGTAACTCTGTGCTCTTTTTAATCACACAAATGCACAATACTTTAGTTTTTTTTCTTTATAAGCATCCAAAAATATGGTAAACTATTGTCTAACATATAAACTGAGTGAAAAACGACATTTTAACTTCATTTGAGTTGTGAAATAAACCAATTACAGCTCATTTAATCATGTTGTCCCGTTTGTAGTAAGTGCCACATACACACCAGCAGTGCCTAAAGCAAACATGTCATGTTTGAGGTAATTTACCAGACTGAATTTCATTGCTAAAGACTAATATTCCTGTTTTTACTGTGCACTCAAACACTATAGAACAAAACCTCTTTGCCAATTCTATGATAACTGCTCTACTGAAGTTGTGCACTAAAGGAACACTCCACTTTATTTGGAAATAGGCTCATTTTACAACTCCTCTAGAGTTAAACAGATGAGTTTAAACCATTTTTGAATCCAGGTCTGTCGAGAGCACTTTTAGCTTAGCTTAGCATAGATCACTGAATCGGATTAGACCATTAGCATCCTGATAAAAATGAGTTTCCACAATTTTCCTGTTTAAAGCTTGACTCTTTTGTAGGTTCATCGCGTACTAAGACCGAAAAGCTTCTATTTTCTAGGCTGATATGACTAGGAACTATACTCTCAATCTGCCACAATAATCAAGGAACTTTGCTGCAGTACCATTGACTGCTTGATATTGATATGATATTACACAGCACCTGAAAATAGTCCCCAGCTAGTTAACTTTCAACATGACTATCGGCTTGCACAGGAAGCATTTGCCAGAAACGCTGCATAATATCATTGCGCCTGCTGCAGCCAATAGTACGGCAGCAAAGTTCCTTGATTATTACGGCAGATTGAGAATATAGTTCCTAGTCATATCAGCCTAGAAAATACAACTTTAACCTTTCTGTCTGTCTTAGTGCATGATGTAACTACAGAAGAGTCGAGCAGTTAGGAATAGGAAAATTATTTCATTTCATTATATCACTTTTATCAAGATGCTAATGGTCTAATCCGATTCAATGATCTATGCTAAGCTAAGCTAAAAGTGCTTCCACGAGACTTGTAAAATAAAAAATGTAAAATTTTAAGCCTATTGTCAAAGAAAAAAGTGGACACATTAAATACACACAAACTAATTTCACGTTAAAGATGTACAGTTGAAGTCAAAATTATTCACCCTCCTGTGATTTTTTTTCTTTTTCAAATATTTCCCATTTCCCAGATGATGTTGAACAGATTCAGGAATTTTTCACAGTATTTCCTATGATATTTTTTCTTCTGGAGAAAGTCTTATTTCGGCTAGAATAAAAGCAGTCAGTATTATTCGCCCCCTTAAGCTATATTTGTTTTCAATTGTCTACAGAACAAACCACTGTTATACAATGACTTGCCTAATTACCCTCACTTGCCTAATGAACCTAGTTAAGCCTTTAAATGTGACTAAGTTGAATTCTAGTATCTTGAAGAATATCTAGTCAAATATTATGTGCTGCCATCATGGCAAAGAGAAAAGAAATCTTATTATAAATGAGTTATTAAAGCTATTATGTTTAGAAATGTGTTGAAAAAAATCTTCTCTCCGTTAAACAGAAATTGGGAAAAAAAATATACAGGGAGGCGAATAATTCTGAATGAAACTGTATAATAGTTCTGAGAACTATTCAAAGCGGGAGAGGGCTGTGTGAGATTAAACGATCACCTTGTTTTTGGAGTTGTGTTCAGTGCTGGCGTCTGCAGTGGCGTACGGTAGACTGCTGGATGAGGATGACGGCTCTCTGTCCCGCTCTTTATCCTTCTCCCCAAACCAGCTGAAGGGCATGCAGGTGGGGATGGAGGTCATGGACTCTGAGGGGGAAACACGGACCCCCGACTCCTCCAGTAACTCTGCTGAACCCCTAGAAAAAAACAAGATCTGTGAACTAATGGATGTAAAGAACAATGTTGAAATATGAACTTATAATCTGAGTCGAAATCATTGACATCAAGCAAATAATATACATTTAAATAGTTTTGGAACCATATGTTTTTTTAACTAGACGTTCTGATGTGGCCGTCTGATCTATGATAATCTATGCTTACAAACACTGAGGAAAAAATACACTGCAGTACATATAAACACAACTAATGTGCTTCCTAACAGAAGAGCTGATTTTTAGGAAACCGCTTTCACATGAAGAACATTAGATGAAATTGAATCCACTATAAATGTACACTCACCGGCCACTTTATTAGGTACACCTGTCGAACTGCTCGTTCGCGCAAATTTCTAATCAGCCAATCACATGTCAGCAACTCAATGCGTTTAGGCATGTAGACATGGTCAAGACGATCTGCTGCAGTTCAAACTGAGCATCAGAATGGGGAAGAAAGGTGATTTAAGTGACTTTGAACGGGGCATGGTTGTTGGTGCCAGACGGGCTGATCTGAATATTTTAGAAACTGCTGATCTACTGGGATTTTCACACACAACCATCTCTAGGGATTACAGAGAATGGTCCGAAAAAGAGAAAATATCCAGTGAGTGGCAGTTCTGTGGGCGCAAATGCCTTGTTGATGCCAGAGGTCAGAGGAGAATGGCCAGACTGGTTCCAGCTAACAGAAAGGCAACAGTAACTCAAATAACCACTCGTTACAACCGAGGTCTGCAGAAGAGCATCTCTGAACCTGAGTATTGTTGCTGACCATGTCCATCCCTTTATGACCACAGTGTACCCATCTTCTGATGGCTACTTCCAGCAGTCATGTCATAAAGCGCATATCATCTCAGACTGGTTTCTTGAACATGACAATGAGTTCACTGTACTCAAATGGCCTCCACAGTCACCAGATCTCAATCCAATAGAGCACCTTTGGGATGTGGTGGAACGGGAGATTCGCATCATGGATGTGCAGCCGACAAATCTGCAGCAACTGCGTGATGCTATCATGTCAATATGGACCAAAATCTCTGAGGAATATTTCCAGTACCTTGTTGAATCCGTGTCACGAAGGATTAAGGCAGTTCTGAAGACAAAAGTGCATCCAAACCGGTACTAGTAAGGTGTACCTAATAAAGTGGCCGGTGAGTGTATAAGCACGTGATATGTGTGTGTGTGTGTGTGTGTGTGTGTGTGTGTGTGTGTGTGTGTGTACCTGCTGTCCAGTGATGCTCTTTTAGCTTCTTTGTTTAGTTTCTTCCCCTTTCCTCCCGATTTTCTTAGACCACTTTCAAAAAACAACACAATCAGAAACACAATATTCACATCAATCTCTAAATCTGTAACAAATCTTATTTTAAGACTGCGTAAGATGTTTCTGAGGATGATTTTGTGCACCTACCCAAAATCTGGGAATCTTCTTTTGGTTTTTCCAGCTGCATCGTTAGACTCGTCTGAAGGAAGTAACACGTTTTTATCAGAGATTCAGAATACAGAGAAACAGATCATGGCGATGCTAACATGGATCGATTAGCATTTTGTGCAGCAAAGTTCCTTAGAGAAGCTCTTTAGAGCAAATTCACTTAAATGGATGCTCTTCCTTAAATAAACTGACTATTTTGGAAAATTTAGAGTTAAACAGTTGAGTTTTGCCATTTTTAAATCCATTCAGCTGATCTTCGGGTCAGATGGGAGCACTTTTAGCTTAGCTTAGCATAGACCATTGAATCGGATTAGACCATTAGCATCTTACTCAAAAAATTTCAAAAAAGAGTTTCAATAATTGTCCTATTTAAAGCTCGACCCTTCTGTGCATCGTGTACTAAGTTTGACGAAAAATAAAAAGTTGTTATTTTCTAGGCTGATAGGGTCTATAGTCTCATTCTGGCGTAATAATCAAGGAATATTGTTGCCGTACCACGGCTGCAGCAGGCGCAATGATATTCAATGACATCCAAACAGTCAAAAACAGTGGCGTTACAGATAAGCATATAGATGTGAACGTATTTACTGACATTCAAGATGATTCCAAGTACCCGGATGAGCCGGTGTCATTAGTTTCGGCAGTTGTTATCTGGGAATAACATACCTTGGAATGTTGTGACTGACCAATCAGAATCAAGTATTCCAGTGTGTAATAAGTAAGGTATAATGTATATCTAGGCGGTTGTTCTCACAGAATAAAGCCCTACAAGTTCATCAGCAGCCGTAGTATAAGACTAAAGCGCTTTATTCTACTGGCTGGATGTACGTTATCAAGCTTATTACACGACTACTTGCCACAATTAGACCCAAAACATTGATCCGAGCTGTAATAATTTACTATCACTTGAATTAAACAAAGCTATCAGAAACAAACGGCTAAATGCAGCCAACATTAACCTATGAATTATTTAGTCACAAGATGGCGCCAAACAGTCAAAAACAGCGACGTGAATGATAAGCATATAAATATGGATATGAATATCTTAACTAAGATGATTTGGAGTACCTAGATGAGACTGTATTATTAGTTTAAATGGGGAATTATATACTTTGGAATGTTGTCACTGACCAATCAGAATCAAATATTCCAAAGAGTTGTGTAATAATAATTATCATAATGGCGTGTAGTGTTAAAGCTCTTTTTTTTTTTTTACCTTTGACCTCTTTGCCCTTCCCTTTGGACTCTCTCTTCTTTACGCTGCGTGTGAAGCTCGAGGGGGAGGAGTCTTTTGGGGGAGAGAGGGCGGGGCCCTGTGGATCTCTCTGCTCTGACGGGCTGCTGCTCATGATAGATCCTTCATTCTTGGGCTGGTTTGTAGGGGAAGAAATGACCACTGGCAGGGACAAACTCTCCTGAAAGGATCTCCTGCGAAGCGGTGGAGACTCGGGACTCAACGACCCGCTCTCATCATCTCCCTAAAAACACATCCAAAGTCAATGTTACTGTCCAAAATAATAAATGCAAGGCTTTTATAGTAATCTAGTAAGCTCTCTGTGACCTGTGGACCTCCGCCGGGGGAGCTGAGGGTCTCCTTGAGTTTACTGCGGGACGGGGGCTGTCGTTTGGATCTCTGGGCTAGCTGGGCCCTTGCACGATGAGCGCTGGTGTCCAAACGCTCCGTCTCGGGAACCATCTCACTCCAGTCTGCTCCTGCTGAATAATTTATATCAACTCATATCAGGAGATTTCTATCACAACAAACAGTAATGGTGAGCAGGAGGGGTCTGTTAGGTCGTAATAACTCTCCCCAAACCCTTTTCCCCATCTTTCTGAATGAAATGCCTACTTTACTACATCCAATCAGCTCGCAGTAGAAAAACAAGCCACGCCCACTGATTTCTCATTTAATATTCTGTTTCTCTAGGAACTCCGTCACAATATGGAAAAAAAGGTTGCAGCTTTCAGTTAATGTGCACTAAGGGTGTGTCCAAATCCATGCTATTTTAAGGACAGGAAAAACAGTCTGCGCACCCAGCTCATGGTCTCAAAAGCTGTCCTTATCCTCTTGATGAGTTTATTTTGGAAATAATGTGTATTAAATCAATCAGAGTCTCATCTCCTATTCCCTTTAAGAGGGAGCTACGCGTTCTCTATTTACATGGCAGACTTTGTAAGCGGAAAAAAAGAACGCTTCACTAGCGAGGAAATGGATCTGCTTGTGCACGAGGTTAAAGCAAGCAGAGCATCTACAGAATGGGCCAGATTTACCAAAGCCCCCTGAGGTGAAGAATGTGGAAGGAAGTAGCAGTTTTTGTATTTATTCAGACAATAATAATACGTTTAAATCCTTTCATTTTCCTATTTAACGATATTTGTGAGCTGCTGCGCATCCCTGTGTGTGTAATAAGCAACATGTACATGCATTTTTGGACCCGCATATCACTAGTGCTCTCTTTAAATAACAAAACAAAAAAATTTGCTATAGACTATCGAGTAGGCCTCACAGTGGCGCAGTGGGTAGCACGTTCGCCTCACAGCAAGAAGGTCGCTGGTTCGAGCCTCGGCTGGGTCAGTTGGTGTTTCTGTGTGGAGTTTGCATGTTCTCCCTGTGTTGGCGTGGGTTTCCTCCGGGTGCTCCGGTTTCCCCCACAAGTCCAAAGACATGCGGTACAGGTGAATTGGGTAAGCTAAATTGTCCGTAGTGTATGAGTGTAATTGGGTGTGTATGGATGTTTCCCAGAGATGGGTTGCAGCTGGAAGGGCATCCGCTGCGTAAAACATATGCTGGATAAGTTGGCGGTTCATTCCGCTGTGGCGACCCCAGATTAATAAAGGGACTAAGTCGAAATGAAAATGAATGAATGAATGACTATCGAGTAGCATTTAGTTGGTCAATGGCGTGGTCTACTTCCTCAAAATTGCAACGTGCCAACAATGTCCCTTAACACACCTCCTTTTCACACCAGCATGGCCATGGACACACAAATGGGTGCAAAAGCATTTGCTGCTCAAACAACGTGCCACAGGATGACCGGGTTTATGATACGGCCCTTAGTCCAGCTTTTAACTCTTGGTTATGAAGAAATTGGGGGAGGCGCAAATAGTGAATTGGACAAACAATGTTATGGTGGTGATTTGTTCGGGAACAGATACTAAATGCTTGTCTCTAATAATCATGTGCTTTGTGTCTTGTCTGTAGGGTTATTATAGTCAACTAAACAAATTAAAGCTAAAGGTGTAATAAAAAGTGAATTAAAACTGTACAGACATTAAAAGAAAAACTAATTAAAATCACAAAATACACATTTTATTTGACATATTTAAACAATTTAAATCTCAAAACTCAAATTAAATAGTCATTAAAAACCAATGAGAGCTTTAACTCACCCAGCAGAAGTGAATCTGCAGACTTGCTGCCCGACAATGAAGACTCATTATGACCACGGCCAGATTCAAGCTTCGCCAGCTATACATAGAGAGAGAGAGAGAGAGAGAGATGGACAGGCGGGGATCAAAAAACATGGACGCTTTATGCGCGAGCTATTTTGTCTGTATGATGCGTGTTCTCACCCTCCGCTGCAGATCCTCTATGTGAGTTTTATATGCGGTCTCTCTTTCATCCAGAGTCTTCTTTAACTCCTCCTCCCTCTGCTCAAACTCCGCCTCTCTACAGCACATACAAACAGGTCCAGCCAATCAGAAATGTTGTACTAAACTACGCATTTATAGATTACAAGCTGAAATACTATGTACAGTCAGAGGGACTTGAAGCTAGTTTCCTGTTTGTCCACAAGAAAACGGAGTATTGCGCGACTGAAACCGAAACTTTCGGAAAACTCTGGCCAGGGTGAAGATTTTCCGAAACTCCGGGTGTAGTGTTGTCGTGTGGACACTACAACTGGTGTTTTCGCCTGATGACATCAGCGTGCAGGCTGTTTTCTCCTTTCTGATTGGCCAACAGGGCAGGGTTTACACCAAATGGGGTAGATGCAAATTTTGCATGTTTACGACAAACGCTTTCCGTATTCCTCATCGTTCGCACTACAGGACAGTAATCCGCCTCTGTTCTCATGTTTGTATTGACTTGCATGCAATTTACTCGCGAAAATATTTAATTCCCTGTTTGGCGTGAACCCAGCATAACAGTGTCATTATCGCCACCTGTTGGTTCGGAGTGCACTTAACATGCTTCACAGTGCGTTTTTGCTGTCACGTGGATGGAGATCCTTTAAAAAAACTGTGTATAAAAATACCTGTGTACCTGTGGTGGACATGGCCTAATTTAGAAATAATATTCAGTTTCTTGATCATTTAACATAAGACCTCAATGTATCGTTAGAAGCCATGGGTGTTATATACCTCATAGTGATGGTGACTTGCAAAAAAAACTTGCCCGTTTTCATCTATAAAAGCTTCTGTAAGGTTTTACTGAAGAAAGATTGTCAGCAATTGTTCTTGTTTGGGTGAATTATACCCTGAAGATATAGCATGAGGTCACAGAAGAACAGCAGTACATTAATATAGAGGTTAGTGAGAATGTTTACATGGACACCAATACTCCATGACCATGTAAACAGCGATTTTTGATGACCATAATCAGACTAAAGTCATAATGAAACTAAACAGAAATCCAATGAAGACATGGAGTATTCCCATTTCAGTCGCATTATCGAAGTGCAGTACTATTACGGTCTTGTAGGACTTTTCACTACATTTTGCGACAGGACACATACACTGCAGTTGTCAGGCGTTTGACGACAAACAAATGAGAATGGCTTCAAGCAAGAGAGCACATTCTGGTGCGAGAGGGAAACAATGACCATGCTGAAAAATTGAAAAGAAATGGACATTATGAAGGACCTTGACTTTGAAGTGAGATTGTTGCTGGGGCATGAATGAAAAGTTAGTGAATGAAATGTCAGAGGTGGCCTGTTGCTTAAGAATTTGTATCCGCCGTCGTCTGTTTGCACACATGGTGTGAGAAATTAACTGCAGTTGAACTTGTCTCAAAATTAAAAACGAAATGCCCAAAATCACATAATGTGCCATGACGAACACGAACTGTTGTTGCATCAAACACCGGAGGAAACTAGCATTGAATGCTGGCGCAATGACGTCAATACCTGACAAAAGACTTGTCGCCTATCCAAATTTTAAAAACAACAAATAATAACGTGACTTCTAGTTGATCATTTGGTATTAGAAGTGGCTTATATGAAAGGCAAAGACCTCTAGATTACGCTTATTTGACCAAAATAAAATATGATCATGCCTTGATTTTGAATTATTTAATGAGGACAGTAAGGTCTGACTTTGCTTAGACAAAAGTCTTGTCACCTAACAGAACTAATGTACAGTATAGAAGATAAAGTCATGCTGCAGTGGAAACAGAATGAATATTGTGTATGACTCCATGAGCTTGGAGGACTGCATCCATACATCTCTGCAATCACTCAAATCACCTATTAATAAAGTCATCTGGAATGGCAGAGAAAGCGTTCTTGCAGGACTCCCAGAGTTCATCAAGATCCTTTGGATTCATCTTCAATGCCTCCTGCTTCATCTTACCCCAGACATGCTCAATAATGTTCATCTCTGGTGACTGGGGTGGCCAATCCTGGAGCACCTTGACCTTCTTTGCTTTCAGGAACTTTGATGTGGAGGCTGAAGTATGAGAAGGAGCGCTGTCCTGCTGAAGAATTTGCCCTCTTCTGTGGTTTGTAATGTAATGGGCAGCACAAATGTCTTGATACTTCAGATTGGTGATGTTGCAGATCTCTCGCACGCCCCCATATTGAATGTAACCCCAAACCATGATTTTTCTTTCACCAAACTTGACTGATTTCTGTGAGAATCTTGGGTCCATGCGGGTTCCAGTAGGTCTTCTGCAATATTTGTGATGATTGGGATGCAGTTCAACAGATGATTCATGGGAAAAATCTACCTTCTGCCACTTTCCCAAATGATCAACTAGAAGTCAGGTTATTATTTGTTGCTCTTACAACTGGGATCAACGACAAGACTTTTGTCAGGTAGCGTACTATAACATGTAAAACAGGAACATTCAAACACAACTCATGTAAACACCTTAATCATATTATTGTCTTATTCAGATTAAGGCAAATCATTTGATTACTGATCGAGTGTTGACATCCTGACTCACTTCTGCTGATAATCCTTGAGCAGTTTCTTGGCTTTGCTGTATTTTATATCCAGCGCTTCATACTGGCTCTGCGTGTCATTGAGCTGTTCGTTGATGCTTTTGCAAAGCGCCTGAGCTTCCAGCCAGTTCTTCTC
Source organism: Danio choprae (assembly GCA_903798125.1). Classification (NCBI taxonomy): domain Eukaryota; kingdom Metazoa; phylum Chordata; class Actinopteri; order Cypriniformes; family Danionidae; genus Danio; species Danio choprae. The sequence goes on along the minus strand of CAIGQW010004410.1, from coordinate 361,451 downwards.
CATCTGAGCGATTCTCTCCGAGTTCTCCTGAACGCTCCTCTCTAACTGAGCTTCTCTGGCCTCCCACGCCGCACGCTCCTCTGAGGACTCCTTCAACTACGACAGCAAAACACACTTTATCCATTACAACACACTGCTACATGTTTGATAAAACCGGACGATATACAGTTGAAGTTAAATTATTCGCCCTCCTGTGAAGTTTTGTTTCTTTTTCAAATATTTCCCAAATGATGTTGAACAGATTCAGGAATTTCTCACAGTATTTCCTATAATATTTTTTCTTCTGGAGAAAGTCTTATTTGTTTTATTTCGGCTAGAATAAAAGCAGCTTTTAATTTTTTTAAAAACATTTTAAGGTCAGTATTATTAGCCTCCTTAAGCAATATTTGTTTTGGATTGTCTACAGAACAAACCACTGTTATACAATGACTTGCCTAATTACCCTAACTGGCCTAATTAACCTAGTTAAGTCTTTAAATGTCACTTTAAGCTGAATACTAGTACCTTGAAGAATATCTAGTCAAATATTATTTACTGTCATCATGGCAAAGATAAAAGAAATTAGTTATTAAAGCTATTATGTTTAGAAATGTGTTGAAAAAGTTTCTAATAATAATTCAGGAGGGCTAATAATTCCTGCTTCGACTGTAAATGGTTTACAGGTTCATACTCTCTCTTTCAGTTCATCCACTTCAGCTTCTGCGATGGTGTGCTTTATCTGGAGCTGAAATTAAAGCACAATATAAACAGAGTTACAAAACTATTGAAAATATGCTAACAGCAAGTGAAATGTAGAGATCGATTCAAAGCAGTTGCAATATGCGATGTTGTTGACGATTGCAATAATTATATTGCTTATCATATTACTATCATTAAAAATGCTTTTTTATCAGCAATTTAAAACAATAATTTATGCAATGATCATATTCAAATAAACAGGCAACAGATATTTCCCTAAGCGAATTAAATCTCACAATCTGCAAATATTTAGAATTTAAAACAATGACTGAAAAATAAAGTTGAAATATTGATACTTCTCTCTTGTCTCCCAGCATAAGTGTTTATTTTCAGCTCTAGGTACAGCTAACAGTACCTAGCCAAGAGGCCAGGCTAAAGATAGTAAAGGCCCTATCTGATTGGTCAGATTTGGATAATAGGACACATAAATAATAATAGCAATAACGATACTTATATATATATATATATATAAAGTATCGTTATCGCGATAATAGTATA
>CAIGQW010004410.1:288302-299019 GCA_903798125.1 Danio choprae | reverse complement strand
TTGTGGGGGAAACCGGAGCACCCGGAGGAAACCCACGTCAACACGGGGAGAACATGCAAACTCCACACAGAAATGCCAACTGACCCAGCCGAGGCTCGAACCAGCGACCTTCTTGCTGTGAGGCGATCATGCTACCCACTGCGCCACTGTGAGGCCCTATCATCTTCATTATTAGTTCATGTAATACATGTTTCAGTGAATCAAATATATTTATATTACATCTCATTTATTAATGAGACACATTTTGAGGGATATTTCGTGCATTCTGATCAGTATAACTTCTGATTATTTCAGACGTTACTGTAGGTCAAACTATACGTCTAATTGTACGTTACTTTTGGCCGATATGTAGATACAAACTTTTATTTTACAAGAAAAGCATCTTGTGAACACTTATGATGTGTATCGGTGCCCCAGATCTGCAGTTTTCATACTGATAAATGAATACTTTCCCTGCAGACTGATTGCCGCTATTATGCATTCACAATGGTATGAACCGTTATAGGGGTGATCAAATGTATATTTATATTATCTATCTATTCATTCATTCATTCATTTTCTTTTTGGCTTAGTCCCTTAATTAATTTGGGGTCGCCACAGCGGAATGAACCGCCAACTTATCCAGCATATGTTTTACACAGCAGATGCCCTTCCAGCTGCAACCCATCACTGGAAAACATCAATACACACTCATACACTATGGACAATTTAGCTTACCCAATTCACCTATACCGCATGTCTTTGGAATTGTGGGGGAAACCGGAGCACCCGGAGGAAACCCACGCAAACACGGGGAGAACATGCAAACTCCACACAGAAATGCCAACTGACTCAGCCTGGGCTCGAACCAGCGACCTTCTTGCTGTGAGGCGATTGTGCTACATTAGCAGGAGGATGAAGATGAAACCAGGGTGGACATTTCAGCAAGACGATGATCCAAAACACAGCCAAGGAAACTCTCAAATGCTTTCAGAGAAAGAAAATCAAGCTGTAGAATGGCCCAGCCAATCACCTGACTTGAATCCAATAGAAAATACAATTAAGATCAGATTTGATAGACGCGACCCACAGAACCATCAAGATTTTGACACTGTTGAAGTCTGTGAAAAACTCACACCTGAGCAATGCATGTGACTTCATTCTCCATATGAGAGGCGTCTTAAGCTGCCGTCACCAAAAAAAGCCTTTTATATAAAGTATTAAATACGTTTCAGCAGTTTAGCACTTTCTCCTTGTGTCATTGCAGTGTTATTACAGAACTCATTAATCAGATTTTTTTGTTTTGTTTTATTTTTATGTTTGTATTGTTTGGGTTTTTACCAAAATCTGGTTCAATTCCATGTCAACAGCTCCCTTAGAAATATTATTCCCAGGAAAAAACATGACATGAGGCAATATTTATAATCTAGCATAAAAATTTAGTAAACAATTGTCATAATTTAAAATGCAGTATGCTAAATGGTTAAACATTACTATATTTATTTTAGTTTTTTATTTACATATTTGAGCCAAATCTCAAAACTGTCCTATACACCATATTTAAAGATGCATGCTTGATGCGTATACGTTAGCAAACATACTTTAGTGTGTTTCGTCCCACTTAAGGACGCTCCAGATATGTTTCGTATATAACCATATTTGTACGCTCATGTGTTTCAGTGTGTTTCGTCCCAAAAGGCTTCCCATAAACTTTACGTCAATCATAAGTATTGTTTTGTGGTTTTGTTTGTTTTGTTATGGTTTTGTTTGTGGTCCACGTCTTGCGAGAGCTGTCATGCGCATGTCCGCGGTGTGGCAGCAGCTCAGACTCCAACTGGGCTCTCTCTCACTGAACTCACATCTGCTCAGGATCTGCTGCAGACGATGTTCACTGGGATTTTACTCCATGACTTCACCGAAGATGGTCGCGGCACACACCTCCAGCCACCCGTCTGCATCTGCTGACTGGATCATCTGTCTGGATAAGAGGTACCGTCACCATTCACCCTTCAAAAACTTAATTCTGCACCTCCACATACTGGATGACGCTGTTCTGGTCCACCTTCGGGAGTCCTTACCGACTACACATCGGTGGATACACATTAACAGCGCATTTGGTTTGTTGAAAAGATTACAGCATAAGTTACATGTCATAAATGTGCGATGCGATTGTCAGTGACTCTTTCAGACGCAGCTTTTATTGGCAGCTCGACAGGTTTCGGGTGATTCATGAATTCATTATTATGGATTCTCTGTGTTAGTTGTTGAATTTATGTCAATATTATAGTTGTGTGTAGTTTTTAAAGGGTTGTTTGTCACCTGCAGGAGGTCACCAGTGCTGCAGTGCTTGTGTTACTGCAGACACTTTCTGCTGTCAAGGGCTTTGCTATAGCGGAGACCAAACTTAAAGGGATAGTTCACTCCAAAAAGCCGACAATTCTGTATTAAATTACTCAACTTTCACTTGTCACAAACATTACTGAGGTAAAATTCGTTTTATATTCGCACATTTGTTATTTTTTTTAACGGTAACTATTGTTTACCATGCAAGCGTGACTTCAAAACAACATTAGCACTTCTTTATTGACTGCGACAATGTTGTACTTTGATAGTCATTGGTTGCTAATATGATTTCATTCATTCATTCGTTTTCTTTTCGGCTTAGTCCCTTTATTAAACTGGGGTCACCACAGCGAAATGAACCGCCAACTTATCCAGCATATGTTTTACGCAGCGGATGCCCTTCCAGCCGCAACCCATCAGTGGGAAAAACCCATACACACTCATTCACACACATACACTACGGACAATTTAGCTTACCCAATTCACCTATAGCGCATGTCTTTGGACTTGTGGGGGAGAACATGCAAACTCCACACAGAAATGCCAACTGACCCAGCCGATGCTCGAACCAGCGACCTTCTTCCTGTGAGGCCATTGTGCTACCCACTGTGCCACCGCGTCACCACTAATATGATTTCCCTATTTAAAATTCGTAAATAATACTTTTCTGAAATTATATTATTAAGAAAAAAGTCTGAATGTGCAAATATATAATCAACTTTACCTCAATACAAACCATTGAGTGTCTTAATTCGGTTGAATGCAAAACTTATTTTGAATATGTTGGAAACCTGTAACAACTGACATCCATAGTATTTAGTAAGTTTGGAATCACACGAGAGAGTAAGTTAGTTTTTTGGGTGAACTATGTATGTCCCTTTAACTATCCCTTTTGTGTGAACTATCACTTTCAAAATAAAAAACAGTAACATTCATTCATTCATTTTCATTTCGGCTTAGTCCCTTTATTAATCTGGGGTCGCCACAGCGAAATGAACCGCCAACTTATCCAGCATATGTTTTACACAGCAGATGCCCTTCCAGCTGCAACCCATCACTGGGAAACATCCACACACACCCATTCACACTCATAAACTACGAACAATTTAGCTTACCCAATTTACCTTTACCGCATGTCTTTGGACTTGTGGGGGAAACCGGAGCACCCGGAGGAACAACACGGCCCACAACCCACGCCAACACGGGGAGAACATGCAAACTCCACACAGAAACGCCAACTGACCCAGCCGAGGCTCGAACCAGCGACCTTCTTGCTGTGAGGCGAATGTGCTATCCACTGCGCCACCGTGAGGCCCAAACAGTAACACTTTACAATCAAATTTCATTAGTTAAAGGGTTAGTTCACACAAAATCATTCACCCGTTGAATAAAACGTACCAATTAAGAGTTAATCAGAAACCACATGCAATTATTCAAGATTGTTTTCAACCCTTGGAATATAAACTTTAGCATTTGTCACCAAAAAGACGTTTCAAGTAAGGAAATGTGTATCAAATGTCATTTCTGACAACATTAGAGTTTTATACACAGAAATGCGCGTCCTATACTGACACTGAGGAGGAGAAACTGTTGAGCAAAGTCATTATTCTGATTCACTCATTCATTCATTTTGGCTTAGTCCCTTTATTAATCTGGGGTCACCACAGCGGAATGAACCGCCAACTTATCCAGCATATGTTTTACACAGCGGATGCCCTTCCAGCTGCAACCCATCTCTGGGAAACATCCACACACACTCATTCACACACATACACTACGGACAATTTAGCTTACCCAATTCACCTATAGCGCATGTCTTTGGACTTATGGGGGAAACCGGAGCACCCGGAGGAAACCCACGCCAACACAGGGAGAACATGCAAACTCCACACAGAAACGCCAACTGACCCAGCCGAGGCTCGAACCAGCGATCAGCGACCTTCTTGCTGTGAGGCGAACGTGCTACCCACTGCGCCACTGTGAGGCCCTATTCTGATTCATGGGAACACAAATGTATTTTTATAGCTTGATGTGCAATAAAAATGTAATTGATAATATTCCAATTGAACAACTGAAGGCATATGGACTGTTTGAGGACGTTTTCTGGTATTATTCTGGCACTTTTAATGTAAACGATCACTTTTGATGGTACTTGCATAATTTCAGAATGAACAATACTTGTACAGCTTTTATTAATCCTACTGCAACATTTACTAATGCATTATTAAATTCCAAAATTGTGCTTGTCAACATTAGTTTATGCACCGAGTTAACAACAACTTACAATGAACGACTGCATTCTTTTTGGCTATTAGATCAATTCAGAAGTTTCAGATAGGTGAAAACTATAAATAATGATTATTTTTAAAAGAGTAAAGCACATCAAATATGTAAAAATGACGAGGAAATACTAAAATATCTGAAGAGGAGTCTCATGAGCAACCCTCATGAGCAACCCAGGAGGAGTCTCATGAGCAACCCAGGCTCTGTATGGATACGTACCCCTGTATACATTTCTGGAGATCGTGAAATACGTCCCGGGGGTACATTTTTTTGGCAGTTTTTGCGAATCCACCATCTAAACTCCACCTTACAAGGACTCAATGTTTACCATAAATGTACCACAATCATGTTGCACTGCTTGCTTCAACCTTAAACACCTCCTGCACAATATTAGACCTTAAATAGCTTTTTTTTTGCACAACATCCTGCACAACATTGTTCAGTCTCATGTAAAAGTACTTGTATAGCCTGTCTTATGTGTGTAGTTTAAGTCTTTTATTCTATTTTATAATATATGTTAGTTATGCATAGTTTTTTTTTTTTATAATAGCTCTTATGTCCAGTGTTGTGTTTGTATTTATGAGCAATCCATGTAGCACCGTTGTCCTGCGAGACACGACATTTCGTTCCTCTGTATGTCCACATGTCTGGCAGTCGCTGGAATCATCCAACTCACTTACACCCGTTCACAATCACCAGATTACTGACTGCTATCACCTGCGCACAGACACACGCACTGCATAAAAAGCACTGGTCACTCTGTCACTGTCGGTCCTGAAGATCACACCCTGAGATTCACCCGATCCATCTCCAGCACTTCCTAGTTTACCTCCAGCATTTCCAAGTTTATCTCCAGCGTTTCCAAGTTTATCTCCAGCGTTTCCAAGTTGATCTCCGGCGTTTCTTCAACTCCAGTGTCCCATTGTTTGTTATGCTTCTCGTCTTCCTGGATTCCCGCTACGTGTGTCGTGTGTCTGCAACATCCTCCCTGTATCTCTACCAACCTGCTATGAATTCAGCTAAGCTTCCTTATTTGCCTTTGTTCAATAAATCCTTGTGTTAAACGTATCCTCTTGTGTCCAGTTCCTAGAGTGACGTGACACCACACATGTAGCCGAATGACAGTAAAGCTCGACTTGATTTGACTTGACCAGAGGCCGCTGTGTACGCTTTTTCAGATCTCAAATTTCTCCCGCGAGTGCCATACACGCCTGCCCGTCTTGCGCAAATCCAACAGAGGCCACTGTCGACTGACTAACCGACCGAAAACCCCCCACCCTCCTCCTTCCCTAAACCCAACCGATAGTGTTTTCAAAAGCAATCCAGGAAAAGAAAAGCCTCATGATTTTTACCACATTTTCCGAACGTTCTCACCCTATTATTTATTTGTTTATTTGATTTTTTTGCCTTTTGTTTTTGTCTTACCTGCTTTCTGGAACCGTTTTTTTGCCGGACTCCAAAGACATGCGGTATAGGTGAATTGGGTAAGCTAAATTGTCTGTAGTGTATGAGTGTGAATGAGTGTGTGTGGATGTTTCCCAGTGATGGGTTGCAGCTGGAAGGGCATTCGCTGCGTAAAAACATATGCTGGATAAGTTGGCGGTTCATTCCGCTGTGGCGACCCCAGATTAATAAAGGGACTAAGCCGAAAAGAAAATGAATGAATGAATTTCTGTGCTACTGTGCATCCCTGTGTGTGTGTGTAATAAGCTATGTGTAGGCACATTTTGGACCCCTACATTAGAGACCTGCGTGGTTCTTGCTAGATTCTGTCCCATTCCCGCCAGCATATATTATTTTCTCATGTTCCATGAAGACATTTTGTACATTTTCTTCTGTAAATATGTCAAGAGTTAACTTTCGATTAGTAATATGCATTGCGAAGAACTTCATTTGCACACTTTAAAGGTGGTTTTCTCCATTTTTAGACAGTTTTGCACCTTCGGATTCCAGATTTTTAATAGTTGTATTTTGGCCAAATATGGTCTTATCCTACCAAACCATATATCGATGCAAAGCTAATTCATTCATGATGTATAAATCCAAAATTTCCACGAATGGACTGGTTTTGAGGTCCATTTTATACTTTGTAATACCAGCAGTACCGTGAGTCTTTGCCCATGACAGCCTAGAAACAGCCCATCTAGTATATATCCAACATCATAGAGCAGTTAACAAACATTACAGTCTCTTTATCAAATGCGGACAGAGATTTGTGCTTAATGTGTTTATGACACTCGCTAATGGGCTCCGACCTGCTCTTCCTCTGTAAGATCAATATTTACACATCCAGCACAGATGGACAGAGGTCTGCTGAAAAGTGTAAATGTGGCGGCACAGATCTCTCTCCACTCCTGGCTTTATCTCCTGAAATTGTTTTGATGGAGCGATGGATGCATTACAGAAACATCCAGATGTCCCGACTGGAGCTGTGTTTGATTTGTACTGCAGTGGTTTCGGCCTACCACTTCCGTCACAACATATTGATTGCTGTTTGAATTATATTAATGTCATAAATTCAAACTGTTGAGGCGGAAAGTAGTTGAGTGTTTAAAGAAACACTCCACCTTTTTTTGTAAACAGGTTAATTTTATAACTCCCCTAGAGTTAAATAGTTGAGTTGGACCATTTTTGAGGTCATTCAGCCGATCTCCGGGTCTGGCGAAAGCACTTTTAGCTTAGCTTAGCATAGATCATTGAATCGGGTTAGACCATTAGCATCTCGTTCAAACAATGTAAAAAAGACTTTTGGTAGTTTTCCTATTTAAAGCTTTACTCTTCCATAGTTACATCGTGTACTAAGACCAAAGGAAAATGGAAAGTTGCTATTTTCTTGGCCGATATGGCTACAAATATACTTTCATCTGGCGTAATAATCAAGGAACTTTGCTGTCGTACCATGGCCGCAGCATATAAAGATATTATGCAGCAAAGTTACCTAGTTACATTTTCATTTTCTGTTAGTCCTAGTACACGATGTTACTACAGAAGAGTCAAGCTTTAAATAGGAAAACTATCTATACTCAATTAAAAATGTTTGGCGTGAGATGCTAACGGTCTAATCAGATTCAATTATCTATGCTAAGCTAAGCTAAAAGTGCTCCAGCCAGACCTGGAGATCTGCCGAATGGATTAAAATAGGTTTAACTCTAGATGAGCAGTAAAATGAGCCAATTTACAAAAAACGTGTTGTGTTGTTCCAGAATGCAAACATGAATAAAACACTGAGTACAAATGCCCACATGAAATTACAGAAGTATTGCCTGCATCTGTGTTCACACAGTGTTTTTTCGATGAAAGCCTTTGGGTTGAAGGAGTCTGTCATGTTGACAGTGTAATTTAGCTTTTGGTGTAAAACTGTTTGCATAGTAAATGGGTTTTTGGTCCCTGTTAAACAGCCTCTTTTGCTCACATCTACATTTTACTGTTTGCATAGGTGTGTCTGACCCCTGAGTCAGCTTAGCACAAGAAAGACATCTTTATTGTTTTCATTTTAAAGGTACCATAGAATGCATTGATACATTGGGCTCTATTTTAACAATCTAAGAGAGGTCTAATGCACTAAAGAGGTCTAAAGGTCTAAAGAGGTCTAAAGGTCTAAAGCACTCAGGGCATGTCTAAAATCACTTTTACAATTTTAGGGACAGAAAAAACAGTCGACACATAGTCTAAAAGGGCTTAATGAGTTATAGGTGTGTTTTAGGGCGTAAAGTGCATTAGACAATGCAGGCTCATTCTGAAAACGTACCTCTATATACATTTCTGGAGAGCGGCAAATACGTCCCAGGAGCTACGTTTTTTTGCAGTTTTTGTTTTCGCGAATCCACCAGAGGCACGCTTTTCTGAGATCGCAAATTTATCTCGCGAGTGCCATTCGCTCCTGCTGTTCTCGCGTAGTTCCACCAGAGGTCGCTGTAGACTGACTGTTTGATTGACTGAATGACTGACTGACTGACCAATCAACTGACCCACCCTCCTCCTTCCCTAAACCCAACCAATAGTATTTTAAAAAGCACAGATTGACCCGCCCACCCACTTCCCTAAACCCAACCGACGATTTTAAAAAGCAATCCAGAAAAAGAAAAGCCCTCTCCTGATATTTAGCACGTTTTACCACATTCTCACCCTGTTATTTACTTGTTTATTTTATTTTTTGGATTCTGTTTTTGTCTTCCTTGCTTTCTGGAACTGTTCTTCACCAGACTCGAACCCCGTCCTCGTGGTCAACTCCTCTCTGCATCTCAAGTCCGCCGACGTACATGGCGAGCTAACTGATCAAACTGGTAACAGCGGGAAAGCCGTCCATACGGAGGTAAGTGGTCCGCTGGTAAGCACGAAAAGGAACGGCGTCATACCGCCCCGTAGCGTTCATTTTAAAGACGAAATGCCGCCATACGTACTTCTGGCTACATAATTCGCGATCTCCAGAAACGTATATAGGGCTACGTTTTCAGCATGAGGCTGTGTTTGCATTAGACCAATCAGAATCTTCTCTCCCATACCCTTTATGAGCGAGTTGCGGTTGTGTCATGGCGCATTTGCTATTTACATGGTGGGCTTTGTAAGCAGAAAAGCTGAACACTTTACTAGCAAGGAAACGGATCTGTTCATGCGCGAGGTGAAAGAGCAGACCATCTACAGACTAGCCGGAGTCACCAAACTCCCCATAAAATGTAGAAGGTGTGGCAGGAGATAGCGGTTTTTACAGACAATAATAATTGTCAAATTTACATTTTAATCTTTTAAAAATTTTTTAAAGACATTTCTGTGTTTCTGTGCATCCCTGTGTGTGTAACAAGCAATGTGTATTCACGTTTTAGACCCGTCTATCACTAACATGCTTTTTTAAATAAGAAAACCATTGACTTTAGACCAGCTTTTTTGTTGGGCAACGGCATGGTCTATTTCAGTTGTCAAAATAGCAACGCATCAACAATGCAACTTAACACAGCTGCTTTTCAGACCAGCATAGCCATGGATGCATAAATGAGCACAAATGCATTTCCCATTTGCCACAGAATGTATGGCACATGACACAATTATAATCAACACGGGCTCATTCCGAAAACGTAGCCCTATATACATTTTTGGAGATCGCGAATTATGTAGCCAGAGGTACGAATGGCTGCATTTAGTCTTTACAACGAACGCTACGGTGGGTGGGCGCTGGTCAATCGGTGCTTTTGAAAACACTGTCAGTTGGGTTTAGGAAAGGGGGTGGGTGGGGTTGATCAGTTGGTCAGTCGACAGCGGCCTCTGGTGGATTTACGTGAGAAGAGCAGGCGCGAATGCCACTCGTGAGACAAATTTGAGGTCTGAAAAAGCGTACACAGCGGCCTCTGGTGGATTTGGGAAAAACAAAAACTGCAAAAGAACGTACCTCCTGGGACATATTTCACTCTCTCCAGAAATGTATACAGGGGTACATATCCATAATGGCATTTGTTTTTAGTAAATTAATTTTTAAGGATATTTTCATCGGGATGCGAGAGAATATAATTATTTGTTGGAAATGAAAATATCCTTAAAAATTAATATAATGAGATAATTAAATAGATTAATGAGATAATTAAGTCATTATTCAAATAACATTCATTGATCAAATCTTGTCCGCACTGCACTTGCTTTTTGTTTGTCAATGGCGCAGTCTATTTCAGTTCCTTGCAAATAGCAACTTGTCAGCAATGCGCGCTAACACACCTCCTTTTCAGACCAACATTGCCATGGATGCATAAATAAGCACAAATGCATTCATTCATTCATTTTCTTTTCGGCTTAGTCCCTTTATTAATCTGGGGTCGCCACAGCGGAATGAACCGCCAACTTATCCAGCATATGTTTTACGCAGCGGATGCCCTTCCAGCTGCAACCCATCACTGGGAAACATCCACACACACTCATTCACACACATACACTACGGACAATTTAGCCTACCCAATTCACCTATACCGCATATCTTTGGACTTGTGGGGGAAACCGGAGCACCCGGAGGAAACCCACGCAAACACGGAGAGAACATGCAAACTCCACACATAAATGCCAACTGACCCAACCGAGGCTCGAACCAGTGACCTTCTTGCTGTGAGGCGATCGTGCTACCCACTGCGCCACC
>CAIGQW010004410.1:276479-287902 GCA_903798125.1 Danio choprae | reverse complement strand
CAAACTGGTAACAGCGGGAAAGCCGTCCATACGGAGGTAAGTGGTCCGCTGGTAAGCACGAAAAGGAACGGCGTCATACCGCCCCGTAGCGTTCATTTTAAAGACGAAATGCCGCCATACGTACTTCTGGCTACATAATTCGCGATCTCCAGAAACGTATATAGGGCTACGTTTTCAGCATGAGGCTGTGTTGGCATTAGACCAATCAGAATCTCATCTCCCATACCCTTTATGAGCGAGTTGCGGTCGTGTCATGGCGCATTTGCTATTTACATGGTGGGCTTTGTAAGCAGAAAAGCTGAACACTTTACTAGCAAGGAAACGGATCTGTTCATGTGCGAGGTTAAAGAGCAGACCATCTACAGACTAGCCGGAGTCACCAAACTCCCCATAAAATGTAGAAGGTGTGGCAGGAGATAGCGGTTTTTACAGACAATAATAATTGTCAAATTTACATTTTAATCTTTTAAAAAAATTTTAAAGACATTTCTGTGTTTCTGTGCATCCCTGTGTGTGTAACAAGCAATGTGTATTCACGTTTTAGACCCGTCTATCACTAACATGCTTTTTTAAATAAGAAAACCATTGACTTTAGACCAGCTTTTTTGTTGGGCAACGGCATGGTCTATTTCAGTTGTCAAAATAGCAACGCATCAACAATGCAACTTAACACAGCTGCTTTTCAGACCAGCATAGCCATGGATGCATAAATGAGCACAAATGCATTTCCCATTTGCCACAGAATGTATGGCACATGACACAATTATAATCAACACGGGCTCATTCCGAAAACGTAGCCCTATATACATTTTTGGAGATCGCGAATTATGTAGCCAGAGGTACGAATGGCTGCATTTAGTCTTTACAACGAACGCTACGGTGGGTGGGCGCTGGTCAATCGGTGCTTTTGAAAACACTGTCAGTTGGGTTTAGGAAAGGGGGTGGGTGGGGTTGATCAGTTGGTCAGTCGACAGCGGCCTCTGGTGGATTTACGTGAGAAGAGCAGGCGCGAATGCCACTCGTGAGACAAATTTGAGATCTGAAAAAGCGTACACAGCGGCCTCTGGTGGATTTGGGAAAAACAAAAACTGCAAAAGAACGTACCTCCTGGGACATATTTCACTCTCTCCAGAAATGTATACAGGGGTACATATCCATAATGGCATTTGTTTTTAGTAAATTAATTTTTAAGGATATTTTCATCGGGATGCGAGAGAATATAATTATTTGTTGGAAATGAAAATATCCTTAAAAATTAATATAATGAGATAATTAAATAGATTAATGAGATAATTAAGTCATTATTCAAATAACATTCATTGATTAAATCTTGTCCGCACTGCACTTGCTTTTTGTTTGTCAATGGCGCAGTCTATTTCAGTTCCTTGCAAATAGCAACTTGTCAGCAATGCGCGCTAACACACCTCCATTTCAGACCAACATGCATTCATTCATTCATTTTCTTTTCGGCTTAGTCCCTTTATTAATCTGGGGTCGCCACAGCGGAATGAACCGCCAACTTATCCAGCATATGTTTTACGCAGCGGATGCCCTTCCAGCTGCAACCCATCACTGGGAAACATCCACACACACTCATTCACACACATACACTACGGACAATTTAGCCTACCCAATTCACCTATACCGCATATCTTTGGACTTGTGGGGGAAACCGGAGCACCCGGAGGAAACCCACGCAAACACGGAGAGAACATGCAAACTCCACACATAAATGCCAACTGACCCAACCGAGGCTCGAACCAGTGACCTTCTTGCTGTGAGGCGATCGTGCTACCCACTGCGCTACCGTGCAGCCAGCACAAATGCATTTTTCCATTTAAACAACTTGGCACAGAATGTAGGGCATATGACACAATTATAATTATAATTATGTTTATGACAGATTTATTACAAGTCATGTTGTCTTGGTAATGTCAAGTAATCACATCAAAGACATCTCAAACAATGTCGCTTTTGCATTTAAAATGACATAAATGAGCTAATGTCCCTTCGTGACAGTCTTATGAACACCCCATTCAGGTAAAGTGTTACCGCAGAATCTACATTAACTAGCATTAGCTCATCATAAGAGGTCACCTGTTGAGTTGAAAAACAAGCCGTGGCGATTTGGATCTGAATCTTCCTGGTGGGTCATGTCATGTTCTGCTGCGTTATGACTTTATGCAAATATAGTTCTGGATGTGCAACACAACTTAATCCTCTTTAGTGTGCAAGACATGCTATGGCAGCAGTGTTTAGCTTGACTTGCTGTGTGTGTGTGTGTGTGAGGTGTTAATTAGCATTTACTGTCAATACCCCATTACTCTACACTGCTTAAACCTTCAACATTCACATGGGATCGATCTATCTCTGTGTCATTCTGAGGACTCACAGTATCTGCATTGCCTTATTATTCAACCTGCCATCTAGATATCAACTTTGCTCATCAAAAATCGATTGTTGCTAGAAGGGATACAGCTGCGGCTGGAAGCTACCGACAATCATTTATATTATTTATTAAATGACACATAAATTTTATTTTATTAACATCTACCATCACCCCCAACCCTAAACCTACCCATCACAGTAATGTAAAAAACGTAATTATAATGAGGATTATTTATATTATTTATTAAATGACACATTAATTATATTCTATTAACAGAATAAGTTTCAGCATGCGCGTCTTTTAACTGATCAGGTGATAACATGAATGTAATGGGATGGCATTAATGGACAAACCAGCATTTGGAGCACATCCTAAAACATCTGAAATGTGGTTTTGCTCATTTCCAAAACCCCTCAGCCAAAGTCTGTCATCACAGTGGTTCAGTATTATCCCAGCAACCTCATAAGATGTTACGATTGGATTAGATTTAGGTTGTGATGTCGGGTGACCAAAAATCTACGTTATTTTGACGCCCAATAACGACATTAAATGACGTTGACATTTGGTTTTTAGGTTGCGTTGGTAAGTGATCAAAATCCACCGTCGAGCCAGCATCTTAAACCAATGTCATATTACTGTCAAATACTGACATTTAGTCGTCAGGTATGACAACCAAAATCCAACGCCTAACAGACGTCATAGTGGGAACGTTCCCACAACGTCAAGCTATAACATCATTGAACGTTGATATTTAGTTGTTTTTTGGTTGTCAGTCTGACGTTAAGTTCTGACGCCAACTCGATTTTCATTTCCACCCAAAATGTCCCAGGTCGTTGGGGTACAACGTCAATTCAACTCAATTCAATTCAAGTTTATTTCTATAGCGCTTTTCACAATGTAGATTATGTCAAAGCAGCTTAACATGTTCTAGTAAAGTCCAGATTTCAGAGTTGAAGTTCAGTTTAGTTCAGTTCAGTTCAGTGTGGTTTAAGTTTCACTGCTGAATGTTCAAACACTGAAGAGCAAATCCACCGAAGCGCAGCTCCACAAGTCCCGATCCGAGCAGGCCAGTGGCAACAGTGGCGAGGAAAAAACTTCAACAATTGACGAAGTGAAGGGAAAAAATAACCTAGAGAGAAACCAGGCTCTGTTGGGTACAATCATTTTTATTCTGGCCAAACTTCCTGTGCAGTCTAGGCACCGTAGGCTGGAGAAGCTGGACGTCCATCGTGGAAAGCTGCAGGTGTGGGTAGGGCACCGGCGGGAGGTCAGGCTGGCCCACAGGATCAAGTGTGGACTTGTTTGTCACTGTGGCCTTTCAGGAATCAGTCTCATGCACTCCATTCCTCCATGACCACCACAGCATCAGCTCGGGATACGGCCTGGTCCAGGATACCTTGGGATCATCTCTGACGCCATGTTGACGTCCAGTGCCTGGTGGGATTATTACATTATTATCATCTCCAGAACGTTTCGCCTTCGTCTTCTGAGGCACAAGTAATATTATTTAAGAAAAAATGCATATAGTAGCTTCTCCCACCACAGCAAACCATTTTTATTTTTTGATATTTGGCGCCAGTTTATCAGGAAGTGGCGATTTTGTTCTGTTTGACTCACTGAATGGACACTTTGTGCTATATTTGCAAATATTCCAGTTTTGGCAATAAGTTCACTTCACATCTTTAGATGGATAAACATAGCTATTGTGTTGTGTTTTGGTGTCCTTATTGTTCCCCTGTGTTTGTCACCATAGTTACAGTACAGCTATTAGTTGGCCAGATTGTTGATTGTCTCTGTCCCCTTGTTATCTTGTTTGCTCATTGAGCCCATTATAAATACCCTCCTGTTTCAGTCTGTATTTATCAGTTGTTAATGTTACCTTTGTGCAGGGGTGCCTAAAGGTTTTCGTATGAAGGACCAAAAACCAAATATCATTGAGAGCTATGGGACGAAGATAAATATACCAAACTATTTCACATTAAAGTTGCCATGGGTAGTTTCCTAATTTACTTCATAATATATAAAAATTAATAGTAAACATCGCTTTGAATCGTATTAACTAATGCAGTATAACTTTTTAATGATCACTTATTGCATTAAAAACATAAACATCGCATTTATAACACAGTGGAGTTCAATGCTGAATACAGTAGCCAAGCAAAATCTGCCTTTGCCTTGATTTGCACACCAAAGTCTCTGCATTAGCCTCTATCTGTCGGGTGACTGCATGTACATTTTAAACTAAACTACAGCATAAATAGAAACATTTGATTTCAGTTTAGCTTAACAATAAAACAAACATATAAAAGGTTACATTCGGTTTGAAATGACAATACCTAAACCATCCCCATCATTCTCCTTCTCTTCTCAGATGGGATGGTGGGCCAAATCAAATGTTACCATGGGCCAATATTGGCCCGCGGGGCCTAGTTTGGGCATCTCTGCCTTCATGGTTATCTTGCTCCTGCTGTTTTGTTTGTTTACTGTGGATTATTGTAATAAAAACACTTTTACTGCACACTTGTACTCCTCTCAGCGTGTATTGCCAGCCTTCACACGTAACAATCATGAGTTTAGTTATATGGACCCTTTTCACATTTCTGGATTTCTCAGTAGCCGAAGTCGTCATAGTTGGTAAACTCGCAGCGCAGTGAATGGGAGAGTACAACAAATCTCTTTTTTACATTCCTATTTGTTGAAATAATAAATGAAAAACTCCATGATGGTGTCATCAAGACTTTCAGAAAAAGGAAACAATTGTGTGAGACTGATGACGGCAGACAGAAGAGAGAATATTGTCAAATTTACTGTCCCGCCCCATAAACTCTGCATTAAAAAACCTCGCATAAGCGGTATTTTTTGTAATTTGATGCAAAGATGATATAATACATACGTAAATACATATAAATGTTCATACGTCTAAATCTAAATTAAATTTTTTAAGATGCTGATGACGTTAAACGTGTCATAACAGTCTTGTGAAAAGGGTTTTAGGGAACCTTTTTGTACAGCGTTAATGAACAAAAGGCCTATAAATATTTGCAGAACTTCCAATCAATATTGCAGCATGTAGTAGACTAGATTAACATGTGAAAATGTCAACATGAGCTCATTCTGAAAACGTAGCCCTCTTAAAACGAAGGCTACGGGGCGGTATGCCGTTGTTCCTTTTCGTGTTTACCAGCTGACCGCTAACCTCCTTATGGACGGCTTTTCTGCTGTTACTAGTTGTCCAGTGGGTTACGTACGTCGCCGGAATTGTGACGCGGTTCCAGAAAGCAGGTAAGACAAATACAAAAGCGTAAAAATAAAATAAAGAAGTAAATAACAGGGCGAGAATGTGGTAAAATCTGAAAACGTGGTAAAAATCAGGCGAGGGCTTTTGTTTTTCTGGATTGCTTTTGAAAACACTATCGGTTGGGTTTAGGGAAGGAGGAGGGTGGGTCAGTCGATTGGTCAGTCAAACAGTCAGTTCACAGCGGCCTCTGGTGGATTTACGTGAGAACGGCAGGCGTGAATGGCACTCGCGAGAGAAATTTGAGATCTCAAAAGGGCCTCAACAGCGGCCTCTGGTGGATTCACAAAACCAAAAACTGCAAAAAAAAAACAAAACGTAGCTACTGGGACGTGTTTGGGGCTCTCCAGAAATATATATAGGGGTACGTTTTCTGAATGAACCTGGGTTGCAACATGTCTATGTTTGAAAATAATTGGTGATTTAAGTCTTCAAGCTTGAATATTCTAAAAAAGCGAACTAAAAGTTAAAATAACACAATTATTTATTGTATTTTGAAGTGCCTACAATAATGTTTATTATTATGATGTATTGAATTGTTGAATATCAGCATATGTGAAGTCTGAATTGCAAAGACTGAGAATTTTCTTTTTTTTTATTAAACGTTTCAGATTTTACACTATATACAAGCCTGAATGTAAGCCTGAGATCCATCCTGCAGAAAGGTGAGGTATAATAAAAACAGCAATAGTGCAATAATAGGTACAAAATCAGGATTGAAACATATATCTGATACAGTCTCTCTCATATTTGACCAAATTTGTACAGTTTTCGGGGCAGCACGGTGGCTCAGTGGTTAGCACTGTCACCTCACAGCAAGAAGGTCGCTGGTTCAAGTCCCAGCTGGGCCAGTTGTCATTTCTGTGTGGAGTTTGCATGTTCTCCCTGTGTTGGCGTGGGTTTCCTCCGGGTGCTCCGGTTTCCCCCACAGTCCAAACACATGTGCTATAGGTGAACTGAATGAACTAAATTGGCCATAGTGTATGAGTGTGTGTGTGTGAATGTGAGAGTGTATGGGGGTTTTCCAGTACCGGGTGGTGTCTGGAAGGGCATCTGCTGCATAAAACATATGCCGAAATAATTGGTGGTTCATCCCGCTGTTGCAACCCCTGATAAATAAGGGACTAAGCCAAAGAAAAATGAATGAATGTACAGTTTTCATTTATTTTGGCTGTGGTATTTTCCAAACTAATAATGTCCAGTAGGTAGAGTTGCTGGAGCAGCAACTAACTGGATCCAGCAACCCAGACTCTTTCTGAAAACGTACTGCTATATACATTTCTGGAGAGCGCCAAATATGTCCCAGGAGGTAAATGTTTTTGCAATTTTTGTTTTTGCGAATCCACCAGAGGCCACTGTTGACTGACTGACTGAATGACTGACTGACTGACCGATCGACTGACCCACCCTCACCTAATCCCCAACCGACAGTGTTTTCAAAAGCACAGATTGACCCGCCCACCCACTTTACTAAACCCAACCGACAGTGTTTTCAAAAGCAATCCAGAAAACGAAAAGCCCTCGCCTGGTTTTTACCACGTTTTTACCACCCTCTTATTTACTTGTTTATTTAATTTTTTGGCTTTTGTTTTTGTCTTACCTGCTTTCTGGAACCGTTCTTCGCCAGACTCGAACCCCATCGTCACGGTCAACTCTCTGCGTCTCAAGTCCGCCGACGTACACGGCGAGCCACTGGTCAAATTGGTAACAGCAGAAAAGCCGTCCATACGGAGGTTTGCGGTCAGCGCGAAAAGGAACGGCGTCATACCGCCCTGTAGGATTCGTTTTAAAGATGAAATGCAGCCATACGTACCTCTGGCTACATAATTCACGATCTCCAGAAATGTATATAGGGCTACGTTTTCAGAATGAGCCTGTGTTGGGACCCAGCCATAGTTTCAGGACGAGAATTGGGTGCCACACAATCGATTTATGTTGGCGGAAAATTAAGGAATCGAGTTAACTTATTAATTTTTGCAAATTGAAGTGGATTGAACATAAAACAATTAAGTTGTCCCCCAACAAACTCAAGAATTGTGTTGTTTCAGCACAATTTAAATAAGTAGTTTGAACAAACAGCAAATGTCATCTTTTTGAGTTTATGTGTGTGTGTGTCTGTAGACCAGAGGAGCGCTCGGGGGAAGATGTGGACATTATCCTGGCGCGTCTGAAGAGTGTGAAGGCCTTCGAGAAGTTCCACCCGGCTCTTCTTCAGCAGATCTGTCTGTGTGGCTTCTATGAGTGTCTGGAGAAAGGCATCACTCGTGAGTCCAACACACAGACACAATTACTTCATTACACTTTGAATTAGGGCAGCACGGTGGCGCAGTGGGTAGCGTTCTCGCCTCACAGCAAGAAGGTCGCTGGTTCGAGCCTTGGCTGGGTCAGTTGACGTTTCTGTGTGGAGTTTGCATGTTCTCCCCGTATTCGCATGGGTTTCCTCAGGGTGCTCCGGTTTCCCCCACAAGTCCAAAGACATGCGGTACAGGTGAATTGGGTAAGCTAAATTGTCCATAGTGTATGTGTGTGAATGGAAGTGTATGGGTGTTTCCCAGTGATAGGTTGCAGCTGGAAGGGCATCCGCTGCGTAAAACATATGCTGGATAATTTGGCGGTTCATTCCGCTGTGGCGACCCCAGATTAATAAAGGGACTAAGCCGAAATGAAAATGAATGAATGAACACTTTGAATTATACGACTTCATTACAGGCTGCATGCTGACAGATTTTCGTGTTAGGAGGAAATCGCACAAAATGCAGTCTAAAAACGTGGGCTGTAGCGCTCGCTCAGGAGTCTTAAGCGTGAGGGCATCCAAACACAGTTGATTTGAGCACCTGTAAACAGAAGCTTGCAACACTTGCTCCGCCTTTGGAACTGACTTTGATGAGCGGCGCTGCCATATATAAAAGGGAAAACGCAACGCTCATGTGCGAGGCGCTGCAAAACACGCGAGTGTAATGTACATAATGCACATCCATCAAACAATTTTACACTGAAAAACAATGGAAACGCAGCGCATTAGAATTAAAAAATGCCTTTTTTTAAATGAAGTGAGGTGGAGATACGTTAGTCAAACTGAGTGAGTGTGGAAACATGCTTTTTAACATATATATATAGTGGTGTATGTTAAAAAGGGGTTTAAAACTCAAATGTTTCTCTCTCTTTCTCAAAACGTTTACAGTTTTATTCTTGGGTATCAATTTATATGACAAAAAATAAGATAAAACATCAGCTGGAAACATCAGTAAAAAAAAATGGTAGTATATACAGTTGAAGTCGCCCCCTGTGAAATTCATTCATTCATTCATTCATTCATTTTCTTTTCGGCTTAGTCCCTTTATTAATCTGGGGTCGCCACAGCGGAATGAACCGCCAACTTATCCAGCATATGTTTTACGTAGCGGATGCCCTTCCAGCTGCAACCCATCACTGGGAAACATCCATGCACACTCATTCACACTCATACACTACGGACAATTTAGCCTACCCAATTCACCTATACCGCATGTCTTTGGAATTGTGGGGGAAACCGGAGCACCCGGAGGAAACCCACGCCAACACGGGGAGAACATGCAAACTCCACACAGAAATGCCAACTGACCCAGCCGGGGCTCGAACCAGCGACCTTCTTGTTGTGAGGCAATTGTGCTACCCACTGTGCCACCACTGCTGCCGTCCTTTTCACGGTTACCAGCTGACCACTTACTTCCGTATGGACAGCTTTTCAGCTGTTACCAGTTTGTCCAGTGGCTCGCCGTGTAGGTCGGCGAACTTGAGGCACAGAACAGAGAATGGTTCCAGAAAGCAGGTAAGACAAAAACTAAAGGCAAAAAATATAATAAACAAGTAAATAACAGGGTGAGAATGTGGTAAAATCTTAAAACGTGGTAAAAATCATGCAGCCGCGAGGGCTTTTCTTTTTCTGTATTGCTTTTGGAAACACTGTCGGTTGGGTTTAGGGAAGGGGATGGGTAGTGTAGTCGGTCAGTCAGTCAGTCAGTCGACAGCGGCCTCTGATGGATTTACACGAGAAGAGCAGGTGCGAATGGCTCTCGCGAGAGAAATTTGAGATCTGAAAAAGCGTACACAGCGGCCTCTGGTGGATTTGCGAAAACAAAAACTACAAAAAAAAACATAGCTCCTGGGATGTATTTGGTGCTCTCCAGAAATGTATTTAGGGGTACATATTCAGAATGAGCCTGGGTGAAAGTTTTCCCAAGTGATGTTTAACAGAGCAAGGAAATTTTCACAGTATTTCCGATAGTATCTTTTTCTTCTGGAGAAAGATTTCTTTCACTTTGGCTGCAATAAAAGCAGTTTTACATTTCATTTAAAACTATTTTGGGCCTCACGGTGGCGCAGTGGATAGCACGATCGCCTCACAGCAAGAAGGTCACTGGTTCAAGCCTCGGCTGGGTCAGTTGGCATTTCTGTGTGGAGTTTGCATGTTCTCCCCGTGTTGGCGTGGGTTTCCTCCGGGTGCTCCGGTTTCCCCCACAAGTCCAAAGACATGCGCTATAGGTGAATAGGGTAAGCTAAATTGTCCGTAGTGTATGTGTGTGAATGAGTGTGTGTATGGATGTTTCCCAGAGATGGGTTGCACCTGGAAGGGCATCCGCTGCGTAAAACATATGCTGGATAAGTTGGCGGTTCATTCCGCTGTGGCGACCCCAGATTAATAAAGGGACTAAGCCGAAATGAAAATGAATGAATGAATTAAAACTACTTTGAACTCAATATTATTGGCCTCCTTCGGAGACGTATTTTTTCGATTGTCTACAGAGCAAACGACTTTTATCCAATAACCTAATTAACCTAATTAACCTGGTTAAGCCTTTAAATTGCACTTTAAGCTGAATATCTTGCAAAATATCTAGTCAAATATTATGAACTGTCCCTAGAAATGAGTTATTACAACTTTTATGTTTAAAATGTGTTAAAAAGAGCACTTGGGAAATACTTTTCAATTAAAATGATAATTTCACACTGTCACACCCTCTGCACGTTCCATCAGCCCCAGTCACCACTCACAATCACCATCCACCACACACCGTGAACAATCACCCGAATACTAATCACCTGCACCTGCAATCCCCCACTCACTGTATATGCTCACCTCATCCAGTCACTCACCGGCTGGAATCGGAGTTGGATGGTCATCTCTTCCTGGATCTTCTCCCTAGTGCTCCGTTCTCTCCTGTGCTTCATCAGAGCTTGTTCAGTGGTCTGTGTATACAAATACCCACGAAGGGAAGTGACTGTTTCATTCTCCATGAACTTTGTGTATGAATTCTATGACTGCTTTGAACCACGCACACACCGCTTGAACAAGCGTGTGCTACACTTCACCCAGGCACTTCGCTCACCTGTTTTGATGTCCACTTATTTCTCCATGAACACTGTGTATGAATGCTATGACTGCTTTGAACCACGCACACATCGCTTGAACGAGCGTGTGCTAAACTTCACCCAAGCTCATCGCTCACCAGTGTTATTCCTTGATTGTGCACCATCGATGTTAAACACCTGTGAAGTAACTCCCTGTCTTCTCTCCATTGTCTTCCCCGTGTGACCGTGACACACAGGAAGGCTAATCATTTTGACTTCAACTGTATAAGCAGGAGGAGTATAATGGAAGGACTAGACAGATGTCAAGTTGTATCGATTTCTAAAAAATCTGATAAAAGCAAGAGTGTATGTTGAACTTACATTTTATAAGATGATGAAAGGCTTCATTTT
>CAIGQW010004410.1:255541-271479 GCA_903798125.1 Danio choprae | reverse complement strand
TTTTTTCATAAATATTTTTAAATATTCACACATTTACTCATATTTATATGCCTAATGCATCGCTAAATCGCATTCATTTACATTTAGAATGACAGGAACCACAAAAATGATAACATTCATTCAGTTTAAAGTTTGCTTTACTGCGCTGTGAATACATTACTGGTTGCCTTACATTTTAAGGTGAATCTAATTAACATTTTGAGTCATTTTAACGTAATTTACTTTATATTGACTTATTTTCATTTCGGCTTAGTCCCTCAGCGGAATGAACCGCCAACTTATCCAGCATATGTTTTACGCAGCGGATGCCCTTCCAGCTGCAACCCATCACTGGGAAACATCCACACACACCCATTCACACACATACACTACGGACAATTTAGCTTACCCAATTCACCTATACCGCATGTCTTTGGACTTGTGGGGGAAACCGGAGCACCCGGAGCAAACCCACGCCAACACGGGGAGAACATGCAAACTCCACACAGGAATGCCAACTGACCCAGCCGAGGCTCAAACCAGCGACCTTCTTGCTGTGAGGCGATCGTGCTACCCACTGCGCCACCGTGAGGCCCATTATAATGACTTATTTAAGATTAAGGTATTGAAGATAGGGAAGATAATTGAGATAGAAACATGATTAACGTAGTTTAATAAACATAAAAGCATATGTTGTCATGATTTATTGGTCAAATATTTTTTTACAGTATACTGAAGAATGCTGGAAAAAAAACAGCCATTGACATCCATAGTATTTTTGGTTCCTACTATGGATGTCAGTGGCTGTTTTTTTCCCCCAACATTCTTCACAACATGCCTAATAAAATCGTCCTATTATAATACATAAATGATATAGAAATTATGTTTCTTGATACGGTAGAGGAACGCTTGTTTTTTTTAGACTTTCTTTTTCAGCCATATAGTTGATAACATACAAAACAAATCTTTGAAAAAGAAACTTTTTTCAACCTCTTTATTTAAAAACAAAAAAAAGCACTATACACTCACCGGCCACTTTATTAGGTATGCCTGTCCAACTGCTCGTTAATGCAAATTTCTAATCAGCCAATCTCATGGCAGCAACTCAAAGCATTTAGTCATGTAGACATGGTCAAGACGATCTGCTGCAGTTCAAACCGAGCATCAGGATGGGGAAGAAAGGTGAGTTTAAGTGACTTTGAACGTGGCATGGTTGTTGGTGCCAGACGGGCTGGTCTGAGTATTTCAGAAACTGCTGATCTACTGCGATTTTCACGCACAACCATCTCTAGGGTTTACAGAGAGTGGTCTGAAAAAGAGAAAATATCCAGTTCTGTGGGTACACACTTCTTAGTTGGAGTGTTTGTCTTGTTTTTAGTCCAAATACCTAAAAGTTCTTAAATCAAGAAGCATTTTCTAGACAAGTAAAAAATATTGTCTTTTCAGAAATAATAAGTCAAAATTAAGTGAGTTTTTCTTGAAAACAAGCAAAATAATCTGCCTTTCAGGTAAGTATAGTAAACAAGATTATTTTGCTTAACTCAGTGCGTTACTTGGCTTGTTTTAAGGAAAAACTCACTTAATTTTGACTCAAAGTATAAAACATTGCAATACTTTGTCACCCCAGTGTCTGTATTGATTAAAACTTGGTCTTAAAATGAGCTAAAACGGCTAAAAATAAAATTAATTCATTTTGTTCTTAAAACTTCTGGCATTACGAAACAAAATTATTTTCATTTTGCTTTTAAAAAAACTGTTTTACTTAGTTGTTTCAATATACTGAAGCATACACTCACCGGCCACTTTATTAAGTGCACCTTACAAGTACCGGGTTGATCGCCCTTTTGCCTTCAGAACTGCCTTAATCCTTCGTGGCATAGATTTTGGTCCTTATTGACATGATAGCATCATGCAGTTGCTGCAGATTTGTCGGCTGCACATCCATGATGCGAATCTCCCGTTCCACCACATCCCAAAGTGCTCTATTGGACTGAGATCTGGTGACTGTGGAGGCCGTTTGAGTACAGTGAACTCATTGTCATGTTCAAGAAACCAGTCTGAGATGATTCGTGCTTTATGACTTGGCGCGTTATCCTGCTGGAAGTAGCCATCAGAAAATGAGTACACTGTGGTCATAAAGATATGGACATGGTCAGCAACAATACTCAAGTAGGCTGTGGCGTTGACACGATGCTCAATTGGTACTAATGTGCCCAAAGTGTGCCAAGAAAATATCCACCACACCATTATACCACCACCACCAGCCTGAACCGTTGATACAAGGCAGGATGAATCCATGCTTTCATGTTGTTGACGCCAAATTCTGACCCTACCGTAGCAGAAATCGAGACTCATGAGACCAGGCAACGTTTTTCCAATCTTCTATTGTCCAATTTTGGTGAGCCTGTGGGAATTATAGCCTCAGTTTTAAATAAAGAGGTTGAAAAAAGTTTCTTTCTCAAAGATTTGTTTTGTATGTTATCAACTATATGGCTGAAAAAGAAAGTCTAAAAAAGAAGCGTTCCTCTACCGTATCAAGAAACATAATTTCTATATCATTTATGTATTATAATAGGCAGATTTTATTAGGCATGTTGTGAAGAATGTTGGGGAAAAAACAGTCACTGACATCCATAGTAGGAACCAAAAATACTATGGATGTCAATGGCTGTTTGTTTTCCCAGCATTCTTCAGTATGTCTTCCTTTGTGTTCAACAGAAGAAAGAAACTCAAACAGGTTGAGTAAATGATGACTGAGTTTTTATTTTTGGGTGAACTATCCCTTTAATACCTCGCGCTCCTATTGGATACGTTTTCACTCGTTTCATAACACAACATCAGAGCAGAAGAATGACCCTTTTGTCCTTCTCTATCTTTGGCAGAAAAGACTTCTGTTCTTTAGGGCCGTGAGTTTATTTCTGTCTTCAGTCTCTGGTTCTGCAGTTTTGTTCTTTCTGGCCGTGGGCAATCCAAAATACTGAGCCTGATGGGGGAAGCTTATACTGGAGCAGGTTAGAGGAGGACAGAGCAGTCTGGAGCTTCACCAGAAAGAGAGAGAGACATGGGGGAAATAGGGGAGAGCAGTTTAATTTATCTCATCTGTATATCTATAGCACTGGCGACATGGTGGCCCAGTGGTTAGCACTGTCGCCCCACAGCAAGAAGGTTGCTGGTTCGAGTCCCAGCTGGGCCAGTTGGCATTTCTGTGTGGAGTTTGCATGTTCTCCTCATTTTGGCGTGGGTTTCCTCCAGGTGCTCCGGTTTCCCCCATAGTCCGAACACATGCGCTATAGGTGAATTGGAGTAATGAATTCCCAGTACTGGGTTGCAGCTGGAAGGGCATCCGCTGTGTAAAACATATGCTGGATAAGTTGTCATTTCATTCCGCTAATGAATAAAGGGGCTAAGCCAAAGGAAAATCAATGAATGAATTAATCTATAGCACTTTTTACAATGTAGATTGTGTCAAACTTAAAGTCCCTTTTAAGGCAGGTCATTTGACTCGGCGGCCATCTTTAAAACGGCAGTATGCTCGGGCATTCTGTTTGAATGGGGAATCCTCAAATTCTCCAATTGCTTGCCAAGCTTGTGATGAAATTTCATATCAGCAATGACCAATAGTGTTAAACAACAACTGTCTCTTTAGTTTCATTTCTAAACGCTCGAATCGCACAAAATCTGCAGAAACTCACGTCTGGTCCAAGCCCCTTCCCCTGGAGAATCTTTAGTCTATATCGATCACTGATTGGCTCCTGTACTAGAAGGCGGGGCTTCATTTTTCATTCATTCATTCATTCATTTTCATTTCGGCTTAGTCCCTTTATTAATCTGGGGTCGCCACAGCGGAATGAACCGCCAACTTATCCAGCATATGTTTTACGCAGCGGATGCCCTTCCAGCTGCAACCCATCGCTGGGAAACATCCTCACATACTTATTCACACACATACACTACGGACAACTTAGCTTACTTAGCATGTCTTTGGACTTGTGGGGGAAACCGGAGCACCCGGAGGAAACCCACGCCAACACGGGGAGAACATGCAAACTCCACACAGAAATGCCAACTGATCCTGCCGAGGCTTGAACCAGCGACCATCTTGCTGTGAGGCGATCGTGCTACCCACTGTGCCACCGTGAGGCCCGGGCTTCATTTTGTCAACTTTTTTTGCGCTACAGACAACCCAGAATTTTTTTTTTTGACACGTTTCCTACTTCCTACTTGGAAATAACATCTAGAACAGCCGTGTCCAAACGAACTTGGTCCTGGAGGCTCGGTGTCCTGGAGGGTTTAGCTCCAACTTGCTTCAACACACCTGCCAGGAAGTTTCTAGTATATCTAGTAAGAGCTTGATTAGCTGGTTCAGGTGTGCTTGATAAGGGTTGGAGCTAAACTCTGCAGGACACCGGCCCTCCAGGACCGAGTTTGGACACCCCTGGTCTAGAACATCACTAGAAGTCAGATATCTGACCTGTGAACTTGGCGCAGATCAAAGAGCCCTGACTTCAGCGAGACGCATCGTTTGACATCACTTTCACTTCACAGATGACGGCTAGTTCTGCTACAGCATGATTAGCGTGGACACCATGGAGTTACCTAATGTGAAAGTATTGCATTTATAATTAGAATTTTGCTTATATTTAAGAAAGAAATTTGAATTTGGAACCGATCCATTGAAGAGCAACTCAGGTTTCAGCTCCTAGTTTCAGCCAAGCAAGCCAGAGGCGACAGTGGCGAGGAACAAACAAACAGTCAAGAAGACTTTATCATACACATGAGTTCCTATACATGAATCTGTACGATCTCATTCGTACATTTTAGGACGATCCCAACAGGCTCATTCTGATTATGTACCCCTATATACATTTCTGGAAAGCGTCAAATAGGGTATATTATATAAGTAAGTATGTTACCAATATACGTCACACATGACGTCACACGGGTTCAACCGCGCATACCGGTTGCAAAAAAAGACCGGTTGCAATAGCAAACATGTTGTGTTGTGTAGTAGGATGCCAAAATCGAACCCTCGAAAGTCCAAAAATAGAAAACTTTAATTTTACCGTACACCACACTGCTTTTAATGTTAGCCGCAGACGTCTTTGGCTAACAGCCATCAGTAGAGCTGAATGAAGTGAGGACCTAATTAAAAATGCTCGACTCTGCAGTTCTCATTTTATATCAGGTAAGTTCACGCTATGCTGAATCACACACATTACTCTTTTCTGATAGCAGCAATGATTTTAGCAAAAACAGTTAAATATGGTTAATTAAACTGCGGACACTGAATGCTTAGAATGAAATGTACAAATGTAAGTTCACATACCCTGCCGTACAGGTGCAGTTCGCTGTCAGAATGCAGTGGTTTTGCTTGATGATTACCCATCATCCGTCTTCTTTCCTTGTCTTTGGCTAGGCAGAACCTCGGTTTTTAGCACTACAAAGTTTTGAATCTGGTAATCATGGGACATTACTTCTTGCACATGACCACACAGAACAACATTGTAGGCACCCAAAGACTTGTAGGCTTTAACTTTTCTCTTGTAAAATCACTTGGAGTTTCAATGAGATAGTTGTATATTTCGGGCTGGATGCTTGGCCATTTCATCCTATCCAATATCCATTGGGAGGGTGTTATCGCAAATGGACCTGTCAGACGAACGCCTCACTTTAACAATAATTTTGCCAAATAACTGTGCTTATCACTGGGTGACAAGCTGTTATAATACACTGAAAGCATTATGTAAATAATATATATCATATTTAATCAATATAACATATCTCTAATACAAGAACAAACTCTGTACCGCATCGGATGTTATTCCCCCACTGTAAATGCTAGCGCTCTCAGTTTTTTTCTGCAACCTCGATGCGCGCCCATCTTGAATGGTAACAAACTGGTAATTCGTCTATACGTTTGCAGTTTGCGCTGTGTACACTGTTTGAGATCTCAAATTTCTGTCACGAGTGCCATTCGGGCCTGATCTTCTCGCGTAAATCCACCAGAGGCCGCTGTCGACTGTCTGACTGATCGACTGACCCACCCTCCTCCTTCCCTAAACCCAACCGATAGTGTTTTCAAAAGCACTGATTGACCCGCCCACCCACTTCCCTAAACCCAACCGACAGTGTTTTCAAAAGCAATCCAGAAAAAGAAAAGCCCTCGCAGCCGCCTGGTTTTTACCACGCTTTTTAGATTTTACCTCATTCTCACCCTGTTATTTACTTGTTTATTTTATTTTTTAACTTTTGTTTTTGTCTTACCTGCTTTCTGCGACCGTTCTTCGCTGGACTTGAACCCTGTTGTCGCGGTCAACTCCGCTCCACGTCACAAGTGCGC
Source organism: Danio choprae (assembly GCA_903798125.1). Lineage (NCBI taxonomy): Eukaryota > Metazoa > Chordata > Actinopteri > Cypriniformes > Danionidae > Danio > Danio choprae. The sequence goes on along the minus strand of CAIGQW010004410.1, from coordinate 265,160 downwards.
CGACGTACGCGGAGAGCCACTGGACAAACTGGTAACTGTGGAAAAGCCGTCCATACGGAGGTAAATGGTCAGCTGGTAGCGTGAAAAGGAACAGCATCATACCGCCCCGTAGTGTTCATTTTAAAGACGAAATGCAGCCATACGTACCCCTGGCTACATAGTTCGTGATCTCCAGAAATGTATATAGGGCTACGTTTTCAGAATGAGCCTATGTTGTATGATTCGCTCACCCCCCATTGACAGTTGGGTTTAGGGGTGTGGTATCGTATTTTCCTACGAATGAACTAACAAAACGTAAAATAGTTAAGTTTCCTCGTAAGATCAGGCTGTAGTTTCTATATTTTGTTGAACACAAAAGAAGCTATTTTGAAGAAATCTAAAAACCTGAACACTTTTGTGCATCAAAAAATAGATAAATACTTTGATCGCCTATATCGTCTCATCCATCAGGTCTCAGGGGATTGGAATGACATGAGGGTGAGTAATTTAATAACAGAATTTTCAGTCTTGGGTGAACTAACCCTTTAATTATGATTAATTAATTACTTACTATGCTATAAATAGCGCTTTGGCTGCTCATTGGCATCTAGAGGCAACTCTATTCAAAGATAAAAGACAGCTTTGGCAGAAACCTGCAGCACCTGTAAGAAACTCATTTCTATTTCAAAGCCTGAAGCTGTGTGCGCTGGTAATTGTGATGTTTGCTTGAATGACAGTTGTCTCTTTTGAAGCAGCATGTCTCTGTGCCTTTATAGAGGGACAGCTGGCCTTTAATCTGAGACAAACACAGATCCTATCGCGGCACAGAGCTCGGCCTGCCTCTGAAATAAACCCACCGCAGACACAGAGAACACTAATTCACAGACGCAGAGCGCTTCTCACTCTTTGGCTGCTTTAAGGAGGGTCGTTTTACTGCAAAGTCTTGCCCAACATGTTTAAGAGCAAGCAGTTTTTGAGTTTCTTGAGAATTTTGCTTTCAAATCTCAGTTGAAAGTGTCTTTTAATGTGACCAAAGGCTGATGAAGAAGGGTATTTTACAGCACTGGACCAGTATGCTTCGTGTTTTTAGTTGTTGTTAATGAATGAATGGATGGATGAATAAATGAATGAATAAATTAATGGATGGATGGAAGGATGGATGAATGTCACAAGAACATAGTAGACAAATAATTGAGCTACTGCTGGTGAATGCTAAACATTTTTAAAACTGAAATTACAAGTGATACAGAAAATATTATAAAACCTACACACAAAAATATTGAAAATTAGACTTCATTATTTCAGCATATTTGAATGATTCAGAAGGCAGAGACAGTCAAAAATAGATATAGTGGGAGTTTGTACGTTAATATTTTGAAGACAAAATGTTCCTTAATACACATACAAACTTTGTTTTAGAGATAACTGGATATACTTTGTGCTATTAATCAAAACAGTTTCATTAAAGACACTGGCATGTCTACTGCTATTGATACTGTTCATCACCAAATCATCCAATCTTGACAAAGAGCTTCTCAGGAACTGCAAATCTTACCTCCCAGGTTGATCATTCAGGGTCACTTACGGTTACCAACTGGAGTGCCACGAGCGCCACTAAATGGGTCTCTATCCTGCATCTCTGCCACTTTCCTGGACTACACCCCCACAATCTTCTGCATCTCCACAGCTGAATCACATCATCTGGACATTTCCTTGATTACTTCTGCACTTTTTCACTATTATCAGACCACTTAAGCACCACATTTGCTCACATCTTGCTCAGTCTATCGTTTTAACTGATATTTTTAGCATATTATAACCTTCACAATCTTTTGCACCTCCTCAGCTGATTGCTCAGTCTTGTACGGACAAATGTGTAACACACATTTCTTAGCATGTTCTTTGATTCCTGTGCTTTCCTGGTCTTGTCTTGTGTTTTTGCCTTGGAATGTTTTGGGATTTATGATTGTTTGCTGCCTGCCCCTACCTCTTGCCTGTAGTTTTGGATTTCTCTTAGTGGATTTATCTATGTTACAAATGTTTTCCCTGGTGTTTGAACCGTGCCTGTTTGACTACTTCTAGTATACTGCATTTTGATGCCTACCTCTGTCTTTTACGCTACCTGTACGTTACAACTTGGAGAAGTGAGGTTTCCAAGTAGTGTGCCTAATTTTGAACTGGATAAAAGTGCATTATCTACAATACAGCTTTACAAAGACTTGAATTTCCCAGTGCTTCATCACAACTTATCCATTGAGTTAGTTGCATCAGTTCTTTCAGAGACTGCCAGAAAGAGATCGATGATCAGTTGAACACCACATTGTTAGAACACGAGTCTTGCAGATCTGCTTTATACAACATTAAGTTCAGACCCATTTACCCAGAAAGATGCTCTACTCCTTGTTCAAGCTTATGTTTTGTCTAGGTTGGACTATTGCAGTTCTATCTTAGCAGAAAGAGATCGGTGATCAGATCAGAACACCACATTGTTAGAATAGTTTCATCTTGCAGATCTGTTTCATACAACGTTAGGTTTAGTCCCATTTACTCAGAAAGATGCTTTACTCCTTGTTCAAGCTCATGTTTTATCCAGGTTGGACTATTGCAGTTTTATTTTGGCAGGCCTTCCAACTGAGACTATCAAACCTCTGCAATTGACCCAGAAGTGGGAGCTAGACTGGTCTTTATTGGATCAAAATAACATGGTCACACATGTTTTAATCCATTTACACTGGTTTCCAATACGTTCCCTCATTTAATTCATAGCACTGACGTTTGCCTTCAAGACAACCATTTGCTCTGCAGCCCTTTATCTAAATTTACTACTTCTGACAAAAGCTTGCACATTGTGGTGCCATCCCAAAGAGGCACAAAATCATTTTCACATACTTTTACCTTTATTGTTGCCCTCTAACCTGTCCAATTCAACCCAAGCAATCATTTTCAAGAATATTTTTCACCAACACTTAATTGTATAATGCAGGGGTGCCCAAACTTGGTCCATGAGGGCCGATGTCCTGCAGAGTTTAGCTCCAACTTGCTTCAACACACCTGCCAGGAAATTTTTAGTACACCTAGTAAGAGCTTGATTTAGCTGGTTCAGGTGTGTCTAATTGGGGTTGGAGCTAAACTCTGCAGGGCACCGGCCCTCCAGAACCGAGTTTGGGCACCCCTGGTCTAATGCTTACTCTCTTCTCTTCTCCTGCTTTGTCTTATCTGTTTGACCAGCTGGAACTTAAATAGCACTGACATATAGTTGCTCTTTTGTTGATTTTGATTAAATGTATATTATACAATTATTTCACAGTATTATTATTGTTACTGTCTTTTTGATCAAATAAATACACTTTAGTTGAGCATTAGAAATTAATTTAATAAGCACATAAAAACAATTTTGAACAGTAGTGAATGGTAATGGCTTGATCCTGTGGGCCAGCCTAACCTCCTGCTGGTGCCCTACCCTCACCTGCAGCTTCCACGATGGATGTCCAGCTTCTCCAGCCCCGGCACCTAGACTGCAGCTCCACATAGGAAGTTTGGCCAGAAGAAAATGATCGTGCCTTACATAGCCTGGTTTCCCTCAAGGTTTTTTTCCTTCACTTCGTCAATTGGTGAAGTTTTTTTCCTCGCCACTGTTGCCACTGGCCTGCTCGGATTGGGACTTGTGGAGCTGCGCTTCGGTGGATTTACTCTTCAGTATTGAACTTTTAGCAGTGAAACTTAAACCACACTGAACTGAACTGAACTCTGAAATCTGGACTTTACTAGAACTTGTTAAGCTGCTTTGACACAATCTACATCGTAAAAAGCGCTATAGAAATAAACTTGAATTGAATTGAATTGAATTGAATAATAAATACCGAATGACGCCACTGATGCTACATTTGTCCAGTGCTTTGATGATGTGTGATGGAGAGCAGGCGTGTCTTATGGCCAGGCTATTGCAGTCTTCCAGAGCAACACTAACAGCTGCTCAGATGCTGTAATATTAGACATGTTTTACTGTAATGATGCTCCTGCTTCAAGATTCGAAGTTCAGCCTCTGGATGAGATATGTTGCAATGCTCTTTCACACAGTGTAATCATCACAGTTCTTCTGAAGACAGAAACCAGATCACCAAACATATGACCACATGAAAAATGGTGTCAGGAAGGTCAATATAAAAAGTAAACATTCTTAAATTCATAAGCGGTTGAAAATGAATGAATGAATGAATGATTTTTGCTGCACGTGTTTATATTTATTAAGAGCTGTTTAACCCTAGATTTTAAAAAAAACAGAGCGATGAATGACACAACGAAAAAATTTGGCCACCCTGGATCTCAGTGTACCTTTAAATCTTTAAAGAGGACCACAGAGTGTACCTGAAACTGCCCACCCAGAGGTGCCCTTCCCCAGGGGCAATTTATACTGTCGGTTGGGTTGCATACCCTTCGTCATACCCTGACATGGTCCCTGATGTGCACCTCTCAAAAAATATACTACATATAGTGATGACACAGTGTGTAAGATTTGTGATTAATGAGCTTGGTAGTTATGAGTGTGAGCAGGGTCGAGAGCCATGGAAGTACAGCAAGGCTAGTTGTGCAAGTGTTGAGTAGAGTGGAGGAGCTTTTAAAGGCATTTTGTTTTTGTTTACATTATGATTAAAATTGTTAAATGTTCACCGGTGGCACATCTCCCTACACTTTCAGGAATTCAGGGAGTCACCTCTACTTCAAACATGACATTTCCAGTGTTGAGCACCCAAACTCTCTTGCTGCCCCACAGGTCAGCGTTTGCCCCTTTTGGTGGTTCCCAAAAGTCCTTAAACTCTTTGCTGTACTATTCCTTAACCAAGGCCCCCCTTGGAATGGATGTACTGGTGCACTTCACAGCAGCAAATACGCATTTCCTTCAAGCCAACTTGCACAGTCTCTGTGCAATGTCAGGTAGTATAAGGAGTAGGACTGGCCCTGACACACTTCTCTGAGGAAGGACCTTCTTTCTGCGGGACAGGGCACCACATGACACTTCCATCTAGATCTCTGGAACCTTCACTTGTGGCTCTGAATGAGATGTGGAAGACTAAAATGAGCTTTTGGTTTAACTTGGACTAAATTAGATCTAACTAAATTGTCTTTTAGTTAAGTGGTGTTCTTGTTGAGAAGACTTCTGGTTATGCCCAATCATGATTTCCTTTTTCCAAGAGAGGTCAGGGTGATGAATGTCACCCTCCAACTTGAAGATGTTTGTCATCACTGCTTATCGTGATGCGATTCATGGTCGTCCCTGGTCAAGCATGACCTGATGATCAGGTACAAGGTTCCTACCGTTTTCTTCTGGAATCAGGTGCTGAAATTGTAAGTGCCATCCAAAGAAGAGGCAGACCCAGCCTTGGCATTGCTTTGCCCTTTTTGCGCTCTGCACCTTTGTCAACCGCACCTGGAACTTCAGAAGCTCCCGGCAGATCATTGTCTCCGTTGAAGGTGAGCAGACCAAATAGAGTTTGGCTTACTGGCCAGTGCCATCTCCAGAAGGTTGTGCACCTTGTAATAAGGGCTCATTCCACTCTGATGGTGACGTCCTAATAGTATGTGAAAACAGTATGAGTTGTACTTCCAAATTCATAGTATTCGCAAATAGTAAGAAGTACTTGGATGACCTACTACTTTAGGCAAAATTCTGAAGTGCACATCCAATGGACATTTTACTATCCCATGAGGTAATGTGTGAGATTTTATGAATGGGAGGGAAGTGATGCAACTGATGCAGGTAGGTCATGGGATACATAGTAGATGTGGTTCGTCCAAAATCCATTTATACTGCTAACATTCATACTTTATAAAACATCTTTTCTTACGGTTGTGAAGTAAGTTTAAATTTAAATGTGGAGCCTAAATACGAGTAGTATGTTATATTCAGACATACCCTGTCTGTTGCCTCCTCCTAGGCTTTGGCAACTGGTTAGTGAACCACTGGTGCATGAGCTGAATCCAGACCACTGAATCGATCTTTTTCTTTCTCACTCATAACTATATTAATAACAGCATAACTAACTATATTAGTTATATAGTTGCCATATTTTGTAATAATTCAATGGCCTGTAATGCAGTATGTTACGTATTATCTCTCTACATCAGAAAACATAACTTTTTCCATTCATTCATTCATTCATTTTCATTTCAGCTTAGTCCCTTTATTAATCTGGGGTCGCCACAGCGGAATGAACCGCCAACTATTCATTCATTCATTCATTCATTTTCTTTTCGGCTTATTCCCTTTATTAATCTGGGGTCGCCACAGCGGAATGAACCGCCAACTATTCCAGCATAAATTTTAGGCAGCGGATGCCCTTCCAGCCGCAACCTAGTACTGGGAAACATCCATACACCCTTGCATTCACACACTCACTCATACACTACGGCCAGTTTAGTTCATCCAATTCACCTATAGCGGATGTTTGGACTGTGGGGGAAACCGGAGCACCCGGAGGAAACCCACGACAACATGAGGGAGGACATGCAAACTCCACACAGAAATGCCAACTGGCCCAGCTGAGACTCGAACGAGCGACCTTCTTGCTGTGAGGCGACAGTGCTAACCACTGAGCCACTGTGCTGCCCTAACAATACATTTATTACAGTATTTTGTTAATGGAAATACCATTGTTCATTATTAGTTCATGTTAGGAAATACATAAACTTTCATTACCTAACAAAGCCTTATTGCGGAGCTAAAAATAATTTTAGTTACATTAGCATGCAGTCAAGTTTATTAAACCATTACACACCATTTACTCTTAAATATTCTTTAAAAATGCATTATTTTTGCAATACGCACTCTTAAAACATTTGACAAGTCTTCACTTTCTCTCACTATGTGAAGTTTCACAAACTAATTTCGAGAGGAGCACGTGATATGATTGATCGCAGCCGGTCTCTCATCTGTAATCACTAGTAAGCCAATCAGATCAATACAAACTCCCTATAAGTAGCCTGTCAAAAAACGACTCTCTTATCTTCGTTTTCCGAAGAAACCCCCCTCCACCCCATTTCCCCCTTTTCCGCCTTTAACAGGGGGAGCTCTCGAGAACTATCTGATCTCGTACCCCCTTATATGCTCATTGACCAGGGGGAGCTCTCGAGAACTATCTGATCTCGTACCCCCTTATATGCTCATTGACCAGGCGGAAGCCCTGGGTTCAATTATCTCCGAGCTCAGGGTTCTCTCCCAGGACAGCATGCCAAACCTGCTATTATTATCAAGCAATATCTAAGTGTGAACTTTATTTAACTAAATATCTAGAATAAGAATAATGTGAATAATGTGAATGTGAATAATTAGAATAATGTGAACTAAATTTTGGGGCAGCACGGTGGCGCAATGGGTAGCACAATCGCCTCACAGCAAGAGGGTCGCTGGTTCGAGCCGCGGCTGTGCCAGTTGGCATTTCTGTGTGGAGTTTGCATGTTCTCCCAGTGTTTGCGTAGGTTTCCTCCGGGTGCTCCGGTTTCCCCCACAAGTCCAAAGACATGCGGTACAGGTGAATTGGGTAAGCTAAATTGTCCATAGTGTATGTGTGTGAATGAGTGTGTATGGATGTTTCCCAGTGATGGGTTACAGCTGGAAGGGCATCCGCTGTGTAAAACATATGCTGGATAAGTTGGCGGTTCATTCCGCTGTGGCGACCCCAGATTAATAAAAAGACTAAGCCGAAAAGAAAATGAATGAATGAATGAAACTAAATTTTCAGTGTGACTTTTTATTTCTGGACAGTGAACAAAAGCTTTTTCATATAGTCTTTAAGACTTTGTATCAATACAGCAGCTTACTTTAAGAAGCACATTTCTAGAAGTGTAAAATATGTTTACAGAGAGATTTAAAAAAAAAGTCATATATTATACATCAACACAGACGGTAGAGTACTCTTACTTTATATCTGTCTTCATCCCGAAAATACTGAATTATTGAGCGAAATCCTGTTATCTTTACCATGCTTGAACTAACAAACACACTTTTAAGCATGTTAGGCTGAGCGTACGTGTGCTTGCTTTTAAAGCGTGTAACTTTCTTTGAGTGCAGCTCCATTTTTTTAAATATTCAGTATTTAATTTAATTATTCCTGAAATGCCCCTTTTGGACAAAGTCATATTAGTTTTAATTACTCATTTCTAATCACTGATTTCTTTTCTTTTTGCCATGATGACAGCGTAACAACTCGTGTGGAGACATGACGAAACGGGAACACGATATTTAACAAAAGGACGGATTTATTAACACAACACTTACAGGATACAGGTACTGGATTCGACAGGACATGCAGACAGGACAACGACGCTGGAACAATACAATACCGGTCCACGAAGGACACAAACAGGAGGGTATAAATACTAGGGGAGAGGATTACACTAATGAGACACAGGGATGAACACAGGTGGGATAAATTAACACTGAAGACGGCGGGAAAAACAGAACAAAGGGATCACATGACGATGACAGAGGCACATGGACAGAACACTGACAGACAGCACATAATATTTTTCAAGATGCTAGTATTCAGCTTAAAGTGACTTTTAAAGGCTTAACTGGGGTAATTAGGGTAAAGTTAGGGTAATTAGGCAAGTCATTGTATAACAGTGGTTTGTTCTGTAGACAATCGAAAACAAATATTGCTTAAGGGGGCGAATAATATTGACCTTAAAATGGTTTTTAAAAAATTCAAAACTGCTTTTATTCTAGCCGAAATAAAACAAACAAGACTTTTTCCAGAAGAAAAAATATTAAATACTGTGAAAAACTCCTGAATCTGTTCAACATCATTTGGGAAATATTAGAAAACATTCACAGGAGGGCGAATCATTTTGACTTCAACTGTATGTGTGCATGTGCAGACAGTAGTCATCAGAGCATGATGATTGGAGTTCTCAGATCGCCTAGCAACCACTCCGCTCTCAAAGGGAGGGGATCAGCTGCCTGTCCAGCCCGACACACACACACACACACACACACACATGCGCTTGCTTTGCCTGCCGCTCGCCACACACACTCACTTGAGCTGTCGTCCAGAGCTCTCTGCATCAGACAGACTAACAGCTAAAGTGATAAAAAGAGCGGCAGAGTAGCGCTGACTGCTTCGCTTCATCGCCAATGGGCTGGACAGTACTGTAGGTAAGTGTCTGAGCGGTCACTTCATCTGCTTTTGTTCATTTTTGCCTTCATTTCTGTTAGGGTTTTGTTGCTGTTTCAATCGGGATGCGTTATGTGTGACCTCTACCACCCCTCCTAAAAAGTAAGCATGGTTATTTGATAGTCAAATTGTACCATCCACATTGTTTTGGCGTATTGACTTCCATTATAACCACAGTTTTATAGTAAAGCAGTGGTTGGGGTTGCAAAAACCATGGTTAATTTGGGGTTAGCATAGTCACCGCAAATTAACTACACTGTAAATTAATAATTACAGTTTATTGTAAAATATACAGTAACTTACTGATAAGTGTCGTTGCCATAAGACTGTAAATTTACAAGCAAATAAATAATTACAATTGTGCTGTATTATTACTTTACAATTGTAGTTATTTATTTACAGGGCACTTGTAAATTTACAGTCTTACAGGCAACCAAAATTGCCAGTAAGTTACTGTAAATTTTTATGTA
>CAIGQW010004410.1:245340-255531 GCA_903798125.1 Danio choprae | reverse complement strand
TTATTAGTATGCTTGTAAATTTACAGTCTCACTGGCAACCAAAATTATGAGTAGGTTACTGTAAATTTTAATGTAAACTAATTATTAGTATGCTTGTAAATTTACAGTCTCACTGGCAACCAAAATTACGAGTAGGTTACTGTAAATTTTAATGTAAACGAATTATTAGTATGCTTGTAAATTTACAGTCTCACTGGCAACCAAAATTACGAGTAAGTTACTGTAAATTTTTAATTTTATTGTTTTTTAACAGTGTATGGTTTTGCAAATCTAACAATATTTTGACCATGGTATTAATAGTAAAACTGTGGTTATACAAATGGCGCCAAAAATGTGGTTACTATTATTGGACTATCAAAAACGGTTAATTTTCGTAACAGACTTTTGTATTTAGGGCAATGCACGTGTGTGTGTGTGTGTGTGTGTGTGTGTGTGTGTGTGTGTGTGTGTGTGTGTATGCGCGTGTGCGTGTGTGTGTTTAAAAGTGTTGTGTTTGCTGTGGATGTGGTCTTGTGCGAAGAGAAAAGGTTATGCTGAGAATGTGTGGATGTGAATTATGTAATGAGTGTGTGTTCAGAGCAATAAGTGCAGTGAAGCGCAGTTGTGCATTTGTATGTGGAGCATGAAAGAGAGACAGTTTAGCATATTTCTGTCTGCGCTGTAAGCAAAAACAGAAAAGTCGTAGGAAAATGGAAAAGGTTGTTTCTCCCAGGATAGTACGGTATGTGTTACTTTATGTGGATTTCCTTTAAGCCTAAAACACTATGCAGATCTGAGTTTAAATTACAATCATTCATTCATTTATTTTCCTTCGACTTAGTCCCTTCTTCATCAAGGGTCGGCACAGCGGAATGAACCGCCAACTATTCATATGTTTTACACAGCGGATGCCTTTCCAGCCGCAACCCAGTACTGGGAAACATCCGTACACACTCATTCACACACACTCATACACTACGGCCAATTTAGTTCATTCAATTCACCTAAAGCGCATGTGTTTGAACTTGTGGGGGAAACCGGAGCACCCGGAGGAAACCCACGCCAACACTGGGAGAACATGCAAACTCCACACAGAAATGCCAACTGGCTCAGCCGGGACTCGAACCAGCGACCTTCTAGCTGTGAGGCGATTGTGCTACCCACTACGCCACCGTGCAGCCCCCGTCATTATTTATGTTTAATTTAATATTAACCTCACTTAATGAGAATGGTCGGCACAATGATTACAGCACAAGACTATTCTTAGTTTAATTTTGGAGACAGCCACTCGGAGATCGTCCTCTATGTTCAGTCGTGGCCTTTATTTTTAATGTACGTGAGTGCCGTAAAATCAATCTGCTGCAACTAACACTATTGCTGTGTCATTAATCTAGCGTAATAACCCCAGGGGTCACAATCCAATGGAAAAAGAATTGAAAGGCTGATGGCTTTTTGTTTGCACTGTTGTTTTTTATGTTACTATTAAAAGCAATTTTTATCTTCTATAGGTTATGGATAAAATATGGTCATTCTAATGGTTTAATAACATATATGATATTTTTTGGAAATCACCAAGTGACCCCCTTCATTGTCTTGCCACCCCCCCCCCCCAGGGGGACCCGACCCCCACTTTGGGAACCACTGGTTTAAATAAGTTGTTTGAACAAGCAAATCTTTTTCTGAGTGTACCTTCATATCAAAACAACATCAAATAGACATCTAACATTGGTGTTGAGAAACATGTCAAAAATTGACTATAGGAGTCTCCATTTCTGACGTTTTTTTGACGCCAATGTTAGATGTCAATTTGATGTTATTTTGACATCAAGGTACTGTAGGTTACTTGCATTGCGGGGTCACAAAATCCAGTGTGAATTTGTAATTGAAGCTTTCAGATGAATTCTTATATTATAATACTTTTTGTGATGTATTTTGGTGGTCATAAGAGCATCAATGAGTGGATGTCAAATGGACGTCAAGGTCTTGACATCAAATTAATTTGCATTTTGGACGTGTTTTTTGATGCCAATGTCATGCTTGATGCCAGTTTGATGTCATTTGAGGACTGGGTGCGCTCTTACAGAAGTATTATGTATATGATAAACCTAATGCGGTCTGTGTACCGGTCCGTTGTGGTAAGGAAGAAGCTGAGCCGAAAGGCAAAGCTCTCGATTTACTGGCCAATCTACATTCCTACTCTCACCTATGGTCATGAGCTTTGGGTCATGAAGCATTGGGTCAAAGGCCAGATCTCAGATACAAGTGGCCGAAATGAGTTTCCTTCGCAGTGTGGTAGGGCGCACCCTTATGGATAGGGTCACCCGGGAGGAGCTTGGAGCTTGGAGCTTCCACATCGAGAGAAGTCAGCGGAGGTGGCTCGGGCATCTGTTTCAGATGCCTCATGGACGGCTACCTAGAGAGGTGTTCCAGGCATGTCCCACCGGGGGGAGGCCTCGGGGAAGACCCAGGACATGCTGGAGGGACTATTTCTCTAGGCTGGCCTTGGAACGCCTCGGGATCCTTCCGGAGGAGCTCGAGGAAGTGTCTGGGGAAAGAGAAGTCTGGGGTTCTCTCCTGAGACTGCTGCCCCCGCGACCCGGCCCCGGAAAGGCGGATGAAAATAAACGAGTGAATGGATTTTAAACCTCTGTCACAAATATTGGTAATCTTTTGCAAATTTGCCACACCTTCATATTTTTGCATTTAAATCACAGTTATCTAAGTGAACTGTGCATTGTAATACAGTTGTGTACTACAAATCTTGGATTTAAATTTGGCTAAGAACTAAGTAATCTGGTACAGAAAAGGACATTTGACACCAGTTCAACAGATATGTTTGTTGTAGTGATGTTTTTGGAACAACTGTTGGATACTTCATAATTTTAGGAGATGGTTTTGGGTTGCTAGTTAAAAAGAAGGCTATTCCAGAGTTTAGGAGCCATATATGAGAAGGCTCGATCTCCTTTAGTGGACTTTGCTAATCTGGGCAGTACAAGAAGCCCTACCTTTTGAGAACTTAAAGAATGTGTTGAATAAGCAAGTTATACGCATTCAGCGCCCACATTTTCACAGCATTAAGATGTTATAATGTGTTTGCCACACTGTTGACCATAGCTCATTATCACAGGATGTTTGCTTCAGATCCTTCAGGTTTGGATGACACTTGTGCACTGCGGTTTTGACATAAATAATGCTGGATATTTCCAATTTAACTCATTGTTTCTTATCAAATCTAGTATGAATTATTCTTACATTCTCATTTAATGTTTAAAAGATTCAGTTTATATCCAACGTGAAGGTTTTTTCCTGAGGAAAATCATCTGTACCTCCTCCATAGGTGTGTGGAGGTGTTCGGTGTGTGAAGTTTGCTCTGTTTCATCCTCCACACAGCTCAGTTGCATCATTATTGTGCTTTTTTTGTTGTTGATCCAGACATGGATCTTTTTGAGTAATGGCATCTTTCATAAGGTTGATGGCAGCATCTTCTGCTTCTGAACTTGATGGCATCTCTGTGAGGTTTCTGGATGACCTGATGGGGCTTTCATCTTCTAATGATTGTACTTTCTATCCAATTGAGGCTTTATGTCTGTGTTCTGCAGATTTAAAGGGATAGTTCACCCAAAAAGGAACATTCTGTCATTATTTACTCATTCTACATTTCCTTTAATGCTCTTCCTATTTCTTTCATCTGTTGAACACAAAGGAAGATATTCTGAAGAATGCTGGAAAAGTCAGCCATTGACTTGCATATTTTCTGTTCTTATTATGATTTCAGTGGCTGCTTTTTCAACATTCTTCACAATATCTAGTTTTATTTTAACAGAAGTAAGAAAACCATAAAAGTTTAGAACCACTTGAGCACATTGATATCAAAATGACATCACAAAACAGGTCAAAAATAAAAATCGATTTGATGTCAAGACCTTGATGTCTATTTGACATCCACACATTGATGGATTGATGACAAGTTTTAATCATCTGAAAGATTCAACTATAAGACACACTGGATTTTGTGCCCTTACAATGCAAGTAAGCTACCATGATGTCAAAAAGACATCAAATTGACATCTAAAATTGGCGTAAAAACACAATCTATACAATCTATAATCGATTTTTGACGTTTTTTGACACCAATTTTAGATGTCAATTTAATATTGTTTCAAGAGTTCACACTTAGATAATGCTCAACTATGATAGCAGGTTTGGCATGCTGTCCCTGGAGAGAACCCTGAGCTCGGACATAGATGAGCCCAAGGTTCCCGCCTGGTCAAAGAGCATTAGGAGGGATACGAGATCAGGTATTTCTCGAGAGCCCCCCAGTTTGTGTGTTTTTTTGTTTTTTTTTACTGAGAATTGATTCAGTATGTATGCTTTAAGTGCTTGTGACTGTTATTATGGTACATTTATTTAAATGTTTTTTGACTGTGGGAGGAAACCGGAGTACCCGGGGAAAACCCACGCGAACACGTGGAGAACATGCAAACTCCACGCAGAGAGTGCCGACTGGTTCAATTGAACCTTTGGCCTTCCAGCTGCGAGGCAGCAGCGCTGACCGCTGAGCCACCGTGTCGCCCGATCATAGAAATGAGGTAGAGGGAGAAGGGAAGGATAGAGGGGGTGGACGGGGGGGTTTCCAAAAACGAAGATAGGGAATGAGATTTAGGCAGGATATTTATAGTAGTTTTGGAATGATCTGATAGGCTAGCTAATGATTAGTGATAAGGATCAGCTGTAGTCGATCATATCATGTGCTCCTCTCGAAATTAGTTTGTGAAATTTCACTTTGACATCAAGGTAATTCTCTTGACATCAAATCGAATAGCATTTTTGACGTGATTTTGACATCAAAAATTAACATTCTGTCATTATTTACTCTACATTTCTTACAAACCTGTTTTAGTTTCTTTCGTCTGTTGAACGCAAGGAAGATATTGTGAAGAATGCTGGAAAAGTCAGGCATTGACTTGCATATTTGTTGTTTTTATGGAACCTTCTTCACAATATCGACTTTTGTTTTAACAGAAGAAAGAAAATCAGAAAAGTTTAGAACCACTCGAGTGTGAAAATAAAAATCGATTTGACGTCTATTTGACATCCACACATTGATGCTCTTTTGACCACCAAAATAAAGCACAAAAAGTATTATAATATAAGAAAAGTTTTAATCATTTGAAAGATTCAACTATAAGATACACTGGATTTTGTTTCCCTACAATGCAAGAAAACTACATTGATCTCAAAATGACATCAAATTGACATCTAAAATCAAAAGCATGCTTTCACTTTAGTATTCGACATGAATCGCACATTTACCGGTAGGAATGACATCCCGCCCTACTCATAATTCTCTCTTTATATAGCCGTATATGGCTACTACACAACCATAATACACTGTGATATAGCCTGGTTTGTCAGTTCGTTGGATTGTTTTGCTTTCTCACTACAATCGTTCCGCTCCAGAGTTCGTTTCAATCGAGCTGAGACCACCTCATTCAGGCGATCTCGGACAGATTGATTTAGCGCGGATCAAAGCGCGATTGCAGGATTCACATATGCCAAATAAATTTCCGTATTTATTTGGTAACATGTGAAAGCACCCCAAGACTGTATTTGCATGCAATTGACAAACATTCATTCATTCATTCATTTTCATTTCGGCTTAGTCCCTTTATTAATCTGGGGTCGCCACAGCGGAATGAACCGCCAACTTATCCAGCATATGTTTTACGCAGCGGATGCCCTTCCAGCTGCAACCCATCTCTGGGAAACATCCATACACACTCATTCACACTCATACACTACGGACAATTTAGCCTACCTTAATTCACCTATAGCGCATGTCTTTGGACTTGTGGGGGAAACCGGAGCACCCGGAGGAAACCCACGCCAACACAGGGAGAACATGCAAACTCCACACAGAAACGCTAACTGACCCAGCTGAGGCTCGAACCAGCGACCTTCTTGCTGTGAGGCGAACGTGCTATCCACTGCGCCACCGTGAGGCCCGCAATTGACAAACAGTTGCAGCCAAATAAAATAGTGACAAGGCAGCACTGGCCCGATTGGGCCAGTAACCATCTTGTCTACTGTCCCGAGCGTCTCACATGCTGGCCCTGGGCCATCGGGCAGTCCTTATTGTCGAGCCCTGATATGTGGAGTGTTTTGTAACATGCTATCATCAAATTTTTATTTTCTTGTGAACCTTCAAAACCTGAATAAGGATCCATGAAACAATACATATTTCATCCATTCATTTTCATTTCAGCTTAGTCCCTTTATTAATCTGGGGTCGCCACAGTGGAATGAACCGCCAACTTATCCAGCATATGTTTTACGCAGCGGATGCCCTTCCAGCTGCAACCCATCTCTGGGAAACATCCATACACACCCATTAACACTCATACACTACGGACAATTTAGCTTACCAAATTCACCTATACCGCATGTCTTTGGACTTGTGGGGGAAACCGGAGCACCCGGATGAAACCCACGCCAACACGGGGAGAACATGCAAACTCCACACAGAAACGCCAACTGGCCCAGCCGAGGCTCGAACCAGCGACCTTCTTGCTGTGAGGCGAACGTGCTATCCACTGCGCCACCGTGAGGCCCCAATACATATTTTAAATACAGTAACTCTTTAGTTTAAGTAACAATTCACACCATTTACTACTGGCTTATTACCTGCCTATTATTAAAATATTAACTGTTTATTAGCGCTTATAAAGTATGATCCGATTCTACATCCCTAATCCTACCCAATACCCAAACCCAACTACTACCTTACTAACTATTAATAAGCAGCTAATTAGTACTTTATTGATCTAAAAGTCTTAGTTAATGATTTGTTAATAGCATGAATTGATACTTAAAATAAAGTGTGACCTGAAGTATTTATTTGTTGCAATGATAATACATTGAAAATACTCTTAGTTTTAGGTTTTGCTGGCAAGTTAAATTGTGTTTGCCGTGTGTGTGTTAATGACCTGATGCCCCGCTGACGCTGGACACACTCCTTCATGTTTTCAGTCGAAACCAAAGTCAAACTCTAATTATCTCAGTGGATAAAGCGGGCTGCTGTTGTCATGGCGATTGGACTCTCGTATTAGTTTTGAATATTAATTTCAGGGTGGCGAATATGCGCCTGATGGTCTTGGCTTTCCCAAACTTCTTCTTTTATTTTGGATGACATTTATTCAGAGCACTTCCACAATGTGAGCAGTATTTAATTTCCTGTCGGGCTTGAGCGTTAATACAGATGTAATCGCCTTGAGTTTGTAGCAAGCGTGCTGCGTGAAAAGCTGCCCTAATGAGGAGATTATCAAACGCGAGGTTTCATTAGCCTCCCAGGACTAACCTGATTATTTATACAGTGTGCGAGTGCAGAACAGGCACTATAGGAGACCGGCAAACTGAATCATTCATTCACTTTCCTTAGTCCCTTTATTTATCAGGGGTTGCCACTGCGGAATGAATCGCCAACTATCCCGGCATATGCATTTTTTCGCAGCAGATGCCCTTCCAGCCGCAACCCAGCACTGGGAAACATCCATACACTCTTGCATTCACACATACACTCATACGCTATGGACAGTTTTGTTTACCCAATTCACCTATAGCGCATGTGTTTGGACTTATGCGACCTTGGAACCAGCGACCTGCTTGCTGTGAGACGACAGTGCTAACAACTGAGCCACCGTGCCGCCCCAAACTGAATCAGTGTAGACGCAAAATACCACTTACACTGTAAAAAATTGAGTATTCCTGACAATTGCTTCATGTTGTCCCAACACAAATCGATTAAGTTAACTTAGTTGTTTCCTCACAGCAAGAACACCAGTGGTTTGGCCCCTCACCAGGCCGGTCGGCGTTTCTGTGCGGAGTTTGCATCTTCTCCCTGTGCTCGCGTGAGTTTTCCCCAGGTTTCCCGATTTCTTCCCACCATCCAAAGACATACCCCATAAGTAAATTGACTACTTCAAAGTAGCATCTTAAGACAACTCTTAGCTAGTTATATCTCAGCACGTTCACAAGCAGGAGAGTTCTCGAGACCTACCTGAGCTCAAACTCCCCTCTCGCCCTTCAAACGGGAGGGAGCCCCGGGCTCGAGGATATTCTGAGCTCAGGGCTCTCTCCCGGGACAGCATGCCAAATACGCTTTATCATCAATCATCAGCTAAGTGTGTCTCTGGTTCTATCTGTTTCTACTATCTAGCTATCCTTTATCAAATAATCTGTCTGTATACTCACCAGACTGGTTCCAGTGCCCTTCTGTGACAAGTAGCACATTGGAAAGGAAAAACACATTCTTTGTCAACAGCCCCTTAAGGCTGGTTTATACTCGATGCGTCCGCTAGTTCGCTTGAGCGAGCAAAGCGAATGTGACATCATCGCGGAGGTTCACTTTAGGTGCGCGCGACATCATTTCCGTTGGCAGAGCGCATGACTTTATTTGTATATTTGTTCGCGGCTCTGCATCCCAAGATGAACGATTTGGAGTCTGGCTGAGCTGGGGGAATTTGCCCATGCAACACCTTTAGAAATCCAAAACCTATTTGTATTACCCATTTTCCCAACTGTACTAAAAGCAAACATTTTCTTAAGTGTCCAAAATTTTAAGCGCAATTTCACGGCAATTCATAACTGTTAGATTTAGTGGCTAATTTGTATGTATTTGTACGATCTCATTCATACATTTTAGTACAATTTCCTTATCCCCCAATGACGGTTGGGTTTAGGGGTGGGGTTTGGTGCCACGCCTCCTTTTAAAAATCGTATGTTTTGCTACGAATGCTTCTCTTCTGATTGGTCCACTGCTGTGGAACTGACAGTAATGAGCGCAGCTGCGGGTGAAAGTTGAAGCTCTTTTAACTTGACATGGCGTCTTAAAAACACAGCACTCATGTGCACGGCAGTTCAAAAAAATCAAGACGTGAGCGTAACGTTCAAACACGCCCATCAAACGTGTGTTTACATTGAAAAACAGCCCATTACTTGTCTTGTTCCTAGTCTAAACATCTAAAAATTCTAGCATTTTCTAGACAAATAAATAATATTGTTTTGTTTTCATAAATAATGCATTAAAATTAAGCAAAACAATCCTATTTCGAAGCGAAATGTATTTTGTAATATTTTTAAATAAGCGAAATAAGCGACTTTTTATTTATTTTCGTTGACATTTTGACATCTACCGTGGCGATTCAACATAGACGTATAAATTGGCCTTTGGGCACTCGTAACACATCTCACACCACAAGAAAATGTGATAAGATAATCTTTAGAACCACCAAGATAATCGGGAAGAAACCAAATTTCAAATGCAATCTTATGGCAGTTCGCAACTTTTGCATGCTGTCCCGGGAGAGAGCCCTGAGCTCAGAATATCCTCGAGCCCGGGGCTTCCTCCTATTTAAAGGGCGAGGGGGGAGTTTGAGCTCAGGTAGGTCTCGAGAACTCCCCTGCTTGTTATGGTTAATGAGTTTGGAATTGCAATGAGATATAGCTGGCTAAGAGTTTGTCTATGATGCCACTTTGGATTAGTCAGTTTACTTATATTGTATGTCTTTGGACAGTGGGAGGAAACCGGGGAAAAACCCACGTGAGGCAACAGTGCTAACCACTGGGCCGCCGTGCCGCCCTATCTGGAAAAGGGGGAGAAAACCTCTGGTTATTTATAGTGAGCTAGGATTCGTCTGATTGGTGCGTTATCTGTAGCTGATGCGGGACCAGCCGTGATCAATCATAAGCACATGATAAATATAAATAAACCGCACTTAGTGGCTAATTTGTATGTATTTTTATGATCTCATTCATACATTTTAGTATGATTTGCTCATCCCCCAATGACGGTTGGGTTTAGGGGTGGGGTTTGGTGCCACGCCTCCTTTTAAAAATCATACGTTTTGGTATGAATTAAATCATATGAATTTATACAAATTAGCCACTTTAATGATGATACGTAAAATACTTACGATTCCCTGTGAGATCGGGCTGTAAATTCATCAGCCAATCAGAATCAAGCATTTCCCTCGTTTATAAGCGGATATTTTGACGCTAGATCAGTCAGCTCAAGTCTTTGCTGTTTTGTGTGTGTGTTCTGAGATTTGACTTAAAGTGGCTTGTGTAAGTATAAGGATGGATTATGTAAGAGTTTGCTTGGGATCTTCACACACACACACACACACACACACACACACACACACACACACACAC
>CAIGQW010004410.1:222410-233163 GCA_903798125.1 Danio choprae | reverse complement strand
TTTTTAAAAACAATATTTTGTCTTTTAGAGCATTATATGGGTTTTTGCTGTCGCTTTCACCAATTCTCTCATTGCTGAAACTCTTTGTAAAGTTTACATTTCTTTCAACAAGTTCTAACTAACTCCATGTAGTTAGTGTAGGTTGTCATTCCCCTTGGCTGTAACTCTTTTTATTCTCATTTGTACTTTTCGCTAATTAAACTTGTCGCTTTGCAATCCATCTCATTTTCTAAATCAGAAGTAAACAGTGTTTTTATGTCAATGTGTGAGACTTTGCATTCATTAGCCGCTGTAGGGAAATAATGAGAATTAGAGCTGCAAGCAGCGATGAAAGGGACCTCGCACCCGGGCTCACCGCCACCCGGTGGCCTTAGGATGACAGAGAACATCGGACAATAATAATTTAAGCCGATATACATTAAAATGCCTGAGAAAATCACAGATTTATGCCAAACTTCATTCTGTCAGCAGGTGGCGCTATGACTGAGACTCAATATTGGCATGTAGATGTCTTCAGGAGAGGAATCTCATCGAACCTGTGCATTTTCAGGCAGATCAGATATTGTTTGGTTGAGTTATAAGTGCTTCCTCCTCCATGGCGAAGCATTGCACTTTCTCAGTCCGCCACGGACACGCCCCTCGGCGAAAACTCTAGATCTTCACAATTTAACATCACAAAGGCCTTTGGACTAAACTAACGGAACATGGATGTGATGTGATAACATTTGTAGGAGGAGTTTGTTACACTGTAAAACATGTCACTTCTTGTTGCCAGCAGGTGGGGCTATATCTGTATCTGGTTATTGGCATGTAAACGTGTTCAGGTCAGGACTGTTATCAAACATATGGATTTTGAATCAGATCAGACAATGTATGCCTGAATTATGACAACTTCCTGTTTCGTGATGAAGCATCAAAGTTTGAGAGGCCGCCACGGACACGCCCTTCGACGAAAACTCTAGATCTTCGCAGTTTAACATTGTCAAGGCCTTTAGATGACAATACCCAGTTCTGGTGTTGATCTGATGAATTCCCTAGGAGGAGGAGTTCAAATACCACGCCTGGAAATGGCAAAAACTGCACTTTTTCAGCAGAGGAAGTTGAAAATATCCGACTTCCTGTAACATTTTGCTCCAAGAGACTTTTTTGTAGGGTTTGGCATGTTGAATGTGCGTGCCAATTTTCGTACGTGTGCGTGAAACGTAGCTCGAGGGCCAGTCCGTCAAATGTGCATAGGTGGCGCTGTCGAGTCATTTTGCCACACCCACTTCTGAAACCTATGTCAGACATAAATTTTCGCCACTTCGGGGGCGTGTGCAAAGTTTGGTGAGAAAATCACTTAAATCTCAGATTATGTCTGTCTGAGGTATTGGGCGTGGCTAACATACGTAACCACGCCCCTCCAGCTGTCGACGTATGACAACAAACAGGAATGGTGAGGAGGAGGAGTCTGTTAGGTTGTAATAACTCTCCCCAAACCTTTTCCCCCATTTTTTGAATGAAACGCCTACTTTACTACATCCAATCAGCATATCACTTATTAAATTAAAACTACGTATTATTTTATGCAACACCTGTAAATTTAAAAGGGAAACATAAGGGCGATCTTAAGCAAAAGACCCCTAGCCTATAGGGTGTTTTATCTTAAACTGACCATTAGTTATGTTTTTTTTTTCTTTCCCTTATATTTATTGTGTAATGGCGGCACACCATCTTTATCAGGCTCCAGCAAACTCAGCCTTTGCTTTCACTTCGCCCCATAGCCCCAGCTGGCTTGCTTTGGCCCAAGGTATTCGTTGGGCTGAAAAAAAAACGGCTGCTGGCCCTGAGGAAGCCCTGCTTTGGGCTGATCAGTCCCCGGATGTGACTGTAGAAACCCGACTGGCCCTGGCTCGCTCGCTTTACGAGTGACATTGGAAACGCAGCTATTGTATTGTTGGCTATTCCCACAAATATGCCTGTGCAACATAAGACGGTCACATTTTAGTTCATTCATTGCACACTTCTTTATTTTTCCACACAGGAATGCCTGACAAAGAGAATCCGAGCAACAGTTCCCCTGGATTATCACCCAAGCACTTAAATAAGGTTTGTTTCTATCTTTAAAATCTTCTTCACCACGTTCAATTTCCTCTCTGAAGTCTCCATTCCCAGCCCTGTTCCTGAAGGCACACCAACTGTACACATTTTCAACCTCTCTCTTAACAAACACACCTGAATCGACTCATCAGAACATTAGAAGAGACTCCAAAACCTGACGTTAATGGGTCAGATTATTAACGGGATATACAGGGAGACATGCAATATATGTACTGTTGGTGTGCCTCCAGAAACAGGCTTGGGAAACACTGACATACAGTATGCCATTCATTCATTCATTTTCTTTTCGGCTTAGTCCCTTTATTAATCTGGGGTCGCCACAGCGGAATGAACCGCCAACTTATCCAGCATATGTTTTATGCAGCGGATGCCCTTCCAGCCGCAACCCATCACTGAGAAACATCCACACACACTCATTCACACACATACACTACGGACAATTTAGCTTACTCACAGTATGCCATAATATCATAATTTTTTCACCCTCATCCCATGACTTTAAATCTTCAATGCAATGCAAAATTAAGATGTCTTGAATATGGGCTACACAAAGAACTGACGCTCTGACACACTGGCTCAGTGGTTAGCACTGTCGCCTCACAGCAAGAAGGTCGCTGGTTCGAGTCCCGACTGGGTCAGTTGGCGCTTCTGTGTGGAGTTTGCATGTTCTCCCTGTGTTGGCGTGGGTTTCCTCAGTGTGCTCCGGTTTCCCCCACAGTCCAAACACATGCACTATAGGTGAATTGAATAAACTAAATTGGTGTATGTGTGTGCATGTGAGAGTGTATGGGTGTTTTCCAGTACTGGGTTGCAGCTGGAAGGGCATTCGCTGTGTAATAAATATGCTGGATAAGTTGGCGGTTCATTCTGCTGTGGTGACCCCTGATGAATAAAGGGACTAAGCCGAAGGAAAATGAATGAATGAATGAACTAGGTTAATATGTTGGACTGCAAAACGAATTATCGTTCATACAGCCTACTTTAGGTCAGGCCAAATTAGACAAGCACAAACAATTTGTTCTAATGGATTGTTGGTATCTTCGTTATCTTTATTTGGACTCAAGACTCATTCGTTAACATGGAGAAGGCGGGGTTTATGACTTGTACTGCATCCAGCCCCCAGGGGGTGATCAAAGAGCCGGGAGCTTCACTCAACAGGAGGCGTGAGGTACACCCTGTATCATAGGAACCAACTGAAAACAACACTGTGTTGCAAGAGACGCTCACAGTGTAGCATTTGTAGAACAGCGCTCGTGTTTCTGCAGCGCAAAAATGCTTCAGTGGACACCCAGCCTTACACTTTTTGACAGAGTGTTTTTTTTTTTGGCAAATTATGGGACTTTTATTTGAAATTTGCCGTTTCCATCTCTCGTTTCTCATGCAACGCTTCAAAATGTGGATTATTTGTCGTGTTTTTTATTTTGTGCTGGTTTGTGAGAAATCCAGCACTGCTGTGGAGTCTGATACAAACGCCACAAGTCATTCATTCATTCATTTTCCTTCGGCTTAGTCTCTGATTTTATCAGAGGTCACCACAGCGGAATGAACCGCCAACTATTCCAGCATATGTTTTTTACGCAGCGGATGCCCTTTCAGCCGTAAAACACCCATACACTCTCACATTTACACACACTACGGCCAATTTAGTTCATCCAATTCACCTACAGCGCATGTGTTTGGACTGTGGGGGGAAACCGGAGCACCCAGGGGGAATAACCCACGGCAACATGGGGAGAAAATGCAAACTCCACACAGAAATGCCAACTTGCCCAGCTGGGACTCAAACCAGCGACCTTCTTGCTGTGAGATGACAGTGCTAACCACTGAGCCACCAAAACACTGAAGTCAAAACTAATAACTCTGGCTTCTCTTTTGTAAATAAGCAAGTCCAAAATGTGCGGCGGAAATGAATTTCTTCTATCTGTCCACCAGAAAAGCTCTGCGATGTCCATCTCAGACCGTGTATTTGTCTCACCTGATGAGCAGCGGGACTCTCATTCTCCCTTTTTGCGTCCGTTCTGATAAAACCACATCCTTCCTTCCCTCCATCTCAGCATTTGTTGCAAGAAATGAACCCTCGGCATCCTCTCTTTCCATTTCTGAACATATCCCCGTGTTCCTGTTCCTCTCGGCTCATTTCCCGTCCACCGATCGGTGTGTTTATGGCCATAAGTGCTTGTTTTTGCTTTTGTTTTATTCTGTAAGGACGCCTCCCAAATTGCGAGGCGGTCAATATCAGGCTTTGAGATTTGCATAATTGCGTTGTTTTATTCACTTAAGTCTGTTTGTGGCAGAATCCGTCTCGCTGAATGCTCATGTAATGGAGGAAAAGGCTTCCTCGGAGTGTGTAGATGATGCTGTAAGACACGCTGAAGTTGATTTGATCTTGAATGAGTTCACTCAGAGTCTGCTGGACTAGTAGAGCTCTATATTAGGATAGCTTGGCTGGATTGCGGACAGTTTGACTTAATGGCCTCATTTTTTTTTTTTAAGTGCAAATGAAATCAGAACTAACCATAGTGATTTGGTTAGCTCACATTGCTGGTTTTGTGATGAACAACTCATCTGTGCATGTCATTAAGAAAAAAAAAATGGTTTGCTCTTGTAAAACCGGAAGGTGCAACCATTTTTGTTTTTCGTATTGTGACGCAGTTCATAGAGAAACAGAAAATTAAATGAGAAAACAGCAGTGGGCGTGGCTTGTTTTTTCTACTGTGAGCTGATTGGATGTAGTAAAGTAGGTGTTTCATTCAGAAAGATGGGGAAAAGGGTTTGGGGAGAGTTATTACAACCTAACAGACTCTACCTCCACACCGTTTCTGTTTGTTGTCATATTGCTGACAGCTGACCCTAACCCTAACCCTAACCCAATACCTCAGACAGACCTAATCTGAGAATTTGACTGAAAACAAACAGGAATTTTCAGATTTCAATTAAAGATTACAAGAGCAAACTATTGTTTTTTTCCTTAATGACATGCGCAGATGAATCGTTCACCGCAAAACTAGCAATGCGAGCTAACAGAATCAATAAGGTTCGTTTTGATTTCATTTGTACTTCAACGGTGTGTAAAAATAATCTCGGCACGGAGTTTGATTATGTGCTCATCTGCTGTTGTAGATGTTCGTTCTGGGTGAGGATGGTGATGAATAATGCAAAAGGTTTGGTTATAAATGCAGCACTGGCCCGAGTACAGCAGTACAGCAGGGCAGAGAAGCTGTTCCCAGATCAGCCTTCTGCTGACAAAGACTGGCGGATTACATGAATGGTTGTAGAATAAGGAAGGAGAATAGATGGACAATAGTGTAATAATACACACTGCTTACTGATTTACAACAACACACGACTTAATGCTAGACAAGGAGTTGTATTTTTACTTTTCATGAAATAAAATTAATCTTGAGCAGAAAATAAAAGCACACACAGTATCGTGTATGGGGTAACTTTAGGTGTAGGGTTAGGGTAGGGCAATAGAAAATACAGTTTGTACAGTATAAAAATAGTGGAAACCTATGAAATGTCTCCGCAATTCACAAAAACGTGTGTGTGTGTGTGTGTGTGTGTGTGTGTGTGTGTGTGTGTGTGTGGAAGAGTGTGTTTCATTGTGTATTTGTGTTGCAAGATTAACACAAGACTGAGGAACAAACCTAATAATCCCAAATCCGCCTCATCTACTCTTGTTTTCCAGAAATCACTCATTGAAAATCCCACCAAAGTTCACCCCAAACCCATTCCTCAGGTACCATCATTACATTTGCCCTGTTGTGAGTCTGACAGCTGTCAATCACAGTGATGATTTCTGACATTATATGAGTGTCTGTCTCTGTCTGCATTTTTATGCTTGTATGTCTCTACACTCACCAAATGACGTTTGTTGTTTCTTCAAACTACTTGCTTAAAATGAGCTGAGACAACACAGTTCTTGAGGCTTTTGTATGGGACAACTTAATTGTTTTATGTTCAATCCTCTTAAACTTGTAAAAGCTAATAAATTAACTTAATTATGTCATTAAATCCATTGTGTGGAACCCAGCACTTTGTTACAGTGTATATTTGTCTCTCAGGTGCCGTCAGAGAAGATTCTTCGGGCAGGAAAAGTGCTACGAAACATCATTTTATCTCGAGCGCCTCATATGATCAGAGACAGGAAATACCACCTGAAGACATACAGGCGAGTGCAGCCTAAGGGTTTCATTTATATTCTTTTCATATTTAAATATATAATGACGCACACATCGCACCAATGTATCTGCCAATAAATTGTCAGGGTTGTGCATGTCCTGCCAATCAAAAAAGGGCGGGAAAATGCACCAGTTTTTTTTTCATTCATTCATTCATTTTCTTTTCGGCTTAGTCCCTTTATTAATCTGGGGTCGCCACAGCGGAATGAACCGCCAACTTATCCAGCATATGTTTTACGCAGCGGATGCCCTTCCAGCTGCAACCCATCTCTGGGAAACATCCATACACACCCATTCACACTCATACACTACGGACAATTTTAGCTTACCCAATTCACCTATACAGCATGTCTTTGGACTTGTGGGGGAAACCGGAGCACCCGGAGGAAACCCACGCCAACACTGGGAGAACATGCAAACTCCACACAGAAACGCCAACTGACCCAGCCGAGGTTCGAACCAGTGATCAGCGACCTTCTTGCTGTGAGGCGAACGTGCTACCCACTGCGCCACTGTGAGGCCACCAGTTTTTTCCCTAGATAAACTTTATCCCACTTATTACACGGCTACTTGCCACAAAACGTAAAAAGTAGACACAAAACGTTGGTCTGAGCCGTAATAGTTTACTAATTCTTTAATTAAACGCAAACCTGACAGAAATGAAGACGGCTGAATGGAGCATACACTAACCTGCGCATTATTCAGCCACAAGTCAAAAACAGCAAACAACATATGAATATATATTAATGTGAACATATTCACTGACGATTCTCAGTATATAACATACAGTTTATAACAACAGTCAATAACATACTTGGGAATGCTTTGACCGACCAATCAGAATTAAGTATTCCAGACAGCCGTGTAATGAATGAATTTATTTTGGCACAGCCCTATCTTGAAAACATCTCATCTGATTATCTCTGTTGTACTTGCGTGTGTGTGTGTGTGTGTGTGTGTGTGTGTGTTGTAGGCGGAGCTGTATTGGCACTGAGCTGGTTGATTGGCTGTTGCAGCACACATCGTGCGTTCACTCTCGTGTTCAGGCTGTAGGGATGTGGCAGGTGCTGCTGGAGGAGGGGGTACTAAACCATGGTAAACCTCATAATACACTAACATACACTACAAGGTTCAGGGTCAGTACACTACCGTAGTCAGGGTGCGAACTATACATTGACTATGGTGGGTGGTTGGTGGGTCAACTTTTTCAGTAATGTTCATTTGTGTAATACATGGTTCAGTGAATCAAATGTGTGTGTTTATTTCAATTACATTTAATTTATCAATAAAACGTACAACCCCAAATCAGAAAAGGTTGGGACAGTATGGAAAGCGCAAATAAAACAGAAAGTAGTGATTTCCAAATTGACTTTGACTTGTATTTAATTGCAGACAATATGAACGCTAAATATTTCATGTTTTGTCTGGTCAACTTCATTTCATTTGTAAATATACATCCCTTCCTGTCATTCAGACCTGCAACACACTCCAAACAAAGTTGTGAATTTTACATTAAAATCAAGCATGACCCTGCTTATTTCTCTTAGCAGTGTAGTTGTGGTCACTGGTTTGTTTATGCATCTTTCTGCAGTGGATCAAGAGCTGAGTTTCCAGGATAAATATCTGTTTTATCGCTTTCTGGATGACGAGAGCGAGGATTCAGGAATGCTGAGTGAGGAAGACAAGAAGGAGAGCGACGAAGAGCTGCAGGACACACTTCTACTGCTCTCTCAGATCGGCCCTGACGCTCATCTGCGGATGATCCTGCGAAAACAGTACGTTCTTCCTCGTAAACGTAACAGCAGCCATGTTTACAGCCTCCTGTTTCTATGCGCATTTTAAAATATAGGGTATTGAAATACAGTTGAAGTCAAAATTATTTCTGTGACTTCCTGTTTTTATTTTTATTTTTTCAAATGTTTCCCAATTGATGTTTAACAGAGCAAGGAAGTGTTCACGGTATTTCCTATAATATTGTTTTCTTCTGGAGAAAGTCTTATTTGTTTTATTTTGGCTGGAATAAAAGCAGTTCTTAATTTTTTTTAAAACATTTTGAGGTCGATATTATTAGCCCCCTTAAGCAGTTGGCACATTAACCCTTAAGGGTAAGGGATGTCAATTTGACACAAGGGTTAAGTCATTATTTGGTAAGATTGGTCTGGACCACTCTTAGCTATACCTTATCACAAGCCCAAATCAGAACAAGTTGTGACAGTATGGAAAACACTCATTAAAAAAGAAAGTAGGGATTTCCAGATTCATTGCAGACAATACAATAAACATTATTTATTGTGTTCCTCATCATTTTTCTATTGACCATTTATATTCCAGTTTTGGTTCTGGCAACACATTTCAAACAAAGTTGAGACAGGAGCAGTGTAGGGCAGTAATCAGGTAAATTAGTTAAATGATGTGATTTGAAACAGGTGATGTCAACAGGTGATTGAAATTATGATTTAGTACAAAAGCAGCAGTTTGTGGGCCTGACGATCAAGTTGTCGTGGTCCTAACCTTCGACCACCACCCGTTCCACAATGCACCGGCCCCTTACAGCTCCCCCTGCAGGTGGTGGGCCTGCAGGAGGATGGTCCCACGTCGCTCCTTCGGGCTTAGCCTGGCCGGGTTTCGTGGGAAAATACCCAACTCGCATACAAGCCCCAACCCCAGGCCTGTCTCCAGGGTGGGGCCCCAACTGCGCCATACTGGGCGACATCACGGTCCTCGATGTTGATTTACTCATAAGGAGTTTTTGAACCGCACTTAGTCTGACCTGTCACCCAAGACCTTTTTGCCTTGTGAGACCCTACCAGGGGCATTAGCCCCCGATAACATAGCTCAAACCCCTCCACCACGATAATGTGGTGGTTCATCGAGGAGCTTCAGCTGCTGCTCCAGCCGCTGGCTGTGAGCTGCTGCTTCTCCACATCGAGAGAAGTCAGCTGAGGTGGCTCAGGCATCTGTTTCGGATGCCTCCTGGACGCCTACCTAGGGAGGTGTTCCAGGCATGTCAAACCGGGAGGAGGCCTCAGGGAAGACCCAGGACACTTTGGAGGGACTGTCTCTTGGCTGGCCTGGGAACGTCTTGGGATCCTCCCGGAGGAGCTGGAGGAAGTGTCTGGGGAGAGGGAAGTCTGGGTTTCTCTCCTAAGACTGCTGCCCCCGCGACCCGGCCCCGGAAAAGCGTTTGAAAATGAATGAATGAATAAATGATAAAAGCAGCTTCCAAGAAAGGTCTAGTCTTTTAGGAGCAAAGATGGGTCGAGGATTATCAGTCTGCCAACAAATACCTGAGAAAATGATTGAAATGTTTAAAAACAATGTTCCTCAAAGGAAGAGAGGAAGACATTTGGATATTTCACCTTCAACAGTGCAGAACATCATTAAAAGATTCAAGGACTCTGGAGGAATTTCAGTGCGTAAAAGACAAGGGCGCAAGCCTAATCTGATCCCTGTGATCTCTGATCCCTCAGGCGGCACTGCGTCAAGAATTCTCATTTATTTATAAGCGATATCACCACATGGGCTCAGCACTACCTTGGCCGATACTTTTGTCAGATACCACAATACGTAGTTTCATCCACAAATGCCAGTTAAAACTGTAGGAAGCCCTATGTTAACAGTGTCCAGAAGCGGCGTCGGCGTCTCTGGGCTCGAAGGCATCAGGGATGGACCATCACACAGTGGAAACATGTACTGTAGTCAGATGAATCAGTATTTCATGTGTTCTCTGGACCAAAGAAGAAAAGGATCATCCAGCAACAAGTCCAAAAGCCAGGGTCTCATGGTCCCAGGGTCTCATAGTATGAGGTTGTGTCAGTGCCCTTGGCAAAGGTAACTTGCACATCTGTGATGCACCATTAATGCTGAAAAGTACACAGAGATTTTGGAGCACAATATGGTGCGTTCTTTTCCAGGGACGGCCATGCGTATTTTAACAACACAATGCAAAACCACATTCTGCACACATTACGAAGTCCTGGCTGTGGAGAAAGAGAAAACTACTACTGGTACTTGACTGGCCTGCCTGCAGTCCTGACCTCTCTCCAATAGAGAATGTGTGGTGCATTTTGAAGCGCAAAATGCGACAATGAAGACCCCGTACTGTTGCCCACCTTAAGACTTGTTTGCAGGAAGAATAGGACAAAATTACACCTGAAACACTTCATCACTTGATGTCTTCAGTCTCTAAACGTCTTTTAGGTGTTGTGAAAAGGAATGGTAACATTACTAAGTGGTGAATGCTTCCCTGTTACAACTGTTTTTGAAATGTGTTGCAAGAACCGAAATTGGAAAACGTGTTTATTTAAAAAACAATAAAAATCATGAGGAATATGTTAAATAATGTTTGTTGTTTTGTCTGCGATAACATACAAGTCAAAGTAATCACTACTTTCTTTTTTTATTAGCGTTTTCCACACTGTCACATATTTTTCTGATTTGAGGTTGTACATCTAAGTCTATGAATATAACCC
>CAIGQW010004410.1:92915-113228 GCA_903798125.1 Danio choprae | reverse complement strand
ATATATATATATATATATATATATATATATATATATATATTTGCAAAGTTGTTCCTTTTTTTATTTTAAGACCAACTGTTTTTGTTATCAACTAATATATTTGTACGGGGTGTACGGGGGGGGGTGTAACGCATTACAAGTAACGCGAGTTGTGTAATGTTACTTTTCTAAGTAATAATATTTGAGTTACTACTTATTTTAATTAATGAGATTTAAAAAATTAATTGCTTAATTTAAAACGATCAGTTACGTTGAATCATGCACATAACGAGAGGATGCATTCATTACTTTGAAGGCATCGAAAAGGGAAACGTGGATTGTCTCGATGGACGGTGGTTTACGCAACTAATAAGAACAAAAGTAGCAAAACGTATCGCTTTAAACTGTCAATGATCTGTATATGTACGACATGTATAGTTTTATTTATTTAAAGGTAAATAATGGTGTAGGTTATACAGTGCATTGTTAATTGGAAAAAAAAAACCCTGCAAGTTCTGAAAGAGATCAAGCCTCAACCAGGTCAAAAGTAACCTACCGCATTACTTGCCAAAAAAAGTAACTAAGTAACATGACTAGTAACTTTTTTGGGGGGAGTAAATCAATATAGTAATGCATTAATATCGTAAGTAACTTTCCCCAACCCTGTCCATATTTTACCCATTCCTAATTTACTAGCCTCTATTTTCATATGGGCTGTCTTCCATTGGATAGGGATAATCCCTAATCCTTTCGAATGGTTTGTCTTTAAATGGATCAGGATGTAGGGATGAGCCATTTCACAGTGTCCGACAATAAGCAACTTTTTCTGCGCATAAGCTAGGGTACCAGAATTGTCCATCACTTGTACCCTTTGAAGTCCTTAATTCTGGAGGGCCCTTTGAAGTGTGTTTTGAGCGTTTTGGTTTGGAATCCCACTACAATATTGCTTCCATGGTGGTCTTCAGTTGCTGAGGGTGATGTATTTCAATTAGGGATGAGACTGAGAATATTGTGTGTGCCCTGCAGAAGCAGCAGGCGTCTCCTCCATCCACCAGGATGAACCTGCGGAGCTACAGGAACTCCACAGTTCTGCCCATGGAAACCTCCTCATCCTCCTCTTCTTCAGACGACAGCTGTGACAGCTTCGGCTCTGATGGGTTCGGCAACTCGGTATGAATTTTTACTTTTTTAAAATTATTATTATTTTATTTTGATTTTTTAAATTTTCCCCATATGTAGAATTGTCTTGAAGATGCTAAGTAGGGGATAAAGTACATCCAGGAAGTTATCACAGAATAAAGCCAGACTGATTTATTAAAGCGGTGCACTGTTTTATAAAGGGATTATTCTGTGAAAACAGCCGCCTGGATGTACATTATCCTGCATATTGCATGGCTACTTGCCTCAAAACATCAACATTAGACGCAGAATGTTGTCGTAATAGTTTATTAAACCGGGGCAGCTTTCGCACGGTCACAATGCCCTCGCCATGGCTGACCCCGACGCTGACACGCACCTCTCAAAAAATGTAACTACACGTCACAACTACGCGTAGCACAAGCTCTGTGATTGGTTGGCTTGGTAGCGCTGACGAGTGTGGGTGGGACTGAGAGCTGCACGAACCCATTATAGCAGCTGTTTACAAGTGTCAAGTCCTGTGAAGGAGCTCCAGATGGAAATTTATGTTTTGTGTTTACCTTATGATTAAAGCTGTTGCACGTCCGCCAGATCCCGTCTCTGAATGAGTGAGTTTAAGCTACTTGCAGCGTTCAGAAGAAAAAAAAACACACCCGTGAAGAAACTCGACACAGAGGAACATAACCTACTGCCAGCTAGCGTTTGGGAAGGGTTATTACAGAGCAACAAACAGCACGCAGAAGTCAGCCTTAAGTCAAACGCAAAGCTGACAACCTAAAACAGCTGGAGTATACACTAACCTGTGCATTATTCAATCACAAGATGGCACCAAAAACGCAAAGCTGACAGGAATGAAAACAGCTGATGGAGTATATACTAACCTGCACATTATTCAGAAACAAGATGGTGCCAAACAGCCAAAAACGCAAAGCTGACAGACGTAATCGGCTGAATAAAGCATACCTTATGACCATGTTATTTAGCTGTTTTGAATAACTTGCTTTGGAATGTCATGACTGACCAATCAGATTCGAGTATTCCAGACAGCCTTGTGATAATTGATTCTTTACGTCACTTTCCTCAATATATTAATCTTCCACCTGCTCATCATTAAGCCCGATGTTTTCTTTTCTACAGAAGAGACCGCAGAGGCAAACGAGGAGCTCTATTCAGATGGAGAAAGTGTTTAACGTTCTCCCTGTAACCGAGGAAGAGGACACCTGCAGCGGGTTCGAGAGCCAACTCAACGATGAGCTGACAGAAATGGTTTGTATCTACAGTAAATTCTCCTCAAGTGTCTGCATCTTCATGATCTCTTTGTAAAGTACGCATGAAATGAAAACTAATCATATGATTCTGTTAGCTCACGTTGCTGGTTTTGTGGTGAACAATTCATCTGTGCATGTCGTTAAGAACAAGGTTAACCCTTGTAATGTGAAAATGCACTTCCTGTTTTTGTTAAATTCTCAGATTAGGATTGTCTGAGGTAGTGGGTGTGGCTAACATACTTAGCCACGCCCCTTCAGCTGTCAGTTTTGACAGCAAACAGGAATGGTGAGGAGGAGGAGTCTGTTAGGCTGTAATAACTCCTCAAACCCTTTTCCTCAGATTTCTGAATGAAACACCTACTTCACTATATCCAATCAGCTCGCAGTAGAAAAGCAAGCCACTTCTCATTTAATATTGTTTCTCCAGGAACTGCATCACAATACGAAAAATAAGTAAATAAAAATAAGCGGTCGCACTTTTAATGTTTTTTTTTATTATTTTTTTTTTTTGCTTTCAGAAAATGGACTCTGATTCTGAGGCCTGTTCGCCTCCCAGGAAAACCCGCAAATCCTTCACCCTGCGAGTCGCCATGAAGTTCCCAAACAAACGCACCAGTCCATCCAAACCAGTAAAGCCCAAACCTAAAGCAGAGTCGAAAGACCCCGAGCATGACTCCCCCGAGGGAGAAAACTTCATGCTGAAGAGAGCGCTCAACATTAAAGAGAACAAAGCCATGGTAAGCGAGATACTGTAGTTGAGAACACTGAAGCGGTTTTCATGCGAGCAGCGTGTTTTTCAGCCATACGACCTTTCTTTCTCTGGGGTGTTTGGGGCTAGGGCGGGACACAACCAACCAGTGATGATGATTGGTGTGTCTGTGAACGTGGTGTAACTGATTGGCTTAGAGTACATTTCCATCATTTGCCAATCAGAGGCAGAGTAGGGCGGGTGTTCACACACAAGCACACGCACAGTCAGTCACACACACCAACGACCAGAAGTCAAAGGTAGCGTTTGCTAACTGGAAATATAAGCACCACTTTTCCCTCGCTGAGGTGAAAGGCAAGAATGTTTCTGTGTCGTGCAACTTATTTTCAAGAAAAAAAAGTCTCTGTGTCGCTGACAAGTAATTCTAATCTAATGAAGCCCCTCATGTCGTCACATGCCGCCACAACATTAGTGGCTACGCAGGTGATGACGTGAGCTCTGCTACCAAAGGAGGAGGCGAAGCCACGACGTCAAAGCAAATAAAACTTGATTTTCCTCCACCGCAAACACTTCTTACTCAGACAGAGTTAAACACAATAATATCTAGATATACAGTTGAGGACATGCTGCCGTCGTCTCACATTGTCCCACAACAACGTTGGTGTAGACTAGTGTACATTCATTTTCTTTTTGGCTTAGTCCCTTTATTAATCTGGGGTAGCCACAGCGGAATGAACCGCCAACTTATCCAGCATATGTTTTACGCAGCGGATGCCCTTCCGGCTGCAACCCATCGCTGGGAAACACCCACTTCCATTCACACACATACGCTACGGACAATTTAGCTTACCCAATTAACCTATACGGCATGTCTTTGGACTTGTGGGGGAAACCGGAGCACCCACGCCAACACGGGGAGAACATGCAAACTCCACACATGCCAACTGACCCAGCCGAGACTCGAACCAGCGACCATCTTGCTGTGAGGCGAGATCGCTACCCACTGCGCCACCGTGCTGCAGATTAGTGTACAGTGTTTTTATATTTACTTTATAGTCATTTGATATTAGATTTCTTTAAAGTAACGCAATGGTTACTTTCCCTGGTAATTAGTTACTTTCATAATTATGTAACTCGGTTACTATTTGTGTGAAGTAACTATAACTAATTACTCCTGTAAAGGAACGTGCCCAACAGTGCTGAACACCCAGCTGTAAATATTAAAATGCATTTATATGTTTGAATGTCATATATTGAGAATCATTTGCACTTATTATTTATTTATTTATTTTTTTTCTCCATTTGTTTTAAACTTTATTTTCTTTTATTGAACACAAGACAAAAAAAAAAGCACCCATTGACCTCCAAAGTATTTCTTGTTCCTATTATGGGTGTCAATGGGTGCTTTCCCTCACCCAGGCGTTCTTCAGAAATTCTTGTTCAACAGAAGAAAGAAATGTACATGCTCTTGAGAGTGAGCTTGTTCTCTTCTGGCAGAACTAGCCCTTTTTAAGTGTTGCAGTATATTCGGTTGTAATGAAACTCTGCTCTCTGTCATCTAGCTTGCTAAACTAATGGCCGAGCTGGATAAAGTTCCTGGACTGTTTCCTGGGAAAGCTGCTCTGACACCGGGCAACATGGTAAGATTTCACAGCACTAATCACCGTTATAGTGGCTAATGAAGATTTTTATAGTGAAAACACTGTGATGGATGTTTTTAATAAGGCATCACCAGCAAGAATTTGAAGTTGTTTATCGAATATTGCATTGAGAAATTATATTTAACTTCTTAATATACATTTATTGTGAATTTAATTTGCATATTTGTTAATCTTGCCATCAAAAAGCCATAAGTTGCTGATGTGGCAATGAATAAACAAAACAAACAAGTTGATCTGAACCAACTTTAGCTTTCTTTAAAAGCACTTACTGTTTACTTACTGATTATTTTTTTGTTTTGTTTGTAAGGGATCAAAATTAGCATACATGTTAAGTGTAATATAGTCATTTTAAAAATGTACACTATATACAAGACGAGTTGTAGCTTTAAAAACATCCATTTCGCGCTAACATTTGAGCGCGTTCGTAAACAGCGCTGATTTGCCATCGTGTTCACGTGCTCAACAGAAATGACTGTGATTGGTCGTGTAGGTCATCGGTTAACTGAACTTACCGTTGTTTACTGGGTGTAACCACAGATACAGGCACACTGGAGCATTTCAAAGCCGCGAAGATCAGCTGGTTTGTCTATAAGCTAGCATACAAGTGATCCACTGGTGCATCGACTGATATTTGTGGCTTTAAAATGCTCCAGTGTTCCTATATCTGTGGTTACACTCAGTAAACAGTGGTGAGTTCGGTGAACTGATGACCCTCACGGCCAATCACAGTCATTTCTGTTGAGCTCGTAAACACAATGGCAAATCAGCGCCATTTAAGAACGTGCTCAAATGTTAGTGGGAAATTGACTTATTTATTTCTTATTTCGGTATCATGACAACACTAGTTTGCATGTGTTTTGAGGTGATAATTGGAGCTAATAATTAATACTTATGGTCCTACTGTTCATCTATTTTAATTCTGGTGTTTTTTTGTCTTCTTGTACAGGTTCGTCGTGTCCCCCGCCGCTCTCTGGAGCCCAGTGCCGCCCGCAGGAGGAACCCCGAGCGAACGTCTCGACCTCACACACGCTCTCGCTCTCTGGTGGACGGACCTCCATCACCACCTCCAGAGGAAGAGGCGGAGGACAAATACAGCCTGGTGCGCAGGAGCAGAGGCTATGAGGACGACGACGAGGAAGAGGTGACCCTACAACCTCTTATTTTATTTTACTCAAACATTTGCTTGTCTGTTTTGTTTGTTTAGACTTTATTAGTCCCAAAGGGGAGAGCTCACTATACAATAGAATAAATAAAATATTAAACTTGTTTAAAACATGTTAGGTAGTTAAGTGTAAATGTGTTTTCTTTCGGCTTAGTCCCTTTATTCATCAGGGGTCGCCACAGCGGAATGAACCGCCAACTTATCCAGCATATGTTTTATGCTGCAGCTGCCCTTCCAGCTGCAACCCCATATTGGGAAACACCAATATTCTCACACACATGCAGTACGGCCAATTAAGTTTTTATAATTCACCTATAGCGCATGTCTTTGGACTGGGGGAAACCAGAGCACCCGGAGGAAACCCACGCCAACACAGGGAGAACATGAAAACTCCACACAGAAATGCCAACTGACCCAGCGACCCAACTCAAACCTGCGACCTTCCTGCTGTGAGGCAACAGTGCTAAGCACTGAGCCACCGTGTCGCCCCAAAATAAAAAAATGAAAGTCAATGGTTACAAGTTTCAAGCATTTTTCAAAACATAATATTTTAAGTTTTTAACAAAGACTCAAACAGGTTTTAACAGTGCCAAGTAAATGATGACAGAATAAATCTTTGACGTGTTGCTTAATTACAATTGCTTAAGTGTAATTTGCACTTCTATGACAGGCCTAGACCAGTGTTAGGCAAATTTTACTCTCAAAAATATAATTTTTGTCAATAAAACACACATGTAGGTTAGATGCCGTCTCAAAATGGGCAGTTATCACTGTACTCGAATGATTATTACATAAGAGTAGTGTCTCATTCATGGATTATCGTGTGTGTCAGC
This sequence comes from Danio choprae, assembly GCA_903798125.1. Taxonomy (NCBI): domain Eukaryota; kingdom Metazoa; phylum Chordata; class Actinopteri; order Cypriniformes; family Danionidae; genus Danio; species Danio choprae. Next base: position 106,479 of record CAIGQW010004410.1, on the reverse strand, counting down.
AGAAGGAGCCGCGCCGGCGCAGTTATAACAGCACTCTGACCATTCCTCATGTGGTCAGGCCTGTGGAGGACATCACTGAGGCTGAACTGGAAAACATCTGCATTAACGTCAGAGAGAAGACCTACAACCGCGCCACCGTGAGTCTCGCACACATCATCTGATGCTTTCAGGAGCACAAGAACTGATTACTTCAGGGTTTCCACCGCTCAGGGAATATTAAGGTGTTTTACTATGTCTGCTCCAGACATTGAAAGTCAGGCGACTTCTGGGAATATCAGAGTTTGAGCTGTGTCCCACTTATTGTTGTGGTCCATCTTAGTCCTTTAATGCTTACCATCTGGCAACACACTGCAAAAATGCGGTTCTTACTTGGAGTTGGTGTCTTGTCTCTAACCCAAATATCTCCAAATACTTAAATCAAGAAGCATTTTCTAGACCAGCAAAAACTATTGTCTTGTTCAGTCAATTTAAGGTTTTTTTTTTCTTAAAAGAAACAATCTTCTATAAAAAGATTCTCATCCCATTGGCAGATTATTTAGCTTTAAGCCAAAACCCCTTATTTTTGACTTATTTATGAAAACAAGACAATGGTTTTTTTTTGCTTTTCTATCAAATGCTGCTTGATTTTAAGAAATTTTCTTTAGATATTTGGACTAGAAACAAGACAAAAACCTCAGGATAATGCCAATTTTAAGAGCTTTGGCTTCAAAATGACCATTTCAAAGCTCAGGTGTTAAAGTAGATGATAGAAGTAGGCCTGTTACAATATCTATTTTTTGTTGTATGATATATTGCACCAAAATATATTGCAATATAAACTATATTATTGTCATTTCAAGACCATTTTATGCCGCTCATTTATTATATAATGCCAGAATGACAATATAATATCATCACAGTGCAAGTCCGCTCTTCCAAAATAACACAGCATATTTCATTCTTATTAAATTAATTATAGTCATTTTAACAGTTTAATAATGAGGCATTGGATTTAGAATGTTAATGCACAAATACTAAATAATAATAAATGTGAACCCAAAAGTGCAAGGTAAAGGGTAACAGAGGCTGCGATATCTGCTAGCAGATCTATTTTCAGTCGTCAGACACAGATATGCAAATATACTTTAGTAACTTATAGTAAATACTAAAGTTTTTTTTTTTTTTTTAAAACCATATTGACACCTCCAATAGAGATCGAGATGTTGCGCTATCAGCTAAAATGTTGCTAGAATTGGTTTATGTATGGGCGATTTATATATTGCATCACCAAAAAGGATTGAGGTCATGTCCATGTGTCGTGCCAAAATCCATATATTGATTTATTGTGACAGGCCTAGATGAAAGCTAAATGTAAAACTACTATTGAGCTATCGAATATGGAAGGATGGTGGCATTTCACAGTCAAGCAAATAGTGAGAAATTCAACTTCTTCAGGATAAGAGGTGCATTTTTTCTGTTGTTGTTTTCAAAGTGGCTGTAAATGAAAACTGATGTTCAAGCTAACACCACTTTAATATTCTGCAGAGCACAAAAGCAGTCTATTTATTTATTTATTTATTTATTTCTATTCTGGAAATTCAGTTTTAAGTGAGTTAAAATCAGAAATTTGATTGGTTTGGCGAGGGAACCCTGTCACTGTCTGTGGATGGTTTTCTAGCTCGTCTTAAAGCTGTGAACTGTGCTTGAGCTGTTTTTTCCTCTCCCCATCAGGGCTCCACCTGCCATCAGTGTCGCCAGAAAACCACTGACACCAAGACCAACTGCCGTAACTCTGAGTGTGTGGGCGTCCGCGGGCAGTTCTGTGGGCCTTGCCTGAGGAACCGTTATGGAGAAGAGGTCCGGGACGCCCTCCTCAACCCGGTGAGTAGTTTTCCCATGGCTCATGGGATTACTGAGGTATCATGGAAGGGTAATTCCAGACATTGAATATATATATATATATATTTTAATTAATTAATTATTTGTATTTTTTGTTTTAAATTTGTTTTGTTTTTTTATTCATTTTAATAATATTATTATTATTATTATTATTATTATTATTATTATTATTATTATTACATTTTGTTTAAATGTATTTTTTAAATATATTTTTATTATTATTTTTATATTGAATTATTATTTTTATATTGAATTATTTTTAATATGATGATGGTCATTTAGTTCCTTTCTCGCTGATCGACTGGCCATCACATAAGTCAAATGCAATCTCCAGACTACCTGCTAACTAAGGCTAACGTATCAGAATACTATACGTTTTATGAGCTTAAAATTATACCTTCAAATGCTGGCGCTTCACAGCCACACAAACAGCAAGTGCTCCGGATTTTTATTTTAATTTAAAATGGTTGAGCTAAATTGTCTTTTTGTTCTCATAGCGGCTGTTAAAGTCATGCAAACTGATATTCAAGCTAAAACCTTTTTAATGTTTTTATTTTAACATCTATTTTTTTTGTAAGCACAACAGCAGTGTTTGTTTGTTGGTGTTTTTTTAAGATGTCGTCATGGAAATTCAGATTTCCATTCAGTCAGGGAATTTGATGTTTGGCTTGAAGTGGGAAGCTAGTGTCTCTCATATGGATCAGAGCATGTCTCTAAAGCGTGTGGTGTTTTTCTCCTTGTAGGAGTGGCTGTGTCCGCCGTGTCGAGGCATCTGTAACTGTAGTTTCTGTCGTGCCAGAGAGGGCCGCTGTGCTACAGGTGTGCTTGTCTACCTGGCCAAGTATCATGGATATGACAATGTCCACTCTTATCTCAAGAGGTAATGGCAAACAGATACACTAATGTTTTAAGCAAACCATAAGATGTTTTGTGAACGTTTCTCAAACAAAAGATAAACATTTAAGACTAAAAGTAGCTCCTTACAGGAGAAAATCTTAAATATAATGTGTGTCAGTCTTAAATATATGACTTAAATATTTGCTCAACATATTTTTGCACTAAATTAGCTTCTAAATCAGTGAAACGTTAGAAGTAGTGATGAGGATTAATAAATCACTGAACATACCATGCTAAAATGGTTGATCGCAATCTGCCTGGGAAAGATCATTTAATAAATTATCGCCTTTTAATCGTGGATGTATGCATAAAATGCACACAAAATGCATAAACATAATTGGAAGAATGGCTTCGTTTTCAGAATCTTTATCTGAATGTGGCTATTTTATTGTTTAGCTGCTGTAGAAGACTGAAGGGCTTTAATTCTGCAAAAACAGCCATCCTGGACATACTTTATCACGCTTATTACACTGCTACTTGCCACAAAACATTAAAAGTTAGACTCAAAACATTGTTCTGAGCCATAAGAGTTTAATTCTTTAAACACAAAGCTGACAGAAACGAGAACAGCTGATGGAGAATACACTAGCCTGTGCATTATTCAGACACAAGATGGCGACAAACAGTCAGAAATGCAAAGCTGACAGAAACTAAAACAGCTGATGGAGTATACACTAACCTGCGCATTATTCAGTCACAAGATGGCGACACAGTCAGAAACGCAAAACTGAGAGAAATGAAAACAGCTGATGGAGTATACACTAACCTGCGCATTATTCAGACACAAGATGGCGACAAACAGTCAAACAAAAAGCTGACAGAAACCAAAACAGCTGATTGAATAATGCTCAGGTTATTGTATACTCCATCACAAGATGGCGACACAGTCAGAAACGCAAAGCTGAGAGAAATGAAAACAGCTGATGGAGTATACACTAACCTGAGCATTATTCAGTCACAATATGGCGACACAGTCAGAAACGAAACGCTGACAGAAACGTAAACAGCTGATGGAGAATACACTAACCTGCGCATTATTCAGACACAAGATGGCGACACAGTCAGAAACGCAACGCTGACAGAAACGTAAACAGCTGATGGAGTATACACTAACCTGAGCATTATTCAGACACAAGATGGCGTCAAACAGTCAAAAACACAAAGCTGAGAGAAACGAGAACAGCTGATGGAGTATACACTAACCTGTGCATTATTCAGACACAAGATGGCGCCAAACAGTCAGAAACAGCGGTGTGACCGCATATAAATACAGATGTGAATGTATTCACTTACTGTCAAGATGATTCGAAGTTCCCGGATGAATGTGCTATTCAATAGTTGTCATCTGGGAATAACATGCCTTAGAATGTTGCGACTGACCAATCAGAATCAAGTATTCCAGACAACCGACTAATAATTCCATCAATTGTTGCTAACTTGATTCTGTTTTAGCGAATTATTATTATTATTATTATTATTATTATTATTATTATTATTATTATTATTATTGTGAAAGTTTCTGAAAGTGTTATAAAGAACTTTCTCTCTCTCCGCAGTCTAAAGAAGGAACTGGAGGAAAGTGAATAAAGCCATTTCTGTGCATCCGTGGACTCCATCCATAACTGACATCATTCTCAAGTGTCTTATTAAATGATTAACGATTTCCAGGGCTTCATAGACCTGCTGCAGGTTCAGTTTGTGTAGACCGTTATGACGGGTCTACATGTTCTTTTAACTTACATTGTTTTAAATGTGTAATGGAGCGTTTATCCCTGTACTGTATTGGTTGATCTTTGCTGCAATGCTTGTTTGTAAATGTTTTTAGCGCGTTGTTTCCCGTCAGTGGGTTTTCAGACGCTGTTATGTCTGCGCGTGTGTTTACTGCTGTAGAAATGGAATAAAATCTTGACTTTTTTAACTTCTGTTGTGTTTTGTGGGTCAGTGACTGTGATGTGAAACTAGAATCAGAAACTACTCAAGCCCTGGTCAGATCACATGATTTTTATTGTCGGTTATGAAAGTCACTGTCAGATTATGCGAATATATTATTTATTTTTCTTCTTCTTGATAATATCTTGACTTGTCGTGGGTAACAAATGTGCCGGACTACATGTTCCTTCACGATCAGTCATCCCGTGACGTCTATGACGAGCGTTATTTCCCAGAGCAGGCACAAGTGTTTATATAACAATGTTTCTTATCACCGTGAGGCCCGAGGCGCAGTGGGTAGCACGATCGCCTCACAGCAAGAAGGTCGCTGGTTCGAGTCTTGGCTGGGTCAGTTGGCATTTCTGTGTGGAGTTGGCATGTTCTCCCTGTGTTGGCGTGGGTTTCCTCCGGGTGCTCCGGTTTCCCCCACAGTCCAAAGACATGCAGTATAGGTGAATTGGGTAAGCTAAAATTGTCCCTAGTGTATGTGTGTGAATGAGTGTGTGTGGATGTTTCCCAGTGATTGGTTGCAGCTGGAAGGGCATCTGCTGCGTAAAACATATGCTGGATAAGTTGGCGGTTCATTCCACTGTGGTGACCCCAGATTAATAAAAGGACTAAGCCGAAAAGAAAATGAACGAATGAATGTTTCTTATCTCAAACGCTGATGCTTGCTGACAACTAACTACATTATTTAAGGGCATTCCTTACGACATGGATAGGTTCAAGCTTATGGTTCCTTTTTAATATTTTCTTTGAAATCTAAATGTATATTTTCCTGCCATGGGTTTATTAGACACCTCGCCTGAACTTGTCGCGAGTGAGACCAGAAAATGAAAGCAAATAAGCAGCACCAAGGAAAAGACATAATTTTTTACAATACATAACATATCTATCTATCTATATATATGTGTGTATGACAGAGATTTGTGATACAATCACATTTAAGCATTCATTAAATCCTTATTTTCCTCAGACGAAATGAATCATCCATCCGTATAGTTGAGCAGTGGAGGGGCACAAACTAAAATATTCGTATATTTTTGAAACTAATTTCATTTGCTATAATTTTGAACTTAATTTTGATGCAATTTTGTTTGTCGGTGGTCTATAAACCAGAATAATGAAGAACGTTTGACGTGATGCGCTTCAAAACAAGTCCGCTATACCCAGATAGCACGCGTACGTCGCGGAGACGTCTTTGAGAGATCGTAACATCTGCTAAACATCACCTTCCATCAAACGTTTTATTTGTTAATGAGGCGTCTTCTTTACCTCTATACGCCGTCTATACGATGAATCTTCAACTCCTGAAATTTTTCATTGGTTTTGTTAAGAAATATAAATGATAATAAATGATAATATAATAAATTCTACAAATGATTCTTCAGCTGTTGTATTATTTTTGAGTCAATTGTGTTGTTTCAGCTCATTTTTAATAAGTAGTTCGAACAACCAGCAGCTATATGTTTCTGAGTGTGAGCACGGGGATGTTTGGAGTTCCCATATTTACCATATTAATAGAGAACCTCCTCTTCCATCTGACACCAAGGACACCCCCGTCCAGACTTTTCACACATTACAGCAGCGAGAGTCCGCCTCGACATCTATTTCGGCAGAAATTCAATCAGAAAGGAATATTGCGGTTATTTGAGCATGCCCTCAGCTCTTGCCCCTCTGTGCCCCTGTGGGTTAAGAGGGCATGAGGAGGGGGATGTTGGGTTATTACCACGAAACCCCCTCTCCCTCATCCGGAGCCCAACGCTGTGATATACTGCAGTCTGCTCCTGTCCCTCATTAGAGAGCTGCCACTAATGGTGTGGAAATAATTAGCAGACTCTAATGGGAAATCTTATACCTGTGAATCATTTTTCCCTGTTAAAGCTCTTTCGCAACCCTCCGCTCAATCGCTCGTTCTTTTCCTCTCTTTTTTTCTTCTCTCTTGTTCAGATCACCTTGCTGATATCTCCGACAAGACCAGTATTACTACAGCTTCCAGGTATTTGGAGTATATAGAGCTAAGAACCATTCATTCATTTTCATTTCGGCTTAGTCCCTTTATTAATCCGGGGTCGCCACAGCGGAATGAACCGCCAACTTATCCAGCATATGTTTTACGCAGCGGATGCCCTTCCAGCTGCAACCATCTCTGGGAAACATCCATACACACCCATTCACACTCATACACTACGGACAATTTAGCTTACCCAATTCACCTATAGCGCATGTCTTTGGACTTGTGGGGGAAACCGGAGCACCCGGAGGAAACCCACGCCAACACAGGGGGAACATGCAAACTCCACACAGAAACGCCAACTGACCCAGCCGAGGCTTGAACCAGCGACCTTCTTGCTGTGAGGCGAACGTGCTATCCACTGCGCCACCGTGAGGCCCGCTAAGAACCATACACTGTATAAAACAGCTTCTGTATTTTGTGATTTACACATGTTTCTGGTTTACTTACGGTTGTGAATTGCATTATGGGATGTCAATCTTTGCTCTGTCGACTTTTGATGTTGAAAGTTCAACTCTGCAGTTTAACAAAGTGACTTTTATTGACATTTGAGTAGTTTGAGATAATATAATGTATAAGAAATTCATTCATTCATTTTCTTTTCGGCTTAGTCGCTTTATTAATCCGGGGTCGCCACAGCGGAATGAACCGCCAACTTATCCAGCATATGTTTTACGCAGCGGATGCCCTTCCAGCTGCAACCCATCACTGGGAAACACCCATACACACCCATTCACACTCATACACTACGGACAATTCAGCTTACCCAATTCGCATGTGTTTGGACTTGTGGGGGAAACCAGAGCACCCGGAGGAAACCCACGCCAACACAGGGAGAACATGCAAACTCCACACAGAAACGCCAACTGACCCAGCCGAGGCTCGAACCAGCGACCTTCTTGCTGTGAGGCGAACGTGCTACGTCGCCTGTATAAGAAATAAGTCTGTAAAATAACAGAAAATGTACTGGCAATTTATTACAAGCTCTTTGCAGCACCAACACAGACAATATATCCCTTTAAACCATTAAAAATGTCAATAAACGTCACTTCTTCAAGCTTTTCAAGGTTAGAAGTTGTTGAAAGAAAGATCAAGATCCCATAATGCAATTCAAAAGCATAAATAAACGGAAAACATGAATCACAAATTACGGAAAACTATTATAAACTATATGATATTTTACGGGGCCTCACAGTGGCGCAGTGGGTAGCACGTTCGCCTCACAGCAAGAAGGTCGCTGGTTCGAGCCTCGGCTGGGTCAGTTGGCGTTTCTGTGTGGAGTTTGCATGTTCTCCCTGTGTTGGCGTGGGTTTCCTCCGGGTGCTCCGGTTTCCCCCACAAGTCCAAAGACATGCGGTATAGGTGAATTGGGTAAGCTGAATTGTCCGTAGTGTATGAGTGTGAATGAGTGTGTATGGATGTTTTCCAGAGATGGGTTGCGACTGGAAGGGCATCCGCTGCATAAAACGTATGCTGGATAAGTTGGCGGTTCATTCCGCTGTGGCGAACCCAGATTAATAAAGGGACTAAGCCGAAATGAAAATGAATGAATGAATATTATAAACTATATGATATTTTATACAGTGTGGTTCTACCCTCACCGTTCTATCATGGTACCAAACAATTACTGTTCTGGGTTGAAGCTCTTTGAAGCTATGGACAGTGATTTCTTACCCAAAGTGTCCATGATGCCAAGATTACTTTATCAGAATCAGAATCAGAAGGAGCTTTACTGCCAGGTATGTTCTCACATACGAGGAATTTGCTTTGGTGACAGAAGCTTCTACAGTGCCACAGAATTACAGAGACAGGACAACAAACAGATCATAAATATATTTTAAAAATAGAAGTAAGTAGTGAATGCAGATATGCAAATTGACAAGTGTATGTAGAGGTATATTACTATATACAACATTATGTGCAGCTGTTATGTGCGAACTGGCATGTAAAGTATGTTCTAAATAAGCGTATGTGTCTAAAACGTGTATAGCAAGTAGTGATGTTTGTCACAATTACTATCATCACAATTACTATCATTAGTGAACCAAAACTACCCAGATAGCACACGTACGTCGCGGAGACGTCTTTGAGAGATCGTAACATCTGCTAAACATCACCTTCCATCAAACGTTTTTATGTGTTAATGAGGCGTCTTCTTTACCTCTATACGCCATCTATACGATGAATCTTGAACTTTGTATTATTATGTTGTATTATTTTTGAGTGGATACTTGAGCTTATCATATATGTGTCGACGGATGTATAATCAGTGTAACTGTTACTGTTAAGTGGATGAGGGAATGTCTAAATGTCTAAATAAAAACGACGTCTACGCTACATGAATAAGACGTCTCACAGACCTAACACTCTAATAATGAACATCTGCGATGCATTGCATAGATGTTGTTTGAATGTCCGACAAGGACGTCTATATGACGTTTTCCTGATGAGCAAACGCCCTAAATAAGACGTCTCCCAGATGAAAACGCGGATGTCCAGCAGACGTCTCTGCGACGCATGTGTGCTATCTGGGATGGAGCTCATTTGAAAGTTTCCCATGACCACATTGTTACAGTAGCTGTGCGTTTAACAGGTAAGTAACATGTCTTGCTAGCCTCTCTGCGCGCTAATTTGAGGTTTCATGCCTGTTTTTCCTAGAACGCTCCATTTTTAATTCTGAGAGTGAATCTTTTTGGGATCTGCAGGAAACAAACGCTTCAAAAGTATTTATTTGCATAATAAAGATGCACTCGAAAATACTGGTATTAAATACCAATGATCATCCACTTTAGGGTGATGAATATTTAGGGAAATAATTGTTTACGACGCTCGAGCGTCGAGCTGATCTGGTAATCAGGCTATGAAATACAATATTTATTCATTAGAGCGAACTTAATGAGGCCTCGCGGCGCTAATTATGAAAAGCAGCGTAGCGCTAAATGAGCGCGGGAGAGACGGCGCGTGCGAGAGAGAAAGAGAGAGAGAAAGCGCGCGCTTTTCTTACCTGTTTCCCGCGCGGCAGGGTCAGCGGCCATCACGGAGCCCGCGTGATTATATGTGACGATGGCCCCATAAACACCGCAGCACATACCGGCTCAGGCAGGAGTGGTCGTAACTGCTGTTGTATCCATGATTAATAATTAGGTAGAATATTGAGTATTTATTATGGGCCCCTTTTCATTGCTCATTGTTCAGATACGTGTGCTTCTGTTTGCCTGGTGGGAAGAGAGACCCGAAGAGCAAATTGCTCACACAGTCTCCCGCAGTTAAACATTGATTGAAAGAGCAGGAGGAAAAGTAGGGGCGAAATTAGATTTCTAGTTGCTTTATAGCAGTATATGAGGTATATGTCCCGTTTATTAAAGGGTATTTTAGTGATTTAATATATATTACCATGCATCTTATCCTCCATCTTAACCTCTCACACTCACTGACTATAGCCTACATAAATGACGCTATTATTAATAATAAAAATATGTATCAAAGAATGAAAAAAGTACACATGTATATGGAATAGCTAGCGTAATATTACAATACTAGCCTATATTATCTGTATAGATACATTGAATGCACGTGATGGAATGCCACATGGGACAATACTAGGCCCTATGAAGTATATAGTAAATACTCTAGTGTTTTTGAATCACGCTATAGTAAAGTCTGTACTGTATTCATTCATTCATTTTCATTTCGGCTTAGTCCCTTTATTAATCTGGGGTCGCCACAGCGGAATGAACCGCCAACTTATCCAGCATATGTTTTACGCAGCGGATGCCCTTCCAGCTGCAACCCATCTCTGGGAAACATCCATACAATTTAGCTTACCCAATTCACCTATACCGCATGTCTTTGGACTTGTGGGGGAAACCGGAGCACCCGGAGGAAACCCACACCAACACGGGGAGAACATGCAAACTCCACACAGAAACGCCAACTGACCCAGCCGAGGCTCGAACCAGCGACCTTCTTGCTGTGAGGCGAACGTGCTATCCACTGCGCCACCGTGAGGCCAAGTCTGTACTGTATATATTATATTTAGCTACAACTCTGTTTATGAATGGTACAGCATGCTGTAGTATTAACAACAGCGAACTGATAAACTGTAGTATACTTAATTTTTGCTACAATGTGGTGAATTGTCGCCATACAGTCAGTACAGTAGCCTATTGTGTTATTTGTTTATATTACTAGTTGTTGTATTACCATAGCAACAAATTAATTCAGGTGCTTCACTATAGTATGGGTCAAAACACTATACTATAAATTACTATAGTATTTTAAACTTCAAACATAGCAGAATCAGTGATGCAAACCTTCAGATAGGAGAGAAATTTGGCTGTTAAGCAGCTCTAAAATGATTATGGTGTAATAAGCAGCTCATTTAAGTGTTAATTCAGCTCACTTTAAGGTAGCAGAGAATATCTTTTATGTCCCAAAATCGGAAGATTATGTAGCCTATACGTGTATGTTCATTGTTTCTTTATTTTTAGTATTATTATTAATGTAATATATATTCATTCATTCATTTTCATTTCGGCTTAGGCCCTTTATTAATCTGGGGTCGCCACAGCGGAATGAACCAGCAACGTATCCATGTTTTACGCAGCAGATGCCCTTCCAGCTGCAACCCATCACTGGGAAACATCCATACACACTCATACACTACGGACAATTTAGTTTACCCAATTCACCTATACCGCATGTCTTTGGACTTGTGGGGGAAACCGGAGCACCCGGAGGAAACCCACGCCAACACAGGGAGAACATGCAAACTCCACACAGAAATGCCAACTCACCCAGCCGAGGCTCGAACCAGCGACCTTCTCGCTGTGAGGCGATTGTGCTACCCACTGCGCCACCGTGAGGCCCTATGTAATATATATATATATATATTTTTTTAATTACTCCTTTTCCAATCCAATGTTCATATACTGTATATTTCAACGTATTCAATGAGATAAAAAAAATTAAAATGACAAAAAACTAATTTGACACAAATCACCTATAAAGTTGCCCAAATTAATATTGCATATTACTAATTAAAAATGTAGTTTTGGTATATTTACAGTAGGAATTTTACAAAATACCTTCATTGAACATGATCTTTACTTAATATTCAGTTTTCGGCATAACATGAAAATCAATAAATGTGACCCAAACAATGTATTTTTGGCTACTGAAATAAATACCCATTTAAATATTTACATAGAGGCTGTAAAGCCCAGCACAAGTTTTTATCAAGTTAAATCTATTTTAATTCTCTCAATAAAAGGGTTTTGCTTGTGTTAACCTTGTCTATTTTACTGTCTGTGTGATGTTTGACTCTTCTGTATCTGACTAAACCAGACCTCTGTGCTCAGAGAAACACTATATTTAGACCTACGCTGTTCAATTCAATTCAATTCAAGTTTATTTATACAGCGCTTTTTACAATGTAGATTGTGTCAAAGCAGTTTAACATGTTCTAGTAAAGTCCAGATTTCAGAGTTCAGTTCAGTTCAGTTCAGTTCAGTTCAGTGTGGTTTAAGTTTCACTGCTGAAAGTAGTTTCACTGCTGAAAGCTGTTAATATAAATGTTAAGTTTACTTAATTAAATTACTTAATTAAACTCATTGCCTTAATTTAAATAAGTAATTTTAACTTTATTGTATTGAGCATTTATTACTTATACTAATATATTAAAAATATTCCTTACCTATTTTGAGTGCCATTTACTTCGACCATTTAAGTTTTGTTGACTTGAGTATAATCTGAGTTAACCTGTGCAAATCTCAACATAACACAACATTAAAGTCTAAATCACGTCTCCCTGTGTTAGTCAAAATACACAATAGCGCTTATTGTTTAACATTTATTTTCTAGTCTGACAGAAAGCAGACTGAAAACTAGAAATCTACATGGTTAGGTGAACTCATTCAGTTTAAGTTCAGTCTAATACAATCAAATTTTGAGTTCACCTAACTTGTTTCCATTAAGTTCAATACACTTTTGTTATAGTCAAAGGATCTCGTTTCATTTCAATAATTGCACTGCTCTTGTGAAATTTGTTTCTCAAGCGATATTTAATGGAGCAAGAACATTTTCACAGTATTTCCTATAATATTTTTTCTTCTGGAGAAAGTCTTATTTGCTTTATTTCGGCTAGAATAAAAGCAGCTTTTAATTTTTTAAAACCATTTTAAGGTCAATATTTTAGCCCCCTTCAGCATTTTTTTTTCAATTGTTTACAGAACACATACAATGACTTGCCTAATTACCCTAACTTGCCTAATTAACCTAATTAAGCCTTTAAATGTCACTTTAAGCTGAATATTAGTGTTGTGAAAAATATCTAGTCAATTATGTGCTGTCATCATGGGAAAGACTAAAGAAATATTAATATTTATTAATTAAATATTATTTTATTATTACTATTGTTAATAGAAATGAGTTATTAAAACTTTTATGTTTAGAAATGTGTTTCTAGTTTAACAGAACTTGGGGAAGAAATATAAAAGAATTAAAATATAACAAGAGGGCTCATAATTATGACATCAACTGTACTTATGACTTACAATATTTATGCTTTATTAGTCACCTTCCAAATAAGGTCAAGTGTGCTCTTATTTGTTGAATGCATTGCTTTATTTCACGCGTAACAGATTGTTTGCATACTCTATTCCATACAATGTGCATAAAGCTTTCCGCAGTAACAGTTAGAGCACTGCATTCTGCTCTTCCAGGCGTCCCATCAGCAGGTCACGGCTCTGTGGACTGGCCTGCATGCTGATGGTCTACAGAGAGTGTGTGTGTGTGTGTGTGTGTGTGTGTGTGTGTGTGTGTGTGTGTGTGTGTGTGTGTGTGTGT
>CAIGQW010004410.1:64196-79625 GCA_903798125.1 Danio choprae | reverse complement strand
AATATCTAGTCAAATATTATGTGCTGTCATCATGGCAAAGAGAAAAGTAAATCAGTTATTAAAACTATTATGTGTAGAAATGTGTTGAAAAAAATCTAGCTATGTGTGTACAGTACACGTATATAGTGTATATATCTATTTATATTTATATATACATATATATGTATATGTGTATGTATGTAAATATAAATAGACCTACTATAATATACACTGTAATAAAAGTTGACTGGACTTAAAATTAGGCAACTTGCTTCAGAGCTTTTTAAGTTGACTCAAAAAAAAGCTGTGTAGCAAATTGACAAATTTAAGTTGAGTCAACTTTTTGGTATACAGTAATTATATCTAAAAGACATGACTTACTACTTTACAAACTCTATTGTACATAAACCATATAAACCTTTGCATATCATTCAATAATATTACTGAAATTTAGATTTAAACTGGCCCACATGGTGGCTCAGTGGTAGGCACTGTCGCCTCACAGTAAGAAGGACACTGTTTCAAGTCCCGGCTGCTCAGTTGGCATTTCTGTGTGGAGTTTGCATGTTCTGCCTGTGTTGGCGTGGGTTTCCTCCGGTTTCCCCAGACAGTCCAAACACATGCGCTATAGGTGAATTGAATAAACTAAATTGGCCGTAGTGTATATGTGTGAATGAGAGTTTATGGGTGTTTCCCAGTACTGGGTTGCGGCTGGAAGGGCATCCGCTGTGTAAAACATATGCTGGATAAGTTGGCGGTTTATTCTGCTGTGGTGACCCCTGATGAATAAAGGGACTAAGCCAAAGGAAAATGATTGATGATGATGATGATGATGATGATGATGATGATATTAAAACTGAATTCATATATATATATATATATATTTACACACACTGTAAAAAAATCTTGCTGCCTTAAATTCTTTAGTTGAATCAAATGAACTTTTCTAGTCATCTCAACTTGCATCAAACTGAGTAAAATAATGAGTTAAACTTTGTATGGCTTAAAACAATAGTTGAAACCTGATTAACTTATTAAAATGAGTTAAAGCAACATAAAAATGTCATTTTTTTGTTGTTTTTTTACAGTGCACATTTACATCAATGAATAGATTGAACCATGGGCTCCAAACTCGCACACAGATTCCATGCAGGCCTACCAATAAAGAATAAATTGCAAGTAATGTAGTTTTGATTGAAAGTTAGCATGCTAATACACTAAAAGAGCGATTGTTAATCGCTATAATAGTTATAATGGAGGTTATGCCAATAACACCCATTAAGAATTGAAAAATAAAAATAGCATTATACCGCTGGGATACAACGAAATGCCAATACGGGACCAATTTTCCACTCCACAATCAGCGCGCGAGCCCTTAGAGACCCACAGGTCTTATGGTATGGAACGCCCACTTTTCCACAAGCCAATCAATTCCTGATGGACGAAAATCAAGTTCTGCTTTACATTTAGATGTTCGAGGCAAAGTCAATGCCTGTGATTAGAGATAGAGATGATATTTGGGAGCCACCGAAAGGTAAAGAACAGGCCATTCCTCGCTCACCTTCTCTAGAAATAAAGGCATGATTAGCTTCGTTTCAACAGCCCACACAAAACCCTCAGAATCAGGCCCTCAAACGTGTGAATCACCTGTCAGAAGAGTCTGCCGTTCCACAAAAGTACAACACATTCAGTGGACTAGAAAATGACAAAAATGAGGCATAACGTGCTGTGGCGTGCATTAATTTGCAGCGCCGAGATGGATGGCGGATGAGGGTGTTTATATGCATGCGTTCTCTTGGCTATGTTTTGTGTTGAGGGGTGATAAATGTGGCGAACCGTAGGAGGACAGCGGTGAATTATGACCTCGCGATAAAACACAAATCAGCCATTCCACAGCGCTCCACTTTCCTGCAAAACTTTCCATTTTACCACTTTTAATTAGCTCTTGAAGACTTTATTTTTTTTGTCATTAACAATAAGCGAATAAACAGATACATCAGTAATCGCTGACACTTTACTGTCTTGTAAAAAAAGAAAAAGAGGAAGAAAACAAAACAACAGTTCGGTTAAAGGAATACTTTACATCCCTTGTAAAAGAGAAGGGTTCTTAATTGTATTAAGGTGTGCTTAAGCGTAAATTAGCTGTACATGCAGATCATAAAATATCAATGAAATTAAAGGCCATTTTATTGTACTTCCAGAAGTTTCCTAACACACTTTAAGTGCATTTCTTTGCAAGTTGTCTTCATTTTTACTTTTATTAGGATATACTCTCACATGGTCGCCCACTGAAGCTAAGCAGGGCTGCGCCTGGTCAGTACCTGGATGGGAGACCACATGGGAAAGCTAGGTTGCTGCCGGAAGAGGTGTTTTTGAGATCAGCAGGGGGCGCTCCACTTTGGGTCCTAACGCCCCAGTATATTGAAGGGGACTCTATACTGCTCAATGAGCACTATCTTTTGGACGAGACGTTAAACTGAGGTCCTGACTCTCTGTGGTTTTTAAAAATCCCAGGATGTCTTTCGGAAAAGAGTAGGGGTTTAACCCCGGCATCCTGGCCTAAATTTGCCCACTGGCCTCCTAACCATCCCCATATCATAATTGGCTTCATCACTCTGTCTCCTCTCCACCAATCAGCTGGTGTGTGGTGTGCGGTCTGGCACAATATGGCTGCTGTTGTGTCATGCAAGTGGATGCTGCATACTGGTGGTGGATGAGGAGATTCCCCCCAAAAACGTGTAATGGGCTTTGAGTGTCCAGAAAAGCGCTATATAAATGTAAGGAATTATTTTTATTATTATATTAGTTGTTTATTAGTACTTAAAAAGTGCATATCCTGCACTCTCAAGCCTCTAAAGATGACCACTCAATAAGCCCAAGAGAGCCCATGTAACACCTCTCTTTACCTCTCTGCATTGGTTACCAGTTGGATCAAGTTTAAATTACCTCCACCTGCTCCTGAAGGTCTACATCCCCTCCAGGGGCATCACCTTGCGGTACCATTGCAGAGAGGCTATAAGTCACTTTCTAAAATCATTTAATTCACTGTTCCTCGCTGGTGGAATGATCTTCCCATTCCCACTCGGACCTCAGATTCACAGGTATCTTTTCAAATGACAACTAAAAACCCATCTCTTCCGAGAACACCTGAACCCTGGTAAATAATACCAAAACCACCCATAGAAGCATTTTTTTCTCTCTCTCAAAAAAAAAACTAGCACTAAATTCCCTGAGCACAAACAAGTTACTTTGAATAACTAGCACTTCTTGTATGTATTGCCTCTTGTTGAATCATTGAATGCCTCCTCAATTGTAAGTTGCTTTGGACAAAAGCATCTGCTAGATGTAAATGTTATTCTACATCGCTAATCCTACAGCTTCCAAAGATTGATTTTGCATGATTGGTGCCCTTTAAATGTAAAGTTAGGGATAAAGTACATCCTGGAGGATGTTATCGCAAATTAAAGCCTGACAGGCTTATAGGCAGCCATTTTATAAAATTTAAGAGATTTATTTTACGAAAAAAAAAAACATTCTGGATGTACTTTATCCCATTTATTCCAAGACTACTTGCCACAAAATGTACAAAATTAGACACAAAACATTGATCTGAGCCATAATAGTTCAATATTCTTTAATTAAATGCAAAGCTGACAGAAACTAAAATAATTATTCAGTCACAAAATGGCGCCAAACAGTCAAAAACAGCGGCGTGACAGACAAGTATATATTAAATATGGATGTGAACATATTCACTGACAGTCAAGATGATTTGAAATACCCTGTGTTATTAGTCTCAGAGGTTGTTATCTGGGAATAACATACTGTGGAATGTTGCGACCGACCAATCAGAATCAAGTATTCCAGAAAATAAAGACACTTGATATAAAGTGCGTCTGAAAATGTTTTTGGGCTGTGAATTTGAGCCTACAGACTACAATCTCATTCTTACTGTGGCTGCTGTAAAACGGTGCAGATCTCCAGTCGGTTTAGGGCGGCTTTGATTATTTCACTGGCTGACATTGAGTGCCGTTTCGCGCTCAAGGGTGCAACATTTGTAAATAACATTTCGGATAACAGGAACGCGACACTGATGGCAGCTAAACAGCGTGCGTGTTTACCCAGAGAGCATCACCCAGAGGAGCAGAGCAGCAGTGGGTCTCATTTAAACAAGTCTGAGACGGCAAGCAAATAAATAAGGCCTGCAGCTCTCCTGCCCTTTAATGTATTCAATTAAACCAGTCCCTCTGGAGACAAGAAACACACACACACACACACACACACACACACACACACACGGTGCTGTAGGGGAATATGATGAATACGCTCCATCTTCAACCCTCATTGGAAATGTCTCTCAACAGGTTTCTCCTAATTAATCCTCCCAAAAGGTAGACGGGAACCTATCAAAATTCAATGAAACTTTGTGGAAATGGCAGGAAGCGCAATGAAAGAAACTTGTTTACATTGTGATGGTTTCATTCATGTGGCTCTGGAAAACGTAAAAAGAACAGGTACACAATAGTCCCTGTGAATTAGAAGAAGAAGAAAAAAATTAATTACACAGCAGGACGTGACATCGCTTCGAATGTCACAGAACTACAACTTCCCATAAAAAGATAAACGACAAACGTATAAACTTGTCGGCTATGTTTCTAGCCCCCCGATGTCACTCTCTCTGAAAAAAAAGCGGATAAAATAATATAAATCTTACAGTCATAAGCGGCAGGTGAACTCAAGACACGCGATGGCTGCTGCAATTACGGGAAAATGTGTCTGTGACAGAATTAATCTGGTGTCCCTTTGTACTTGCAGCTAATTTTCCATGCAGCCCCATTGTGTTTCAAAACCCCACTGAATTTGTATCTATTAAAATGGATCTCTTATTACCGTGCCTACATGCCTCTCCTCTGCCCTCACATTTTTTTTTTCCATAACAAATCAACTTAATCAAGCTCATTAACTGTCATTATTAGACATTTATTGTTATCTTTCCATGAGCTCTCTTGACAGGCGGTCCCCTCCCACACACACCAGCGGGCCCTCACACACACACACACACACGCACACATGCACAAACACTCTGGGCTTCTTTGTCTGCTGGAACACACACACACACACACACACACACACACACACACACACACACACACACACAGCCATTTTAGCTTCAGGTATCTGCATGACACCATCATCTGCAGTGCTGTGTGAATTTAACTTCACTTCATACACACAGACATGATGAAAATATCAATAATGGAATAAAAGAAACTTTAGTGCACAAAGATTTCACTTTTTAAGGCTTTTATTCAATTAAATTCAATTCATTTTTATTTCTATAGCGCTTTTACAATGTAGATATAAGAGAAGTTCTAGTAAATTGAAACTGAATTGAAACAGTGTCAGTCCAGTTTTCAGAGTGGTAGTTCACTTTAGTTCAGTTCAGTGTGGTTTCATTTTAACTGCTGAAGGTCCAAACACTGAAGAGCAAATCCATCGATGCGCAGCTCCACAAGTCCCAAACCAAGGAAGCCTGTGGCGACAGTGGCGAGGAACAAACTTCACCAATTGACGAAAGTGAAGGAAAAAAAACCTTGAGAGAAACCAGGCTCAGTTGTGCTCAACTATTTCTGCTCTGGCCAAACTTCTTGTGCAGAGCTGCTGTCTAGTCGCCGGAGTCTGGAGAACGCTGGACGTCCGTCATGGAGAAGCTGCAGGTGTGAGTAGGTCACCGGCGGGTGTACAGGCTGGCCCACGGGATCAATGCGGAGACTCGTCTGTCACTATAGTCTTTCAGGAATCTCTCATGCTCTCCACTCCTCCATGATTGCCACTGCATCTGCTCAGGATACGGCCTGGTCCAGGGTTATGGAGACCTCTAGAAATCCTCTATGGTTGGCATCATCTCTTCACAGAACTTGGATCGCATCAATGGCGCTACACAATCTCTAGAGGCCTCGGGATGAGTATCCCCAGGTGGAAATAAAGAACAGAGAAAACAAGCTTACAGCACCTGGTATTCCCAGGCAGTCTCCCATCCAAGTACTAACCAGGCCCAACCCCACTTATCTTCTAAGATCAGGCACGGTAAGGGTGGTATGGCCATTTTAGAGTTTTTAGACAATGAATTGGCAGATTTACTTGTACATGCAATTTACATTTTTGCTTTACTTTTCACGCATCTCTCCTGCAGATCAACATTCGCATTGTTAGCATTGCGCTCTACTGTTTGTGTCAGTTTTATCTCAAATGTTTCTCCTAATATTGCTCAGATGTTTTGGTCTTCAGGAAAATAGAGAAAGCGATACATGTTTGAGTTTATATTAGTCTCCCTGAGTTAATTGAAGACTTTTAGAAAGTGCACTGTAAGGCGCCGTTCAAACAGAAGACATTTTCCTCTTCAATGTGCTACTTTTCTATTGTTTTTCAATGTAAACGCACCCCTGACGAATGTGTGTGACCGTTATGCTCGCGTCTTGCATATTTTGAGCGTAGCGTTTCTTAGACACGTCAAGTTAAACATTCTTCAACTTTCACACGCAGCTGCGCTCATTACTGTCAGTTCCACAGCAGTGGACCAATCAGAAGAGCTCAGAGGCGGGACAAGCGTTGCAAGTTTCTGTTTACAGGCGCTCAGTGGCTGCGTCCGGATATCCTCGTGCTTTATGCTGTGCTTTTTTTTCCCAAATCATTCCGAACTGTTGCCTCTTGCGTTTTTAGAAGCAAGTAAGCCCTAAGTTGAAGTTCTTTCAAGTTGACATGGCGTCAAAAAAAAGTTAAACACTTCAAAATACGCTAGACCCGAGCGTACCGGTCACACGTTCATTAAGCGTGTGTTTACATTGAAAAACAATAGAAAAGTAGCAGATTGGAAAGGAAAAACGCGTTCTGTGTGAACAGCACCTAAGACCAACGCTATTTCAAACCAATTCGTAACTTTTTGATTTAGTGGCTAATTTGTATGAATTTGTACGATCTCATTCCTACATTTTAGTACGATTTGCTCATCCCCCATTGATGGTTGGGTTTCGGGGCGGGGTTTGGTGCTACGCCTCCTTTTAAAAATCGTCCGTTTCCGTATGACTAAAATCGTACGAATTAGCCACTAAAATGACAATACTTAAATATTTAAGGCAAGGCAAGTTTATTTATATAGCACATTTCATACACAGTGGCAATTCAAAGTGCTTTACATAAACAGGAATAAAAGAGAGAAGTATAAGAAAATAAAAACAAATAATATGAAAACAGATAAAAACTGATTAAAATGTGTTAAAACAGGTTATAAAAGAATGAAAAAGACAAGAAAGACATAATAGTGCGATCTGTGGGACGTATCACGGTGCTCATTCAGTAAAGGCACAGCTACACAGATGTGTTTTCAGTCTGGATTTGAATGTACCTAATGTTGGAGCACATCTGATCATTTCTGGAAGCTGATTCCAGCAGCGGGGGGCGCTGTTAGTAGCTGAAGGCAGATTCACCCTGCTTTGACTGAACTCTTGGAGTTTCTAATTTATATGATCCTAAAGATCTCAGTGATCTGTTGTGTTTGTATTCAGTGAGCATATCTGTAATGTATTGAGGTCCTAGGCCATTTAGTGATTTATAGACAAGTAGTAATACTTTAAAATCTATTCTGAATGTAATTGGGAGCCAGTGTAGAGACCTGAGGACAGGTGTGATGTGCTCTGATTTTCTGGTTCTGGTCAGAATCCTGCCCGCAGCATTCTGGATGAGCTGCAACTGTCTGACTGTCTATTTGGGAAGGCCAGTGAGGAGGCCATTACAGTAATCCACCCTGCTGCTGATAAAAGCATGAACAAGTTTCTCTAAGTCCTCACTGGAAACAAAGCATCTAATTCTTGCAATGTTTTTGAGATGATAGTATCCTGATTTACTTACTGCTTTCACATGACTATTGAAACTCATATCTGACTCCAGAATCACACCAAGATTCTTGACATTATTTTTTGTTGTTTGACCCTTAGAGCCAAGGTACACATTCACCTTGAGAACCTCATCTCTTTTTAAATGTCCTCGTGAGGCTCGGGCCAGTAAGAAAAATAGTTTTGAAGTTCATTTAAACCGTTTTGATGATGCTTCAAAGACATATTATTTGATGTGCTGACTAACATCGAAGCACATTTAATACACTTCATTATACATTTAACTCTACTGCTATTCAATATCGCATTTAATGTTAATGTATTTTGATGCAACTTGATTGTTGCAAATGTGTAAACACGTGACGTACATGTTTTAAATGTCAGAATGCTGTATTTATGTTATTGAAAGATACAACGAAACTGTAATATTGTGAAATATTATTTACAACATATAACATAACATATAACATTATTTATAACATAAAAAAATTATTTAGTGTCACTTTTTATCAATAAAAGTTTTGGAGGAGTTCAGTTTGGCTGCTAAACACCTTTGAGCTGGTCCGTGACGATTACGCAATCGGTGGGTGTGTCCTGAAACCCCGCCTTCTTTCCTCATTTTTGAAGCTGTTTCAAGCTGCCCAAACGAACGCAAACTTCGTTAGTGACCGATTTAAGTCTAACTTTAGTTCATTCTTTGATTTCGTTTGACAAATACCGCAGACTTCAGGGTGAATAATGAACAGAAAAACAGGCAGCTGTTGTGTTGAGCACTGAGCAGACACAAAGCTATGTGGTATTTTATCAGGTACAGCCTGGCGACTCCGTTTGACTTAAGTGATTGACAATAGTTGATAGCAGGACTGTATGACTGTATATACTTGCACTGAAAAAATTGATTATAAAGCATTAAAAATCATATAAAAAGCATTTATTGTCATGTGCACAGTAAGTTCCCTTTATAGTGAAATTCTTTGCTGTCCACACTGAATGCCAAGTAAGGTTTAAGGCATATTAAAAATATGACAATTTAATATACACTGTAAAAAAATCCATAAATTTGCAGTTTTCTGTGATTCATGTTTCTAGATTTATTTTTGGCCTTTTTATTAGATAGGACAGTAATGAGACAGGAAGCGAAGTGGGAAAGAGAGAGTGGTGTAGGGTTGGGAAGTGTCCTCGAGCCGGGATTCGAACTCGGGACGCCCTGGCGTGCTACTGCACCATATGTCAGCACAATAACCACTAGGCTATTGCGCTGACATGTTTTAAATGTTTTATTTCGCCCCGCGTATTTATGCTTTTAATTTATTGCAGTATGGGACCTTGATCTTTCTTCCAACAACTTTTAACCTTGAGACGTTTAAAAAAATGTGACATTTATTTAATAGTTTAAAGTGCTGTATTGTCTGGGTTGGTGTTGTTTATTACGCTACAAAAACCTTGTAATAAACTGCCAGTACATTTCCTGTTATTTTACAGACTTCAGATTTCTCTGTATATTATTTCTTATGCATTATATTATCTCAAACTACTCAAATGTCAATAAAAGTCACTTTGTTAAACTGTAGATTTGAACATCGAAAGGCGACAGAGCAGAGATCGACATCCCATAATGCAACTCACAACCGTAAATAAACAGAAAACACTTGCGAACCACAAAATACAGAAACTGTTCATGAACAGATATTTTTTACAGCGTATAATAAAAGGTGAAACAATAGTATAAATAAAAAACAGTATAGAAATATCATTTTTGATAAAGGAAAAGTCAAACAAATGACAAACAAAACTCCCTGATATTCCATGATGTAAATATTCATTCATTCATTCGCTCATTTTCTTTTCGGCTTAGTCCCTTTATTAATCTGGGGTCGCCACAGCGGAATGAACCGCCAACTTATCCAGCATATGTTTTTACGCAGCGGATGCCCTTCCAGCTGCAACCCATCTCTGGGAAACATTCATACTCATTCATACACACACTCATTCATTCATTCACACACATACACTACGGACAATTTAGCTTACCCAATTCACCTGTACCGCATGTCTTTGGACTTGGAAACCGGAGCACCCGGAGGAAACCCACGCCAACACGGGGAGAACATGCAAACTCCGCACAGAAACGCCAACTGGCCCAGCCGAGGCTTGAACCGGCGATCTTCTTGCTGTGAGGCAATCATGCTACCCACTGCGCCACCGTGAGGCCCTGATGTAAATATTCTAAATGTAAAATAATCTCTTAAAACGATTAGGATTAAAATGATTGAAATTCTGTGATATTACAGACTTTTCTCATAAATATGACATAAATAAGCTATATTTCTGTACACTACAAAGCTGCAAAAATCTTGTATATAAAAAAATGTTTGAGCTCTTCTTGAAAAATCCGATTTCAGACTTTGTTATCCTGGTGAAGTCAGTAAAACATTACGATCTTTGTACAGCAGGCGAATAGAGTACTGCTGATTTCTCAAATCTGCAAATGGATCTACTTTTCTGGATTCTCCTCACTATCTGAGGATGTGATTCAGACGTGCAGATCAGTTTGTGATAGAGAAAAACAATATATCATTAATAATAATATTAATAAATATAAAATGCAATAAAGTACACAACTGTACATTTATTCATAATAATAACAACATATTATTCATTCTCTCTCTGTCTCTCTCCCAATTCAATTCCATTCAATTCAATTCAAAACATCTCTATTGGCATGACTTGTCAAGTGTTGCCAAAGCATTGCAGATTACATAAAATATTAAATGAATAAAACCATAAAGTGATTATGTAATACATATGTATGTACACACACACACACACACACACACACACACACACACACACACACACACACACACACACACACACACACACACAAGCACAATTAGAATAAAAAAATACACAAATAAGAAAAAAGACTCACATAATTATTACAAAAGAGGAAAAAATATATAATTAATCATTAATAATATTAATAAATATAAAATACAATACAGTACACAGCTGTACATTCAGTCAGAATAATTCATTCATTTTCTTTTTCGGCTTAGTCCCTTTATTAATCTATTAAGCATATGTTTTCTGCAGCAGATGCCCTTCCAGCTGCAACCCATCACTGGGAAACATCCATACACACCCATTCACACACATACACTACGGACAATTTAGCTTACCCAATTCACCTATACCGGATGTCTTTGGACTTGTGGGGGAAACCGGAGCACCCGGAGGAAACCCACGCGAACACGGGGAGAACAAACTCCACACAGAAACGCCAACTGACCCAGCCGAGGCTCGAACCAGCGACCTTCTTGCTGTCAGGCGATTGTTCTACCTACTGCGCCACCGTGCTGCCCTAATTCATTCTCTCTTTAAATTAAATTCATTTTAAAACATCTCTATTGGCATGACTTGTATCGCCAAAGTATTGCAGATTACATAAATAAAATATTAACGTTCGAGCCTCGGCTGGGTCAGTTGGCGTTTCTGTGTGGAGTTTGCATGTTCTCCCCGTGTTTGCGTGGGTTTCCTCCGGGTGCTCCAGTTTCCCCCACAGTCCAAACACATGCGCTATAGGTGAATTCGCTAAACTAAAATGGCCGTAGTGTATGAGTGTGTGTGTGAATGAGAGTGTATGAGTGTTTCCTAGTACTGGGTTGCGGCTGGAAGGGCATTCGCTGTGTAAAACATATGCTGGAATAGTTGGCGGTTCATTCCGCTGTGGCGGCCCCTGATAAATAAGGGACTAAGGAATGTTTTAAACTATTTTTTTGTTAAATAATGACGGCTGAAAAATAAAAATCTCTCTGGCTTTCTCTCTCTCCCACACACACACACACACAGGGCTGAAGAGTCTGCTAATTCGAGTCATCTCATGTCTACTGTTCTGCTGTTTACTGTGATGGATTATTGCTGACACCAACAACTTCTACCAAACCAACAGCCCAGACTGATACAGGGTACAGTGCAAAACACTCTCTTATGGTGTAAAATCAACCAAATGTTAATGATTATGATTATGAAAAGACTCATAGATGTGGGATCGGTGAAGTCTCTTATGTTCATGTCAGCTACTTTTATTGGAAACAGCTTTTTTTGCTGTTGTTGACAAATATACCTCTTTGTTATTATGACTTATTAATATGGCATTGTTGTATAAAAGTATATTACTACTAGTTTAATATACAGTTGAAGACAGAATTATTAGCCCTCTTTGGGAAATTGTTAATTATTTTTCGAAGTGATGTTTAACACAGGGCGACACGGTGGCTCAGTGGGTAGCATTGTCACCTCACAGCAAGAAGGTCACTGGTTCGAGCCCCGGCTGGGCCAATTGGCATTTCTGAGTGGAGTTTGCATGTTCTCTTCGTGTTGGCGTGGGTTTCCTCCGGGTGCTCCGGTTTCCCCCACAGTCTAAAGACATGCGCTATAGGTGAATTGAATAAACTAAATTAGTCGTAGCGAATGAGTGTGTATGGGTGTTTCCCAATACTGGGTTGCGGCTGGAAGGCCATCCGCTGTGTAAAACATATGCTGGATAAGTTGGCGGTTCATTCCGCTGTGGCGACCCCTGATTAATAAAGGGACTAAGCCGAAAAGAAAATGAATGAATGTTTAACAGAGCAAGGATTTTCCTTTTTTTCCCCACAGAATTTCCTGTTGTATTTGTCTTCTGGAGAAAGTGTTTTCTTTTAGTTTGGCTAGATTTAAACAAATCTAAGTAATTTATACTTCTTTTTTTTCAGATTGGCTAAAGAATGATTTTGCCTAATTAACCTAATTAAGCCGCCTTTAAATGTCACTTTAAGCTGAACACTGCTATGCTGCAAAATAACTAGTAAAATATTATGTGCTGTCATCATGGCAAAGACAAAAGAATTAAGTTAATAAGATAAAATGTGTAGGAAAGAAATATTTGAAAAAGAATACAAAATTCATGGCCTCACGGTGGCGCAGTGGGTAGCACGTTCGCCTCACAGCAAGAAGGTCGCTGGTTCGAGCCTCGGCTGGGTCAGTTGGCGTTTCTGTGTGGAGTTTGCATGTTCTCCCTGTGTTGGCGTGGGTTTCCTCCGGGTGCTCCGGTTTCCCCCACAAGTCCAAAGACATGCGGTACAGGTGAATTGGGTAAGCTAAATTGTCCGTAGTGTATGAGTGTGAATGGGTGTGTATGGATGTTTCCCAGAGATGGCTTGCAGCTGGAAGGGCATCCGCTGCGTAAAACATATGCTGGATAAATTGGAGGTTCATTCCGCTGTGGCGACCCCAGATTAATAAAGGGACTAAGCCGAAAAGAAAATGAATGAATGAATAAAAAATTCATGTAAGGACTAATAACTTTGTTTTCATCTGTATGAAAAAAACCTTTAAAATGTTATTGTTTGTCCAACAATAAGAGTGAATGCCGATCAGTGAAATATAATATTTCATTTTTAGCATATTACAAAACAAATTTATGTTCATTTCTTTTAGACGTCTCTATGCTGACGTCTCCACTAAGGGATTTTACATAGCAGGTTTACAATTAAATCCATAAAAATACAACCTTTTTTGTTGTAATTTTAAATAACAAGTGCAGAGTTGAACCAAAACACAAATGCTGAGGGGAGAAAATAGCAGGATTGTTGTATGAATCGCAGCATTTCAGAAGTAAAATTGCAGGCAAATGCTTTTCCACATTTAAAAATAACATGCGACCATGTCTAAGGTTCTTCATCAACGCCAGTGTATTTCTAATTACTAGTGTAGGTCTTGTATGCTTTGCAAAAATGTCGATTATTTAATTTTTTTCAGTGAGCCCCTGTTGCACAAATCAAAAGTTAGCAGCAATTGCGTCTTCTGTAAAAACAGCAGAGCATTAATTTGCCATCATATGCTAACCATATATGATGAGACTGGGAAATAGCGGCTCCCTCAGAACTCAAACCCAACACGTTTTCGTTTTTTTAAGCAGTCTTAATTGCTTCGCATTAAGCGCTTTCTTGAAAAGTGTGCGTAATTGCATTACAGTCTGGAAGGCACAGATATGCAGGAGATAGTCTGTGCAGGTTCGAAGAAAAAAAAAAAAACAAACCCTATGGATGGAGGTTGAGAAATATGCAAATGAGAAAGATATTTGTTCCCCGTTAATGAGCCGCGCAAGCAAAAACGAAAGCGGCAGGATTTCAAACTTAAACGCGCAACTATAACCTCCGCTAATCGTACAGCATCAAATCCACCATTAATCTGTCCTCATGACGGACGCGAATCATTCAATTTACGCAGGAAGTTTGTGTCGCTTTGAACCGTTTGTTACTTTGGACTGATTTCAAATGCCAAAGCAAATGCTAAGGACAAACCGCGTGTGACTCCAGCATACAGACAAATATCAAGGCATGTTTTAAGGAAACACTTAAATAAAAGGCTTCTCTTGAGAAAAGAAAACTTAATATTACAGGTTTGGAAACAACAGTCTGGGAGATTTCGATATTTACGCTCTTAAATATAATCCGAAGTCTCTCTCCGACGCAGTTTAGAGAAGACAAACTTTCCGGTAAACACGGCGTCTGATTATATCCCAGCAGTTCTCTCGCCTACAATCAGGAGAAAAATATAGCGGTGGGGGAAAAGTGACACTGAAATTGTAGGATTTTTCGGCCCGAAAGTCTATTTACAAATCAAGTTCAATAGAGAGAGAGTGTGTGTGTGTGTGTGTGTGTACGAGAACACCAGCCATTTCCTTCCCAGCAAGACTCGCTACATTACACGGGCTCATTTTCATCTCTCCGTTTCAGACTTTAATCAGACTTTAACTGCCGCAATATGAAAGTGTCTTAAACAAAGGGCTCCGCTCTCTACAATAACACTTAAAAAGGCCCTTTGTGTGGCTTTTTCCCCTGCCGAACAATAGCAAATTATATCGGGGTAAGAAATCTTTTATAATGAATCGCACATTTGCTGATTGCAAATAATTGCGTTAGGCGTGCGATATTGGCGGGGTCGTAGAGGTGACTGTGCTCCGAGTAATGTGAGGATTTGATCTCTGGCCTCGCTGATGAGGTCTATTCACAGCACGGCTGACCTGCGCTCGCCCCCCCTCACCGCCACTTCAGCGTGATGAGGAGAGTGTGGGGTAAAGTTTAGAGCGAGGAGGTGCGATTAAAACTGAAGGCCCTCTCCACCCGCCGCCCCGGCTCTACCTGCGCTCTCAGACGTTTCTGCGTTTCTCTCGGCCGAGAAACCACACTCAATTACCTGTTCAAACAAACCCGCCACAGGTTAACCCACGAGAACGTGAGAGACGATGCAGCAATACTTGCTTGATAAAATAGATTTTAATACAGTAAGTTGATCTACAGTGGCTCAGTGGCTAGCACTGTTGCTTCACAGCAAGTAGGTCGCTGGTTCGAGTACCACCTGGGCCAGTTGGCATTTCTGTGTGGAGTTTGCATGTTGACGTGGGTTTTCTCCGGGTGCTCCGCTTTCCCCCACAGTTCAAACACATGCACAATAGGTGAATTGAATAAACTAAAATGGCTGTAGTGTGTGTGTGTGTGTGTGTGTGTGTGTGTGTGTG
>CAIGQW010004410.1:48857-59196 GCA_903798125.1 Danio choprae | reverse complement strand
CCCTATTGGATCTGTGCTGTTTATTATTATTAGGGAGCGAGCACCTATCATGATTTTTGAGGGTCTAAACATGCTGGAAAACTCACCAAACTTTGCACACAACCCAGAAGTGGCGAAAATTCACGTCTGTTATAGGTTTCGGAAGTGGGTGTGGCAAAATGACTCGACAGCGCCACCTATGCACATTTGACGGACTGGCCCCCGAGCTACGTTTCACACACACATACAAAAATTGGCACACACATCAAACATGCCAAAACCTACAAAAAAGTCTCTTGGAGCGAAATCTCAAACCCAACAGGAAGTCGGGTATTTTTAACTTCCTCTGCCAAAAAAGTGCAGTTTTTGCCATTTCCAGGCGTGGTATTTGAACGAACTCAAAATCAGACTTATCAGATCAACACCAAAATTGGGTATTGTCATCTAAAGGCCTTGGCGATGTTAAATTGCGAAGATCTAGAGTTTTCGTCGAAGGATGTGTCCGTGTCGGCCTCACAAACTTTGACGCTTCACCACGAAACAGGAAGTTGTCATAATTCAGGCATACATTGTCTGATCTGATTTAAAATCCATATGTTTGATAACAGTCCTGACCTGAACACGTTTACATGCCAATAACCAGATACAGATAAAGCGCCACCTGCTGGCAACAGGAAGTGACATGTTTTACAGTGTAACAAACTCCTCCTACAAATGTTATCACATCACATCCATGTTCCGTTAGTTTAGTCTAAAGGCCTTTGTGATGTTAAATTGTGAAGATCTAGAGTTTTCGGCGAGGGGCGTGTCCGTGGCGGACTGAGAAAGTGCAATGCTTCGCCATGGAGGAGGAAGCACTTATAACTGAACCAAACAATATCTGATCTGCCTGAAAATGCACAGGTTCGATGAGATTCCTCTCCTGAAGACATCTACATGCCAATATTGAGTCTCAGTCATAGCGCCACCTGCTGACAGAATGAAGTTTGGCATAAATCTGTGATTTTCTCAGGTATTTTAATATATATATGGGCTTAAATTATTATTGTCCGCTGTTCTCTGTCATCCTAAGGCCACTGGGTGGCGGTGAGCCCGGGTGCGAGGTCCCTTTCATTGCTCCTTGCAGCTTTAATTTTATTTGATACTTTCTCGATTTGTCTGCATTGGTGTTAAAGCTGAATTTGATGTGGTCTTTAAATTTGGGTGATAAAACATATAAAACTATGGGACATTCTACCAGAAACGTAGACTTCTGAGTCATAGCCGTAAACGTGTATTGCACGCATTTTATGTTAAATTGAATGCAGATGTGACAGGACTGACAGAAACATGGGGACAATCGAAAATTTATTTGTATTATATGTAGGGCTACGTTTTCAGTATGAGCCAATATTGGGATAAAACCTAGTAGTTTGAAAACAAATTATTTAATATTTAAAATGGAAATTAGCATCGCGGGATGCACTGGAATCCTTAAATAAAGTCTTTTAACCTTTAATGTTTTTTTAATCTACTTTTCTTTTTTTTAAGTAGTTTTTAAAGTTTTTAAAAGTCTTATTTAATTATGGGATCAATCATGGGAAAATGTATAAGGGTTATAATTTGTTCCTCAGAAAGTTGTATTACACTTTTATTGTTTTCACAGTATATATATATATATATATAAATATGGGCAGCACGGTGGCGCAGTGGATAGCGCTCTCGCCTCACAGCAAGAAGGTCGCTGGTTCGAGCCTCGGCTGGGTCAGTTGGCATTTCTGTGTGGAGTTTGCATGTTCTCCCCGTGTTGGCGTGGGTTTCCTCTGGGTGCTCCCGTTTCCCCCACAAGTCCAAAGACATGCAGTATAGGTAAATTGGGTAAGCAAAATTGTCCATAGTGTATGAGTGTGAATAGGTTTGTATGGGTGTTTCCCAGTGATGGGTTGTAGCTGGAAGGGCATCCGCTGCATAAAACATATGCTGGATAAGTTGGCGGTTCATTCCGCTGTGGCGACCCCAGATTAATAAAGGGACTAAGCGGAAATTAATGAATGAATGAATATATATATATATATATATATATGTATATATATATTATAAAATAAATAATAAACAATAAATGGCTAATATTATTAGCCTATTATTAGCCCCCTTAAGAATTATTCTTTTTTTGATTGGCTACAGAACAAACCACTGTTGTCCAATGTCTTGCCTAATTAACCGAACTTTAACCTAATTAAGCCTTTAAATGGCACTAGCATCTTACAAAATAACTAAAAAATATATTATGCACTGTCATCATCCTGGACATAAGAATTTAAATTACGTTTAATCTGTGGACTTGGGACATATTTGAAAAAGAATAAAAATTTCACTAGAAAACTTCACCCTAATAGTTTTGTCTTTAGCTGCAATTTTCATTTATTTTTTGCCTAACAAAGTTTTTTTTAATTAAAATTTCTTGAATCGGACAAAATGATAAAAGACCAAAAGAGAGAGCTTTCAGGGCATAGACACCTTTCTCCAGCTCCATCACAGAAAAACAAATGTTCAAGCTAAAGCCGTCTATTTCCAGCGCTCCTCTAATGATTTCCATGTTTGCATGAGAGCTCGGTGTTCAGCAGGAGCGGTGACTCCATCAGCCTGAACAATCCCATCTGAAGGCGTCCAGGGGCCTTTCCCTGCGCAAATGACTGACAGCAGAGCCGACTAAAGCACTATTACCGGCACCCGGGGCCACGAGCAGCAAAAACCCACCAGCATCCAGCGTAATCTGCCACACCGACTCCTTCCACCAAACGATTATCAGCTTGAAATGCAATTTTATGCATTATAACTCCCTTCTCCTCAAATGGTTTTTAGAGCCCCCCAAAAAATGCACATGACATGCGATTACCAGTCAACAAAACAATCGTTTCTCCTCCCCGGCGGTAGTTTTGCCCACTCGGGCTCTTAAAGGTCTCCTCTTAGACACTTTCGACGTGACGGAGGGAGCTATGTGTTCTTTTGATTTTTAACCATTACAGAGTTTTCATAGAGCTGCAGTCAATTTATTTTATTTATTCTAATGAGCAGCATTAGCGGTAACGTGGTTAGCGGCGCTCGGGCTCATCGGCTCGTTAATCACACTCTGCAGACACTCGCAAATCAACTTCTAACAGCAAGCACTGAATCAAGCTCAATGGAGCGTGCACTCCTTCACAATTTATGATCTTTCAAATTGCATCTTTTCAACCATTAAATTGCAAGATACCATAAATTTTTATCTCCTCCGCTTTAGTCCCGGCACTCATTCTGTCCCGCGAACAGCGGCAGAGTTGTAAATCCGGGGTAGTTAGGAGGAATTTAAGCTCTGTCTCCTGAAAGGAAACCCAAGCGTAGGGCGAAGGCTGTTAATTTGCCATTGAGGACAAATACCAGGAGTGATAAAGTTTAAGAGCTCAACAGGGAGCTAAATCTGGCGCTGGTAGGCAGCGGCTTTCTTCAACCTTGGGTCCACTAACTGCGCTAACTGTGTTAGATATCATCCGTCACATTTGATTGAGGTTTGAGTTTCGTTTGATAAAAGACTCGTCTACAGAAAGGTCTGCTTCACAAGAGCTGGACGATTGTGTAATGGCAGGCATTTTCAGGATTTAGGATAAGAAAACAGATGATGGTGGTAAGAGGTGGCACGGTGGCTCAGTGGTTGCCTCACAGCAAAAAGGTCGCTGGTTCGAGTCCCGGCTGAGCCAGTTGGCATTTCTGTGTGGTGTTTGCATGTTCTCCCCGTGTTGGCGTGGGTTTCCCCCACAGTCCAAACACATGCGCTATAGGTGAATTGAATAAACTAAATTGTCCATAGTGTATGGGTATGCGAGAGTGTGTGGTTGTTTCCCAGTACTGGGTTGCGGCTGGAAGGGCATCCGCTGGATAAAACATATGCTGATAAATAAGGGACTAAGCTAAAGGAAAATTAATGAAATTTTGAGGATTAGCATCGAATCTTGGCAAAACTGAA
This sequence comes from Danio choprae, assembly GCA_903798125.1. NCBI lineage: Eukaryota > Metazoa > Chordata > Actinopteri > Cypriniformes > Danionidae > Danio > Danio choprae. Next base: position 55,238 of record CAIGQW010004410.1, on the reverse strand, counting down.
TGGCTTATCACTCATTACTGGAGTCTGTAGATGGGTAAATATTAATGCAGGTCCATTTTGGGCCCTGGTTTCATTGTGGCAACTGAAACAGACCGTGCCATTGACCAACTAAAAGTTAGTCTAAAGTCAATGGCAGTTTTTTTTTGTGCCCATCCAGAAACATTCATTCATTTTCATTTCAGCTTAGTCCCTTTATTAATCTGGGGTCGCCACAGCGGAATGAACCGCCAACTTATCCAGCATATGTTTTACGCAGCGGATGCCCACCAATCAGACGATTCCTAAGCCACTATAAATACCCTGAGTTTCATATCACAGCCATCTTCGTTTTGAAGAATCCCCCCTTCCACCCCTACTCCTCCTTTCCTAGATGGGTGGCACGGTGGCCCAATGGTTAGCACTGTTGCCTCACAGCAAGAACGTCACTGGTTCTAGTCCTTACCAAGCCAGCCGATGTTTCTGTGTGGAGTTTACACGTTCTCCCCGTGCTCACGTGGGTTTCCACCGGGTTCCCCGGTTTCCTCCCACCGTCCAAAAACATGCAACTTAAGTTAATTGACTAATCCAAATCGGCATCATAGACATGCTCCTAGTAAGTAGTCATCTCAAGAGCAATCACTATCTGTTCATTAGCTACTACAGCAGGGGAGTTCTCCAGATATATATTCGCCCTATATACATTTCTGGACATCGTGAATTATGTAGTCAGAGGTACGTATGGCTGCATTTCGTCTTTAAAATCAACGCTACGGGGCGATATGACGCCGTTCCTTATCACGCTTACCAGCTGACCGCTAACCTCCGTATGGACGGCTTTTCTGCTGTTACCAGTTTGTCCAGTGGCTCGTCGCATACGTTGTCAGACTTGAGACGCAGAGAGGAGTTGACCGCAACAAACGGGGTTCGAGTCCGGCGAAGAACAGTTCCAGAAAGCAGGTAAGACAAAAACAAAAGCCAAAAAATTAAATAAAGAAGTAAATAACAGGGTGAGAATCTGGTAAAATCTGAAAGTGTGGTAAAAATCTGGCTGCCGCGAGGGCTACGGTAGGGAAGGAGGAGGGTGGGTCAGTCGATCGGTCAGTCAGTCATTCAGTCAGTCAGTCGACAGCGGCCTCTGGTGGATTCGCAAAAACAAAAACTCCTGGGACATATTTGGAGCTCTCTAGAAATGTATATAGGGGTACGTTTTCAGAATGAGCCTGGGTTGACATTTAAGCAGCATTTTATATCATTAATATTATAACATCCACAAGTACAGGTATGTTTTTTTAAATAAAATTATATAAATTTCAAGTACATGTTTAGTCAAATTAAGCGCATTTTGGTGCTAAATTTTAAATAAGGCTTTCTGAATTGTGTTTCTGTGATGAGTGATCTGAATGGCGAGCACTCACATGAGCTGAAGACTGTATTTATAATCACTTTCCATAGAAAAGAGTTTTAATTGTGGGTGGTATGGGGTCCCCTGCTTCAGCGGATTCAGTCATGTTGAAATAATGTGATATGTGGCACTAAACATCACACAGAATCCCTGGATGCCACCACTAGTAGTTTAGTGAAGTGAAGAGCAAACATCAGACAAAGAAACACACTTTATTATCACGCTTTACCAGCGGAGACAGCTGGAGAATCAATACATGTACAGATGGAGGAGCAGAACAGATAAACCAGAAAGCTTACACTTGTTGGAAAGATTATGTGCCAGAAAAGATCCTGATTAGGTTTTAATGTAGTGATGTTTGAAACTCACAGCCAAAAATATTGATTTGCATCAGTAGATGACAGAGTAGCATCTAATCCTATTGTTGTATTATTACTCAAAGGGATAGTTCAGCCAAAAATGAAGATTTATTCACACTCAAGTGGTTCTAAACCTTCTGTTGAACACAAAACTATATATTCTGGAGAATGTTGAGGGAAAAAAGAGCCATTGACATTTATAGTGGGAACAAAAATACTATGGAAGCCAATGGCTGTTTTTCCAGCATTCGTCAGTTCGTGTTCAACAGAAGAAAGAATCTCAAACAGGTTTGAAATGAGTAAATAATGATAAAACTTTCATTTATGGGTGAATTTTCCCTTTAAAACTTTAAAAGTCATGATACCATAAAAATACCACAGTGCACCCATCTTCTGATGGCTACTTTCAGCAAGATAACGTGCCTGGATAATGTCATAAAGTGCGAATCATCTCAGAATGGTTTCTTGAACATGACAATGAGTTCACTGTACTCAAACGGCCTCCACAGTCACCAGATCTCAATCCAATAGAGCACCTTTGGGATGTGGTGGAACGGGAGACAGCAGACAAATCTGCAGCAACTGCGTGATGCTATTATGTCAATATGGACCAAAATCTCTGAGAAATATTTCCAGTACCTTGTTAAATCTATTCTACGAAGGATTAAGGCAGTTCTGAATGCAAAAGGGGGTCCAACCCGGTACTAGTAATGTGTACCTAATAAAGTGGCCGGTGAGTGTATATGGAGGTGGGTAAACATTTTGGAGGTGTTGGCACCTTTTGTACTGACAGTAGCATATTGGGCTCTCTAAAACAGCTATTTGCATTGCTAAAATACTGGCGAGCTTACTTTTTTCAGGTGTACACAGAGTCTGTAGGTGCATCATCGACTCACCCAATTCTAAGCTGTTTGAGTTCCTTTCTTCTGTTGAATGCAAAGGAAGACCTTTTAAAGAAAGCTGCTTGGCCAGTTGAATTTTCATTTTGGCAAGTTGGGTTTCCTCCGGGTGCTCCGGTTTCCCCCACAGTCCAAACACATGTGCTATAGGTGAACTGGGAAAACTAAATTGGCTGTAATGTATGGGTGTTTCCCAGTACTGAGTTGTGGCTGGAAGGGCATCCACTGCGTAAAATATATTCTGGAATAATTTGTCGGTTCATTCCGCTGTGGCGACCCCTGATAAATAAGGGACTAAGCCGAAGGGAAATGAATAAATGAACATTGTATTTATCTATTATTATTATTGTATATATTGTTTGAATATAGTATCTTTTATTGTTAATTGTTGTGTAAATGTTTGTTGGACCCAATTTGTAAGTCATTGTCTTTAAATGTTTAAAAAAACAATCAAGAAAGTTATAAAAAGAAAGCTGCAAACATGTAGGGCAACAAAGTAACATGGGGTATAAAGTAAGTAGTATTTGAGTTTTAAGATCGTTAACCATGACGTGCTTCTAAGCTTATCACCACACTGTGTGCAGATGACTTCCTGCCATTTGTTGAAAAAGTTTGGCGAAATTTAGATGAGAAACAGAGGAGAAAAGTAATTCAGAAGCATGAAAGTACAGGGGTTGGACAATGAAACTGAAACACTGGCCAATTTAGTGTTGGAGTTTGTTTTCTGATGAGTCCAGCTTTGCTGTCTTCCACATCTGAGAAAGCTACGGTGTGGAGAAGCCCCAAAGAAGCGTACCATCCAGACTGCTGCATGCCCAGAGTGAACCATCAGTGATGGTTTGGGCTGCAATATCATGACATTCCCTTGCTCCAATACTTGTGCTAGATGGGTACCGAACCATTCTGGAGGACCATGTGTACCCAATGGGTCAAACACTGTATCCTGAAGACGGTGCCGTGTATCATGATGATAATGCACCAATACACACAGCAAGACTGGTGACAGAGTGGTTTGATGAACATGAAAGTGAAGTTGAACATCTCCCATGACCTGCACCGCTACCAAAGCAAATATTATTGAGCCACTTTGGGGTGTTTTGGAGTCAGGAAACATTTTCCTCCACCAGCATCACATACGCCACTATTCTCCAAGAAGAATGATTCAAAATCCCTCTGGCCACTGTACAGGACTTGAATTGGTCATTCCCAAGATGAACTGATGCTGTATTGGCCGCAAAAGGAGGCCCTACACCATACTAATGAATTATTGCGGTCTAAAACCAGACATTTCATTGTCCAAACCCTGTATTTGTTTTTCCTACTATGGAAGTCAATGGTTTCCAGTTTTCCTCAAAGTTCCTGCTTTGTGTTCAGCAGAAGAAAGTAACTCGTAAATGTTTGAAACCACTTGAGGGTGAGTAAATAATTTTATTTTTGCGTGAACTATCCCTTTAAGGTGCCCAATAAACGATTGCTTTTAAAACACAATCTGATCCAGCACAAACCAGCAGCAGCCAAGAAGTTGCTTCTCAGTTCATAAACTTCGGCTAACTACCCTCGAACTCTTGAGACTCCCATTCTAGACGATGGCGTTCGAGAGGCCATTGAATGTAACCTGACGAAGGTGGAAAACAAGCTACTTACCCGCACCATACTGTTCTGAGGAATTGGCATAATTGTTTCAGATTACATCTCCTGTGGCAGAGAGCAGTGAGGAACACACTTGTCAAACAATATGGTCAGATTAGCTGTTTCTGATTGGGCGCGTATCGAAGCGATCTCCCTCATTACACACCTAAGAAAAGAAACAAAAGATCGCTTTAAAGTGACTTAATTATCCACATAAAGAACGGAGTGACAAAGCCAGTAGCTGGGCTTAAAGTGAAGGGTTAACCCTTTCGCGCCGTGAAAAACTCTTTATCCACTTCACGTGGCGCAGGAATCAAGCCAAGCGACCGCGGGGTGTCGAACATGAGCAAATTCACACACCGCTGATTGGCTGCCGAGAAGGAAAACTGAGCAGTTAAAGAACATTTAGTAGAAGTTTTACATGCAAACACAGCAGACACAGGTTGTACGCTAGCCAAGTTGCAGAGTGGAAAAACTGGGAGAAACATTTTCCGCGTCCCATTTGATTACATACTATACAAGAACAGAATTGATTCAACAGTTCCAAAGTTTTAGGAATCCAGAGTTGACTCTCAAGTGTGGAATCATGAATCGACTCTCATTTAAAGTTTCGGGGAAGTCAAAATGAGATTTTTAGATGTTAGTATCAAGGTTATCTATGAGCTAGAGGGCTCCAAAACAGTGACAAAATTCGCATTTAGAAGCTATAAATATCCAAAGCTTTAGGTTTGTCAATTAATCATTCATTCATTTTCCTTTGGCTTAGTCACTTATTTATTAGCGGAATGAACCGCCAACTATTCCGGCATATGTTTTACGCAGTGGATGCCCTTCCAGCCGCAACCCAGTATTGTGAAACACCCATACACACTCATTCACACTCATACACTACGGCCAATTTAGTTAATCCAATTCACCTGTCGCGCATGTGTTTGGACTGTGGGGCAAACTGGAGCACCCGGAGGAAACCCACGCCAACACGGGGAGAACATGCAAACTCCACACAGAAATGCCAACTGGCCCACCTGAGACTCGACCCAGCGTCCTTCTTGCTGTGAGGCAACAGTGCTACCCACTGAGCCACCGTACCATCCATTGAATCAGCGATCTTACATACTTCAGCCATTTTAAGGTCAGTATTATTCGCCCCCTTAAGCAGTATTAGTTTTGGATTGTCTACAGAACCAACCACTGTTATACAATGACTTGCCTAATTACCCTGACTTTAACCTAATTAAGCCTTTAAATGTCACTTTAAGCTGAATACTAGTAAATATCCAGTCAAATATTATGTGCTGTCATCATAGCACAGATAAAAGAAATCAGTTATTAGAAATGAGTTATTAAAACTATTATGTTTATAAATGTGTTGAAAAAAATATACAGGGGGTATATATATACATATATATATAATATACAGGCTAATAATTCTGACCTCAACTGTAGTGTGTGTGTTTTCTGTGAATCATGTTAAAACTACTAAAGTTATTTTTAAAAGAACGTATGTCCATCATGTCGGAGATTTTCTTTTATTTTTTGTGGATGAGGGTTAATTGATTTAGGCTCAGGTTGAACGTCTCCACTCGAGTGCTTTTAGCGCAGCTAATAAAGATCCAGCACACTCTCATTGTGAAGGTCCATCAAGTGTCACGCCTGTTATGCTAGGCAAAATTGCATTTCAGTCTGTTCAGAGACAGACGGAGACTATTTGAACATAAAATGCAAAGCAATCATATGATAGCGTCACTGGAAATGAATACCTGTGCGTGGAGTTCGTATTAACTTGTCAACTGTACCTAGATGTCCAAGAAGTACAATTCACAGAAGAGCAGGACTGCGGGGCATGTTATTACTGCAGGAAACACACACACACACACACACACACACACACGCACACACACACACACACACACACACACACACACACACACACACACACACACACACATACAGTCATACAGACACACACACTCATACACATGCACATAAAGATGCACATATACACTCTCGCGGATACAAACATGCGCACGCACACACACACACACACACACACACACACACACACACACACACACACACACCCACACACACACACACACACACACACACACAC
>CAIGQW010004356.1:0-10693 GCA_903798125.1 Danio choprae | reverse complement strand
TATATATATATATATTTTTTTAAGTCCTTGCCAAATCAAGGATGGACTGAATATATGACAACAGAACATCTAATAGAATTTAAATAAAATCACATTCTTGTCAAGATGCTGCTACTGTTTATATATATATATTTTAAAGTGCATGTACAACCTGACCATGGTTGACCTATTTGATATTTGTGAGTTTTGCAAAGCTATATAGGTGAATCATAATTCAAAGCAGTCTCCTCAACACTGATGTAAACTATAATTTAAACCATTTAAATCATTCTAACAAGAAAAAAATCAAAACTATGCAAAACTATGCAAACTAACACTATGCAAAAGGAGAAAGGACAGAGAAAGGACGCCAGAGAGAGAGAAAAAAATCTAAAACCATTTTCAACGCTCAAACTGCTCATCTAAAGTTAACCTGATGAAAAAAAAAAAAACAAACAAACAAACAAACCCTTAATGACATTAATATCAATGTCAGGTTCATTCTTCTATATAAAACCTTCTACATACATGCACTGCATGTATGCACACTTCATATTTATTTCAAAGTCCACTCAAGAGGAAGATGTCACAGGTTATGTTTTTATCATTCACAAAATTTGTATTGACATTTGTATTGACCCGTTTCCAAACAAAATGCATAAGTACTCGTATTATGGTGGGCAATGACATGAATCTGCCTGAACAGAAACATTAAAAAATGCTTCCTCGAGAATGCTGCTGGGGCATTTGGCCTGCGGTCATTTGAATGCTATTAATTGCGCTTCAAAGGCCTTGAGAAATATCAGAAGCTCAACTCAGAGACCCTGAAGCCAAGTTTACTTATGCCTACGTGGTTCCCTTTTATTCTGGGTAAAAAGAAAACATGTACCGCAACTCTGCAGACTTCAGACACTAGCAGCTCTGACAGATTACTGTAGACCTTGACTCCATGAAATGTAGGCGAAAGTGTAAAATACGCAAGAAATCAATGACCTATTCACTGCTTGAGTAAGGCTAAATGTTAGAAGTATTACGTTTCCGTTTCACTTTAGAGAAGAGCATTTAAGCATTAAATATACATTTGTGTTGGAATGCATGTTTGTGAATGGCACCGATAATTACCTTGTCATCTCTGTCAAAGTCTTCATCTTCGTCCTCCAGCAAATCCTCCACAGCTTGCTGATGTGCATTGTGAAGAGCAGAACAAAAGAGGGTAGGAAAAAAAAAGAGGGGGGAAAACAAAGAGAAAATCAATTTCACATGTACACTTAGGAACATCTCCACAACTTCGAGTGAAAACAAATGATAGCACGTAGTCCTCTGATCGAAAGCAAACCCTCAGTGTCTGACCTCAGTCTCTAAAGTCATCAGTTGCGTCCTCTTGTCCATAAGGTTAAAACCTCAATAGAGCCTTTGGCAAAGGGAGGCTGATGACATAGAACGTTAACTATGTGCTTCAGTGGACCAGATCCAGGCCAACAATGGTCCCTTCAAAGCCCCTTCAGGTTTTCATACTTAACTCGAGCACAAAAAGAGCCATATGCCCATGACCTCGAGAAATGCTGCTGGCTACGCGATCCTCCCAGAAGAACGAGCAACTTACAGTCCAGCAGAAATGATGAAAAGGGTGACGCTGAGAATGTTGAGAGCAAGACAAAGGGCAACAAATTGCTTATCAATGTGTTGAACCATACATCCATTCATAGGAACTACAAACACATGCTTTACAAACATGCATGTGCTGATGTTGTTTTAGTAAATATTTCAAATTATTTATTATTTTCTTGCCTGTATAATAATAATAATAATAAGTAGTTATTATTACTTATTATTACTTTTTTCTCATACTTAAATGTGTGCTATTTCTTAATTTTGGACTTACAGTTTTCACACTCACTCACACTTGTACAACTATCTTTATGGGCACTTTGATTTTTATACTGAACAAACTGTACATGTATATTCTATTCCCCTACCCCTAAATACAACCCTCACAGTAAACAATCTGCATTTTTACATTTTCAGCATACTTAATTCTGTGTGATTTGTGAGCCGTTGTCACCACAAGGTCAACATTTACTGGTGTTGCTATACTTGTGGGGACATTTGTAAGGAATACTAGTTACACAAACACATTATTGTATACTCTATGTGGTTTATGAGGCCTCTTGATAGTCATAATGTATTTGATACTGTAAAAACTGCCTATGATTTGACCTTACCCTACCCCTAAACCTAAGCCTGACAGGAATCATGTGTCAAAAAATCCCATTAAGTATGAGCATTTGGAATAATGAAGACACATGGTTTGTCCTCATAAACTGCCATAACAGTGTAATACCTAGGGAATGCTCATGTCCTTATACAATTTTGTGTCCTTGTAAACCTCATAAAGAACATATAATACACACACACGCGCGCACACACGCGCGCACACACACACACACACACACACACACACACACACACACACACACACACACACACACACACACACACACACACACACACACTCACTTACTCACAGTACAGTATGTATATACCTCCCGGAACAACTCTTGCAACTACCTAACAACAACAACAACAACAACAACAACAACAACAACAACAACAACAACAACAACAACAAACACAGTAGTAGCATGCTACATAATAGCCAGCAATCACATAACACACAACATTGTATAGCCATAAGACATTGCATTACATATATTGTGCACAGTTCAAATTGTCTACTTTATTCATTAATTTACTAAATCTATTTTGCATACAAAACTATTTCACGTCTATTTTTTCATGCCACATTCACTGATTCTTATGAAAGTGCAATCATTGATAGATTCTATAAAAATCTGTTTCTAACATATGCCACTTATGTTTTACTTTCCAAAACATAAAAAAACCTTCCTGCGTGAGCTGGTAATTTGGCAGCATTAATTATTCAGATCTCATTGGCTTGTTAATCAGAACTGTAGAAACCAAAATAATCAGACGATATGTTGGCACACAAATAAAGAGTTTATCTCGGTCAACTGAAAACATTATATTTGGCCTCCATGGCTAGTGGGAGCCCGGAGGAGTATGTATCACATGTCTGTTTTTGTTGCCGGAGGACTAAAAAGACATAGATCATTATTTTTGTTCTTGAGGTTCCTCCTGTCAATCCCACATCAAAGCTTCAAGGTCATATGTGTGCTATTTACATACGACAACTCGGGCATCTGAAAACAACAAAAAGCTATCAGGGGAGGAATACATCTTCTTTTTGATGATTTTTTTTTGGGGGGCGGCTGGGCTCCATGAATTTCATCAGTTTTTTGTGACATCCAAAAATTGTTACTTAGCAAACAATAGCTTTTGTTCTTTTGTCTTGTCTAAAAGAGAGAGTGTATGGCTGCTATAAGCCTCTTATGTAAATGCAGCCTGCGGCAGAAACAAAAGGAGGGTTCAGGATAGATACACGCAGTGTTGTGAGGAGACTAGCGATGGTGTTTTGCGGTAGTCTAATAGCACACGGATCGACTGGAAGAGCGATGTTGCTCAGACGCTAGGTTAGCCAGGGGTCATATGCTGGGAAAAGCAACTTGGAGGAAGTTGAACTTCAAGCAAACCCACGGTAGCCTGAACTCGTAAGTTCGGCAGTCAATATGTCTCACTTTCAGACAGAAATCCAGACTAAAATAGAATCAGAGACGTTATTTGGCCTTTCTGTTAGCGGCAGCACCATCTCTGGACCAGCGGCGTGACATACATCCTGGCGAGTTAATGCACTTTCTCTTGCCTTCTGCCATCAGTGGAGGAAGAACCCTGCTATCTACACTTTTAATTCTAACCTTCCCCGTGACAGGTGCGCTGGGAATAGACGCCCTAGCTAGACAAGCCATCCAACATGAAGATATGCACTTTCATTTTTTTCCCTGCCTCTCAGCTCTTGTGCTCTCCCCTCCTCCAGCTCTTCTTTGAAATGTGAGACATCTCTAGCGTCTCCAGCTGCTCAGGGGCTGGCCCTGCTTTGTATGCCGCGTGTGGACGAAAGGCCCGGGAGAGTCCAGGCCTGGAAGGCTGATAAGGGCTCTCGCTGGAGCACATCGAGCCCAAACAGCCTCTTCACAGGCTGTCAGAGCCCTGCTGGTCAGAGGGAGGGCTTGAGTTTACGCCAGCACTGGCTGACTGTGGTCTGACCTCTGCAGGGGCTCGAGTCAAAGAGTACGACTGTTGGCGCACAAAGAAACTCTGTTGATTCTGTTTAGGGGTAGTATTACATTTCAATAAAAGCGGTCATGATTCGAATGTGAGGACAATGGGCAAAATAATAGCTGGGATGTGTGGGAGAGGGACGGAGCAGCGAGAGTCTCTTTGGGGCTGAGCTGTACGGGGCATGCAAGCCATCAGGAGGACGCGCCAGGGTCGTGCACATCCAGAAGCCACTGGAGTCAACAGTGTCGCCGGTCCCGCGACTGTAATCCACAGCAGCCCTGAACCCACAGGACCCAGAAAAACACTCTGGCTTTCTGTTCCGTAAATAAAAGCCTGGCTTCTCGAGACAAGCCTGCGTCAACAATGGCAGCAGCAGCAGCAGCCGTGACAAAAATCACACGCCGCTGCAGTGTTGTTAGCAAAATCACGGGTACAAAAGTTCACAAAGACGAAGTTCAGGAGCTGCCAAAGTTGCTCCCCGCCTCGCCTCCAACCTCGCCTGCGAGCCGTGGCAGCACAGGGGAAATCAGCAGGGCAACAAACGCTGCCAGTTCAAAGTGACGTGACCTTTTGATTTTGTCACCTGTCAGGGGCTGGCACGGAGGAGCGGAGACGTGTCTGCCAGGCGCGGGTGAAGCGCTGTCTCGCTAACGGGGGCACGGCGCTGGAAGAGGTGGTACCACTGAGGTGGATTAAAGGCCTAGAGCACCTCTCGGCTCTTCTTCTCACTCTTCCTCATCCTCTCCCGGCCCTGCCGTCACACTTCTTGCTTTTTTGTTGTCCCTGTTGAGCCCGCAGCTGAAACACCAGCCTGAGAGTAAGACAAGCTCTACCATGAAGCGCCTCTAGGAGCACGGCTGGCAGACAGACTCTCGCTCTGGTTCTCTTTATGTTGTCGTTTCGTGATTGACACTGGAGGTGGGCTTGACAGGCCTTCGTTTCCCCCCACAGCAGCCCACCTGTACCAGCGTATCCTTTATTCATGAAGCTCCATCCAGGCTGTTTGTTTTTCAAATTACACATACCGGAAGAAAAAGACAAAACACTACTCAAACCAGACAAAGCAAAGGGTGGGAAAAAGTTTATTCGCTAACTTGCTTTCTGTGACACGTAAATCGCTGACACTGTTAGCTGAAATAAGGAGAGAGACTAACAACAAACAACTAAAGGTTTAATCTCAACTGTCTTCATGTGTTTCTTGGAAAACGTAAATAAAAGTGTAATATATCCCTCACAAGCAACATCAAATGACATAGCAAAATTAACTGTTTACAAACTGATCCAAACACATCTACTGGCCTGTCTTTTTCAGAAAACAAGTAATCACACCCTCCAAGTGGACCATTGGTTGAGCCAGACATTTACATGATGGATCACTCAAACAAATAGACCAGTGTTTACACTCGTTGAGAAGTCATTTGCATGGTACAGGGGGAAAAAAAAGCTGTTTAACATTCAAAGCCCTTGCTTTTTCACACATTTAAGCTTTAAAGTTTGCATGGTATGCAAATCCATGTCTATTATTTAAATGAATGTTACTGATGTTGTTGTAAGTTGTTCCATCATGTTTACTTTGTTTTTACCTCATTCTTTATCAAAATGTCATAACTGAATCGGGATCTGGATCCATTCAATCAACAACTATGGGACTTATGTCTCCACACTACATTTTTCTTTTTCATTTTTCATTGTAGTAATCAGTTGTACTTCACAATTAGAAAGATAAGGTGTTTGCATAATATTGCCACCATTAAATGAGAGATCTTGCTGCATCTTTATAGCATCTCCACTGGAAACAGGATGGAAACATTCTGTCTTTTAATTCATAGCTTTATTTCATTATTGTGCAGGTGGAGCTGGACATATCAGAATCTCTCCTCACCACTATCGGTATGGGTCATCCACCTAGATGATGTGACAGCCACAGTACAATAGCACCGGTGCACTCACCATGGGCAGTAAGACCCACACAAACCACAGGATAAGCAACCCCTCCTGACCTCACTAACAGCACTTCCATCAGTAACCTAGTTATCATATCCATGCACTGGCCAGCATCAACATTGCTTAGGGTCAGTAAGCAACCAGTCCTAGGTATCAACTAATTAAATAATTAGAATTTTTATTTCTTATGAAAAAATATATATATGTCATGCAAGTCTGATCAAAAGATCCCACTATGATGCTATACATTACTGGGTAGTTATCATTTATGCCTTGTTAAAGTGCTACAAGTAGTTTTACCACATTGGAAAGCAGTTAACAGGGTTGGTCCTAAATTCCAGGTTACTCCTAAATGGGTGTTACAGTACAGTGTTCAGTATAGTTGATAGGTGGTTCCCAAGCCATCAGTCAATAGATCTCACCCGTTGTCCAGTTGTCTTCTTCAAGGTAACTCTATGTGATGTTTCACTCTTTTTATCATCTGTCAGGTACAAATCTTTTTTTAAATGCCAAAAGAGGCTTTGCGCAGGAACAAACTTATCAAGTCTGGTGCTTAAAGTTTAGAGCAGTGGTTCTCAACCAGAAGGCCAACCAGGTCACAGCATGACAAAATCATTTAATTGCTTAATTACTATTTTTATTTCTTTAATATGTTTTTTAAACGCACATAATCTGAATTTTACAGATGTGCCTGTTACCTAAAAAAGGCAACATTATTATCACACCAAATAAATCTAGAGCCAATCATAAAGTCTCACCCCAGAAATGAGCAACAACACTGCAACAGCAAAACACACATTTAAAACATGCAAGAAGAAAACGAAGAAACAGCAAGCTTGCTAGAGGACACAGCGAGAGTAACCCTGACAATTAAGACTCTCTCTCCCACCACTGACAAGGTTGCAGAGAAAGAACCTCGGATGCTTAATTGCACTGGAGCTGGTGAAAGAGACGTCACTGTGTTCTTCCAGCTCTGACAGTAGATGCTATAATTAACACCTTCAAAACATCTGGTAAACTGTTTTCCAGGCCAGTGAATTCAGCGGCCCGGGTCTTCTAGGTCCAGCCATGGGCTTCAATCCCCTCCACTCACACTGAGCTGTCTAACGCTTGACTAAACCCGAGCGGCCTCACCGAAGCCCACCCGAATGCTTCCAGGTCTCCAAACAAACGGAGGTGAAGGGTGGTGCTCGGGTGTTGGCTAGCCATTGACAGCGGCTGTCAAAATGGCTCGGCTAGCTGTGCCGTTGCTCCCTTACCTTCAGGTTAAAACAGCTGTGTTCACACTCCTTACCAGTAGGGGGCTCTGAAGCCAGAATAAAGCAATGCAGCAGCTTTTGTTTACCAAAGAAACATAGTAGCAGCAGTTGATCGACAGGCCTAGTTCAAAAGTCACATCCCATTGTCGTGCGTCGAAATCCACGTTTATTTTTTCCATTGACTATTCAGCCTTAAAAAAACAATAGTTACACTACGCGCCAATCTGAGCTTTTCCCATTCGGCTGATTTGAAACAACGGTTTTGGGAGTGTAGCCTAGTGTTTAGTGCACAGCCATTCCAGATGGTAAAAGGATCTTTAACAATAACCAGCAGTGACAGCGAGGTCAGGTATCTGGTGGAAGGGTGGCAGGCGGAGAACAGCGGAAGAATACGAGAGTCAGGGGTCAGCTGTCTACAGGTTAAGAGTTGAGCTGCAGTGTCACATCTAGAGGTAACAAGTCCCTTCAATAAATGTGACAGCTGAACGTGGGTTCCTGCTTTCCCAGAACATACTAGACGGAGGACAGCAGGGATACAACAAACAAGGAATAACGTACAATTGGTCTGACAAAGGTTGATCTGCAATAACAACCCGCTGGGACATAGCATTTTGTGGAATATATTAAGGCTACACTGAAAAAAAAGTATTTACTAATTTAAGGTAAGTGGTTGCAAACTATTTATATGGGCTGAATTTAAACAAACAAATCAAATTTAGTAATGTTCAACTTAATTTGTTTGTTTAAATTCAGCCCATATAAATTGTTTGCAACCACTTACCTTAAAATTTTTTTGTAAATCCAATTTTTTCAATGTATAGAATATTGATTTAAGACAATTTAAGATACTGATATATAATTTAATTATGCGACCAAAAAAAAACATGAGATTAGTGCAGTTGTGAGGAATTGATTATCTCTGAAATCTCTAAATATACAGAAATATTATTATAGATACTAATTAAATGATTGAAGATATGGCCACACTTTATTTTAATGTTCAAGTATTGCTATTACCAAACAATTAACTAAAAGTTTTAGCTCCTTAAAGTATTAATTTGCTGCTTTTTAATAGTTATTAAGGTAGTAGTTGGGTTTATGGATTGGGTAAAGTTGAGATCATGCAGAATTTGTTATTTATACATAATAATAAACATATATTAAATATATGACATATAAGATAAATATCTTACTAATAAGCATGCTAATTAGCAACTAGTTAATATTGAGAATTGGTCCCTGTACTAAATTGTTACAGAAGATATATTATTTAAAAAAATATATATATATTTTTTTTATTTAATTAAATTGTAATGGGTGATATGTAAAGTATTTGTAAATGTATATAAAACAACATAAAATAATAATAAATTAATAAAAAGCATTCTCTGAATAACTAAACATAACTCTATATAATCAAAATATTTTCATACCTTAATTGATTGCAGCTTAGGCTGAAATAGCAGGTGTCTGTAAGAATATTTCTATGCTTTTGTGCATATTTCCGTGCATGTGAGTCGTACTTTTACTTTCTATCTCTGTGCATACACAATATTTGAGCAGACCCTCATCCACTATGTTCTGTAAGAGACATGCTGCAGCACATTACCAAAACACGCCATGCTGATAGTCAGATGTCATGCAAACACTTGGAAAAGTTTCACAGAAAGTCTTGCCGAGTAGGCTGGCCAGCATCTCCGTATCTCATTTCTGTCTGTCTCAGTCAAAAAAAAAACAAAAAAAAAAACCCAGCTTGGACTGTTGGAGCGCCGCAGCCTGCATTTATGTGTCAGCAGGTTTAGCGCAGAGCTACAGTTAGAGTTATCTGAAATGACATCCTGCCAGGCACTGGGAGCCTGGCATCTCTACTGTAGTGATGAAAGCATGAATGGGACACTTCCACAGGGGGAATATTAGTCCTTTCAAAAGCACATCAGTCCTCTGAGTGTGTATTTATGAAAATAAAGCAGAAATGGTAAACTCAGAAAGCATGGGTTTATCTAAACGTCACTTTCAGATAAGCTCCAAGTCACATACAATATTACGTAGTGCTCTCCCTTAATATTGCTACACTTGGTAAATATGAGCAAAAAAATGCCTTTATTGATGAACCTTTTCCACTTTCTGTTCAAAATAATAACAAGAAATCTGAAGAAGTTTGTTTTTGGATGAGAGAAGCATTTTTTCCTTGCAACTCTTTCAATTTGGGATGATGTAGGTGATACGGTATTGTAGTTTTGGACACTTTCTGAGCTCTCTGGACCAAACTGACTCCTTTAATTCTTCAGCTGTGATTTTTGAAAATATTTTTCCCCACTCAAACTATTATCCTGAGAATGAATTTGGAGAGATGATTCATAAAATTTACTCTTGACTGGAATTTCTTAACTATTGTCCTGATGGTGGAAATTGTGTTCAATTGAGTAAAAGTGTTGTGTTTGAATCTTTCTTATAGCCACATCATATTTTTGTCTTATTCTTCGTATATGAATGCATATGAATTATTCAATAATTGCAAGTAGATTTCAAGAATGTTCCATTAATGTTCCTTCAACTGGAATGACATCAGTGACAGCAAATGTATGATTTGCAATAAACTGGATTCATTATTAATGTAAAATAATTAAATGCTTAAATATGACAGGGAGCAACTAATTGCTCTTTAAACTATTGTTCAACTTTTCAAACCCCATAACTGAGTTGACAATAACAGAGGTGACATTTTTCACCATTTTATGCTTTAGGTCAAGATGCTAACCTCAAGCCAGATACCACATGAGATATGTATTTTCATCAAATGATTGTTTTTTAAAAAAGTGATTGAGAAATTCACTGAAATATCACAAAGAGAGTTGACAAATAATTTAACTGCTATTGTTGTATCCCAAACATTTTGTACAAATTGATGAGAGAAGGATAATGACATGGCTCAGTGCCTTCCACGGTTTTTCGCCAAAGGAAGTGACATCACTGGAAGCAAGTCACATGCTTTTTGTATCAGTGCTTTAAAGTTTGTTATGCCTTTTCATAACTGAACTGATGTAACAGAACTGAGTTGACCACAATGTAAAGGCAGACACAAAATATGTTCTATAGCCTAACTGATAAATACTACAGAAAATAATGTTTCATGTTAATGTTTATTTAACATAATAGAGTAAATGTTAAAATTAGGCTTGATTATTTCATAAAAATTTAAGCTAAATGTATTATTCAGGAGTCAGAAACAGTTAAAAATATGTATAGTGGGTGTATTTAATATAATATTTTAATTTCTGTTATTATTCCAAACTGTTTATTTTGGATTTATTTAT
>CAIGQW010004318.1:3566247-3587094 GCA_903798125.1 Danio choprae | reverse complement strand
TTTTGGCCTTTACAAGCCGAGACAAGCTGATTCCTGCAACACAGAATAATGCTCTGTTGCAAACTTTCTCATTTCACATAATTTTCACTTGCAACTTTTTAAAACATGTTTTTTACTGCAATTAATGTTGTTTAAAACAAAAAGATTGATGATTTTCACTGTTTTAAGCAGTTAAACTGCTTAAAACAATGAAAATAAACATTTTTTTTGTTTTCTACAACATTATATTATTTTAACAAGTTGCAAGTGAAAATTAATTGAAATGAGAAAGTTTGCAAAAGAGCAAAATTCTGTGTTGCAGGAATCAGCTTGTCTCGGCTTGTATAAGCCAAAAACAGCTAGGGATGAAAACTACTTAAAACAGTGAAAATCATAAATCTTTTTATTTTACACAACATTATCTGCACTGTTAAACATATTTTAATAAGTTGCAAATGAAAAATACGTGAAATGAGAAAGTTTGCAAAAGAGCATAGTTCTGTGTTGCAGGAATCAGCTTGTCTCGGTTTTTAAAGGCCAAAAAGAGCAAGTGATGAAAAATGCTTAAAACAATAAAAATCATCGTTCTTTTTGCTTTAAAAAACATTATATGTAGTATTAAACATGTTTTAACAAGCTGCATGTGAAAACTAAGTGAATTTAGAAAGTTTGCAAAAGAGCATAGTTCTGTGTTGCAGGAATCAGCTTGTCTCGGCTTGAAAAGGACAAAATCAGCAAGTGATAAAAACTTCTTCAAGAGTTCACACTTAGCTGATGATTGAATGTAAAGCGAGTTTGACATGCTGTCCCGGGAGAAAGCCCTGAGCTCATGAGATCCTCGAGCCCGGGGCTCCCTCCCGTTTGCGGGACGAGAGAGGAGTTTGAGCTCAGGTAGGTCTCGAGAACTCCCCCCGCTTATTAATAGTAAATGTAATTATGAATAGTTGTGGAGAAAAATGTGGCTGATTGGTAGGTCGTCTATGGTATCGATTTGGTTTTGTCAATTTACTTATGTTGCATGTTTTTTGGCTTGTGGGAGGAAACCGGAGAACCCGGGGAAAACCCACGCATACACGGGGAGAACATGCAAACTCCGCACAGGAATGCTACTTGGCCAGGTGAGACATGTTTGAACAAGTTTCAAGAAAAAAAGCAAGTGATTTTGAGGGAGAAAGAAAATATATTTTTTTGATCTCTGCAGAATTTTTACTCGTGTGGCTGAGAAATGGCCTTTTCAGGCCAAAAACAGAAAGTGATGAAAAGTGAATAAAACAATGAAATTCATCATTCTTTTTTTTAAACCAAATTATATGCCGTTATAGACATGTTTGAACAAATTTCAATGGAAAATCAAGTGATTTTGAGGGAGACAGAAAAGTGCTCTTTTTTGAGCTCTCATGCAGAATTCTTACTCGTGGGGCTGAGAAATGGCCTTTTCAGGCCAAAAACAGAAAGTGATAAAAACTGATTAAAACAATAAAATTCATCATTCTTTTTGTTTTAAAAACAACTAAATGCAGTTTTAGACATGTTTGAACAAGTTTCAAGAGAAAAACAGGTGATTTTGAGGGAGACAGAAAAGTGCTCTTTTTTGAGCTCTCATGCAGAATACTTACTCGTGGGGCTGAAAAATGGTCTTTTCAAGCCAAAAACAGAAAGTGATCAATACTGCTTGAAACAATGCAATCCATCATTCTTTTTGTTTTAAACAACATTATATGCAGTTTCAGACATGTTTGAACAAGTTTTAATGGAAAAGCAAGTGATTTTGAGGGAGACAGGAAAGTGCTCTTTTTTGAGCTCTCATGCTGAATTTTTACTCGTGGGCCAGAGAAATGGCCTTTTTAGGCCAAAAACAGAAAGTGATAAAAACTGATAAAAACATTGAAATTCATCATTCGTTTTGTTCTAAACAACATTATATGCAGTTTTAGACATGTTTGAACAAGTTTCAAAAGAAAAACAAGTGATTTTGAAGGAGACAGAAAAGTGCTTTTTATTGAGCTCTCATGCAGAATTCTTACTCATGGGGCTGAAAAATTGGCTTTTCAGGCCAAAAACAGAAAGTGATCAATACTGCATGAAACAATTATATTCATCATTCTTTTTGTTTTAAACAACATTATATGCCGTTTTAGATATGTTTGAACAAATTTGAATGGAAAAGCAAGTGATTTTGAGGGAGACAGAAAAGTGCTCATTTTTGAGCTCTCAGGCAGAGTTCTTACTCTTTGTGCTGAGAAATGACCTTTCCAGGCCAAAAACAGATTCAAACAAGCGTTAAAAACTGATTCAAACAATGAAATGCATCATTCCTTTTGTTTTAATAACCATTTAATGCAGTTTTAGACATGTTTGAACAAGTTTCAAGAGAAAAACAAGTGATTTTGAGGGAGACAGAAAAGTGCTCTTTTTTAAGCTCTCAGATAGAATTTATATTCGTGGGGCTGAAAAATTGCCTTTTCGGGGCAAAAACAGAAAATGGTGAAAATTGATTAAAACAATGAAATTCATCATTCTTTTTGTTTTAAAAACAGTTAAATGCAGTTTTAGACATGTTTGAACAAGTTTCAAGAGAAAAACAAGTGATTTTGAGGGAGACAGAAAACCAAGTGGTTTTGAGGGAGACAGAAAACGAAACGGTTACTAAAGTAACCCTCGTTCCCCGAGGGGGGGAACGGAAATGCTATGTGGAAACTTCCACTATGGGGATTTCGTCAGAAAGCCAATCATCTGAAGAGTAATAAAACGGGCCAATGAAATGCCAATGAGTTGGCAGTGTCAGCGTGCACAGCTGGCAGCAATCACAATCAGTCTGTGTATAAGATGCCAGCTCTGCCGTGAAACCATACCTTTTCTAGCCGAAGAAGCCGAACTACAGCTGTCAGGTAAGGCGCAATCGCTGTGGCGAAGGAACATAGCATTTCCGTTCCCCCCCTCGGGGAACGAGGGTTACTTTAGTAACCGTTTCGTTCCCCACCGGGAGGGGAACTACAATGCTATGTGGAAACTTCCACTATGGGGAAATGTATGGAAAACGCCACAGCGACTGAAGCTTACCACGTCATTGGTGAGAGGTTTGCCAAGCATAAGCGTGCGCGCACCATCATCACCATAGACGCAGCCCTCCAACGTGTCCCCTGGCCCTTACTCACCTACTTATCTGATAAGGTTTAGTTATATTTTTCGGGGAGTCGCAAAAATGCACCTAGTTAAGTTCTAGGAATTTAAGATACGACAGTACGTTGGGAAAGCGTGCAGTCCCGATAGGGAGGACGCTGCGGAGGCCACCTGCTGCCCAATGGGGAGACCTGGTGGCTATAAGACATATGGACTAACCCTATAAAGGGGGAGTACACATACGAAGATGGTTAGCGAGGAGGGAAGACACGGGCCCGCCCAGAGGAGGGAACTATACCGTGGCTGAGTGAAGCGTATGTGATAGCCAGTGGGGATCGCACATAGCGGGCACCTATACCCAGAACGCGGGCTGACCAAGCGGGCATGCCAACAACGTAGTGGGCCAGGCACCTGACTCCTCCGCTGAGTCAGATGCTGGGGGCATCGGAGGAACTCTGTAGGGTTCGCCAAATGGGGAACTGAACTGATCAGAGTAAAAATGCGCACATATCTCTGTGTTAGAGAGAAAGGCGCCGCAAGCGTGTTACAACACCCACCGAATTTCCTCATTCACCGCATACGTGAGGAAATGGGCTCCACTCAGAGATTATAAAATCTCGCAAATGTATTAGGTGTCGCCCAGCCTGCAGCTCTACAGATATCTGTCAGAGAGGCGCTGCGCGCTAACGCCCAAGAAGAAGCGATGCTCCTAGTGGAGTGCGCTCTCACTCCTGGGGGACACGGCTCGCCCTGGCTTGAATAAGTGAAGGACATGGCATCCACTATCCAGTGGGCCAACCTCTGCTTGGATACGGCACTTCCTTTCTGCCGACCACCGTAACAGACAAAGAGCTGCTCAGAGGATCTAAAGCTCTGAGTGCGGTCCACATAAATACGCAGAGCGCGAACAGGACACAGCATTGAAAGGGCTGGGTGTGCCTCCTCCGAAGGCAGCGCTTGCAGGTTCACCACCTGGTTTTTAAATAGTGTGGTAGGAACCTTGGGCACATATCCAGGCCGGGGTCTCAGGATAACGTGAGAGAAGTCCGGTCCGAATTCCAGGCACGAATCACTGACCGAAAATGCCTCCAAGTCCCCGACCCTCTTAATCGATGCAAACGCGACCAGCAGAGCTGTCTTCAAGGACAGAAATCTCAAGGATACTGAATCGAGTGGTTCGAACGGAGCTCCGCGTAGGCTCGTAAGCACTATGGAGAGGTCCCAAGAGGGCATGAGAGGGGGGCGGGGTGGATTTAATCGCCTCGCGCCTCTAAGGAACCGGGTGACGAGGTTATGTTTTCCCACGGCGCCGCCATCCACCGCGTCATGATGAGCGGAGATGGCGGCGACATAAACCTTCAGTGTGGAGGGCGACAGCCTCTGCTCCAATCTATCCTGAAGGAAAGAAAGCACAACGCTGATCTGATAAGTTCGGGGGTCTTCTCGGAGAGAAGCGCACCACTCAGTGAATAGACTCCACTTCAGGGCATAGGCATGCCTCGTAGAGGGTGCTCTAGCCTGAGTGATGGTGTTAACCACCGCAGCCGGTAGGTCACCTAAGTCTTCCACGCTCCGTCTATGGACCACACGTGGAGGTTCCAGAGATCTGGGCGCGGGTGCCAGATGGTGCCCCGTCCTTGAGAGAGAAGGTCTGCTCTCAAGGGGATTCGCCAGGGAGGGGCTGTCACGAGGAGAGAGAGTTCTGAAATCCAGGTTCGGTTGGGCCAAAGAGGCTCACTGGGCTAGTAGGCTCACTGGGGGAAACGCATATTTGCACCAGCTGTGAGCCAGTAGATCCGTGCCGAGAGAAGCCTCGGTCAGGGAATAAAACCACTGGCAGTGGGTGGTCTCGGAGGAAGCAAACAGGTCGACCTGGGCTTCTCCGAAGCGCGCCCATATCAGCTGGACAGACTCGGGGTGGAGCCTCCATTCTCCCTTCAGCGGAAGCTGCCGTGAGAGCGCATCGGCTGCACGGTTGAGCTCGCCGGGGATATGAATGGCACGCAGCGCTTTCAGCTGCGTGTGACTCCAAAGGAGCAGACGGCGAGCGAGCTGAGACATGCGGCGGGAACGGATACCCCCCATACAGTTGATATACGCTACCGTCGCCGTACTGTCTGTCCTGACCAATACTTGTTTACGCTCTAAAAAAAACCGGAAAAAAACAGCGCAGAGCGAGATACACTGCCAACAGCTCCAGGCAGTTGATATGCCAATGCATCCGGGATCCTTTCCACAGACCCGCAGCTGCATGCCCGCAACACATGGCCCCCCAGCCCGTGCTGGAGCCATCTGTCATCACAACGACGTGCCTGGACACTTGTTCTAGAGGCACACCGGCCTGTAGAAACGCAGGGTCCGTCCATGGACTGAGGGTGTGGCGACACAGCGGAGTGACAGTCACCCGGTGTGTGCCCGCGTGCCATGCTCGTCTGGGGATCCGAGCGGCGTGACCGCGGCTGCAGAAGCCATATGCCCCAGGAGCCTCTGAAATAATTTCAGTGGGACCACGGTTCTCCTGTCGAACTCCTTCAAACAGGTCAGCATCAGCCCGTCATGGTGATCGAGTCCAGCTCCACCCCGAGAAAAGAGAAGCTCTGCACAGGGGCGAACTTGCTCTTTTCTCGGTTGACCTGAAACCCCAACTGGTCGAGGTGCCTGAGCACCGTGTCCCTGTGCATAATCAATTGATCCCGCGAGTGAGCTAGAATCAGCCAGTCGTCGAGATAATGGAGTATGCAAATGCCTGCGAGCCGAAGGGGCGCTAGGGCACCCTCCGCGAGTTTGGTGAAAAGCCGCGGAGACAGGGAGAGCCTGAAAGGGAGGACCTTGTACTGCCACGCTCAACCCTTGAATGCAAACCGCAGAAATTGACGGTGGCGTGGAAGAATGGAGACATAAAAATACCCGTGTCCTTCAGGTCTATCGCTGCAAACCAATCCCGAGGACGGACGCATTGGAGAATGCGCCTCTGCGTGAGCATTCTGAACGGCAGCTTGTGAAGGCAGCGGTTCAGAACGCGCAGATCTAGGATTGGCCGTAACCCACCGCTTTTCTTGGGTACGATGAAGTACGGGCTGTAAAACCCGCTCCTCATCTCGGCTGGAGGGACCGGCTCAATTGCATCCTTCGCCAGGAGGACAGCAATCTCCTCGCGCAGGACAGGGGCGGACACAGGGCTGACCCTGGTGTAATACACGCCCGTGAACCTGGGAGGGCGTTTCGCGAATTGAATCGCGTAACTGAGTCTGATCGTGCACATGAGCCATTGCGACGGGCTGGGCAGCGCTAACCAGGCTGCCAGAGCTCGCGCAAGGGGCACCAACGGCATGATCACTGACGCAGCAGCGGTGGGGCAGCAAGGAATGGGAGAGCTCGCCCCGGGAGCCATGGGTTCCCGAGGAAGAGCAGGAAGTAAGGAATTCACACTCACTTTCCTCCCAGGGTCCTGAGCGGGGGACGGCAGTGTGAGAGAAGGGAGCCCGTCCTCTAACACACTCCGAGCCGGTGGCGAGATGCACCGATCCTGCGAGCTGGAAGGCATAGCGTCCCAAACTGGCAGTGTTCGGGCTGTCACATCCAGAGAAGGGGAAAAAAGCTCTTTCTTTGATAATTTGGTGGCTGCTGGTCGTGAGGTGTTGAAAAACACTGTTTGATGTTTCGCTCGGCACTCCACCGAGGAAAGAGCAAGTCCCCTCTTCTCCGGATGGCCCGTCTCAAGGTCGCTTCGTGGTCCGTTTACCGGACTTAACGGCGCTCTGGGGCGGGGGCGCTGCATGCCTGCGGGCTGCTCGACGCGGCTGCTTAGCCGGTGGAGCGGGAAGGGGCGGCGGAGCAGGTCTTGAAGCCGCAGGCGGGCGCCCTCGGCGAGGAGCAGCCGAGGTGGATGGTTCGGCGGGGGGAGCGGTTTTATGAGCCTGCCGATAGATGACCTCACTCATCGCACTCGACTGCTCTTTCACCGCTGTGAATTCCTGGGTGAACTCACCGACGGTGTCGCCGAACAGGCCAGCCTGGGAGATGGGTGTGTTAAGAAAGTGGACCTTGTCAACATCACGCATCTCGGCCAGGTTTAACCAGAGGTGGTGCTCCTGGACCACTAATGTGGCCATCGTCTTTCCCAGGGCACGCGCAGCCGACTTGGTGGTACGCAGATCATAGTCGGTTGCGGTGCGAAGCTTATGCATTAAGCCTGGGTCAGAACCACCCTCGTGCAGCTGGGCCAACGCCT
Organism: Danio choprae; assembly: GCA_903798125.1. Taxonomy (NCBI): domain Eukaryota; kingdom Metazoa; phylum Chordata; class Actinopteri; order Cypriniformes; family Danionidae; genus Danio; species Danio choprae. Next base: position 3,579,764 of record CAIGQW010004318.1, on the reverse strand, counting down.
GCGCTTGGTAGAGCTGGTACGTGGCCATAGCGTGCAGGGCAGAAGCAGCCTGGCCCGCAGTAGGCTCTGGCCCCGAGGGACGCAGATAACCCACACGGTTTGGATGGAAGACGAGGCTGACCACGCCAGGAAGAGGCACCACGTGGGCAAAGATTGACCGCAATGGCACGCTCAACCTGGGGAATCGCCTCGTACCCCCTAGCTGCTCCACCATCAAGGGTGGTGAGAGCGGAAGCGCACGCAGATCGGGCAGAGAAAGGTGCCCACCAAGACTGCGTGAGCTCACTGTGCACCTCCGGGAAGAAGGGGACGGGAGGCTTAGAAGGCTTTGCCTTCTTCTTAGCCTCCACGTAACACCCATCTAGTCGGTCCGGCGGTAGGGCTGGGGGATAAACCATCTCCAGACCCACCGCCGAAGCAGCCCGGAAAAGCACGGCCAACACATCCGCTTCTAGATCCGGCGCCTCGCCAACCACCCCGGAGGGAGGGAGCGGGTCCGGATCTTCGTCGGATAGTGAAAGCCCACCCTCCGATGCAGCAACGGACATCTGGTCCCCGGTGTCATCGAGTGAAAGGGCGACCATCCGGGGGGATGGAGCGCTTCTCTCACTCGAAGTCTTGGATAGAGCGCGCTGAGGAGCGAGGGGTTCGCGAGCCCAAGGGCGGCGAATTGACTCCCACTGTAACCCTCAGATCTGCCCGCGTGCCAGCCACTATATTGCGGGGGACAACAGGGGTGGCTCGCCCTTTTGCAAGAGCAAGCCGCGATCTTAGCTGCGCAACAGTCATGGCATCACAGTGATGACATGTACTGCCCGCGAGCACCGCATTCACATGCTGGACCCCCAGACATGCCACACAGTGCTCGTGTCCATCATCCGGGGACAGGAAACCACCGCATCCAGAAACGCACGGTCGGAACGACATCTTTAAAAAGACGCACTATTTGACCGTGTTGCTCTTTTAGTGTGTGTGCTGTGATACAAACCGCTCTTGCGGAACCGGACCAGAGAAACGCCCAGAGACGGGAGAATGAACCCAGCTCGACCGCCGCTGCTCGCGTTGTCACTCGCTCTGGGACCGGGAGAAACAGCCTGCAGTAAGTCAGCAGCTTTCTCTTTCTCTCTCTCTCAATCAAAGTTGGAGGAACCAGCAATGACTCTTTCAGTGCTTGTAAGGCTTCTGAAAGTGAAAAGGTATGGTTTCACGGCAGAGCTGGCATCTTATACACAGACTGATTGTGATTGCTGCCAGCTGTGCGCGCTGACACTGCCAACTCATTGGCATTTCATTGGCCAGTTTTATTACTCTTCAGATGATTGGCTTTCTGACAAAATCCCCATAGTGGAAGTTTCCACATAGCATTGTAGTTCCCCTCCCGCTGGGGAACTGCTCTTTATTAAGCTCTCAGGTAGATATATATATTCGTGGGGCTGAAAAATTGCCTTTTCGGGGCAAAAACAGGAAAAGATGAAAACTGATTAAAACAATGAAATTCATCATTATTTTTGTTTTAAAAACAATTAAATGCAGTTATAGATATGTTTGAACAAGTTTCAAGAGAAAAACAAGTGATTTTGAAGGAGACAGAAAAGTGCTTTTTATTGAGCTCTCATCCAGAATTCTTACTCGTGGGGCTGAAAAATGGTCTTTTCAGGCCAAAAACAGAAAGTGATCAATACTGCATGAAACAATGAAATTCATCATTCTTTTTGTTTTAAACAACATTATATGCAGTTTTAGACATGTTTAAAGAAATTTCAATAGAAAAACAAGTGATTTTGAGGGAGACAGAAAAGTGTTCTTTTTTGAGCTCTCATGCAGAATTCTTACTCGTGGGGCTGAGAAATGGCCTTTTCAGGGCAAAAAACGGAAAATGACAAAAACTGATTAAAACAATGAAATTGATCATTCATTTTGTTTTAAACAACATTATATGCCTTTTTAGACATGTTTGAACAAATTTCAATGGAAAACCAAGTGGTTATCAGTTTCTGTTTTTGGCCTGAAAAGGTCATTTCTCAGCCCCACGAGTAAGAATTGTGCATGAGAGCTCAAAAAAGAGCACTTTTCTATCTCCCTCAAAATCACTTCTTTTTCTTTTGAAACTTATTCAAACATGGGTAAACCTGCATATAATGTTGTGTAAAACAAAACCAATGATGAATTTCATTGTATTAATCAGGTTTTATCACTTTCTGTTTTTGGCCTGAAAAGACCATTTCTCAGCCCCACGAGTAAAAATTCTGCAGAGCTCAAAAAAGAGCATTTTCTTTCTCCCTCAAAATCACTTTTTTTCTTGAAACTTGTTCAAACATGTCTAAAACGGCAAATAGTGTTGTTTAAAACAAAAAGAAAGATGAATTTTATTGTTTTGATCACTTGTTAGTGCTTTCTGTTTTTGGCCTGAAAAGGTCATTTTTCAGCACAAGGAGTAAGAATTCTGCATGAGAGCTCAAAAAAGAGCACTTTTCTATCCCCTTAAAATCATTTGCTTTTCCTTTAAAAGTTGTTCAAACATGTCTAAAACGGCATATAATGTTGTTTTAAACAAAAAGAACGATGAATTTCATTGTTTCATGCAGTTTTGATCACCTTTTTCTTTTTTTGGCCTGAAAAGACAATTTTTCAGCCCCACGAGTAAGAATTCTGCATGAGAGCTCAAAAAAGAGCACTTTTCTGTCTCCCTCAAAATCACTTGTTTTTCTCTTGAAACTTGTTCAAACGTGTAAAACTGCATTTAACTGTTTTTAAAACAAAAAGAATGATGAATTTTTTTGTTTTAATCAGTTTTCACCATGTTTTGTTTTTGCCCCAAAAAGGCCATTTCTCAGCCCCACGAGTAAGAATTCTGCATGAGAGCTCAAAAAAGAGCACTTTTCTGTCTCCCTCAAAATCACTTGCTTTTCCATTGAAATTTGTTCAAACATGTCTAAAACTGCATATAATGTTGTTTAAAACAAAAAGAATGATGAATTTCATTGTTTCATGCAGTATTGATCACTTTCTGTTTTTGGCCTGAAAAGACCATTCCACTTCATATGGGAACTCCAACGTGTGTCTTAACAGACTATGGGAGTACGTCAGACGACCAATCACTCTGGAGAGTAAAAAAACGGGTCAATGAACGCCAAATGAATTGGCAAAGCTCAGCTCCACAGCTGACAGCGTTTAGCTATTAGCGCTATATAAGCTGCCTGCTGAGAAGCGAGCCTTAGAATTCTTACTTCAGAGCCTCACTGAGACTGGAGAAATACCCTCTGCTAAGCTGAGTATCTTTGAAAGCAGTATTACTCACCAGTGTGGGAGAAGACGCAACAGCGGCGGTCGATCTGGGCTTCCCGTCCCCTGGGCGTTTTGCTGGTGCAGAAATAAAAGAGCAGTTTTCCTTAAAAGAGCAGAGTTCCCTAAGAGAGCAACACGTCTTTTTCAAGATGTCGTTCCGACCGTGCGTTTCTGGATGCGGTGGTTTCCTCGCCCCGGATGACAGGCACAAGCATTGCATCACATGTCTGGGGGTCCGGCATGTTGAAGCGGTGCTCGCGGACAGTTCATGCCCTCACTGTGAGGGCTTGACTGTTGCACAGTTAAGGTCACGGCGTATCCTAGCAATAGGGTGCGTCACCCCTGCTGCTCCCCACTATGCGGTTCGCACTCGGGCAGGCCTGAGGGTTACAGTGGGGGCTTCTCCGTCGCCTTAGGGCCCGCAGACCCCCCGCTCCTCTTCAGTGTGCTATGTCCAAGCTTCGAGTGGGAGTGCTGGTCCATCCTCCGGGCTGGCTGCACTCTCATTAGATGACACCGGGGATGCGATGTCCACCGCTGCATCGGAGGGCGGGCTAACATGCTCCGATAACAATACGGAACCCGGATTTGGAGTCGGACATGTTAGCCGTGTTATCCCGGGCTGCTTCGGCCGTTGAACTGGAGATGGCTTGTCCCCTAGCTCCGCGGCCGGACCGCTTAGATGGGTGTTACGTAGGGGCTAACAAAAAGGTGAAGCCTTCCAAGCCCCCCGTCCCTTTCTTCCCGGAGGTACACAGTGAGCTCACGCAGGCATGGAGGGCACCTTTTTCTGCCCGGTTCTCGTGCGCTTCCGCTCTCACCACCCTTGATGGCGGGGCAGCCAGTAGATATGAGTCAATTCCCCCGGTGGAGTGCGCTATTGTGGTCAATCTTTGCCCACAGGGCGCCTCCACCTGGAGAGGTCCACCCAAACTCCCTTCCAAAGCGTGTAAGTTATCTGAGTCTCTCACGGCCAGAGCCTACACCGCTGCGGGCCAGGCTGCATCCGCCTTGCATGCAATGGCCACCTATCAACGCTACCAAGCGGAGAAGTTGGCTGAGCTGCAGGGGGGTGGTTCTTCTTGGGCTTGATGCATGAGCTCCGCACGGCAACCGATTACGCTCTCATGACCAGCAAATCGGCTCCTCGTGCCCTGGGGAAGACGATGGCCACATTAGTGGTCCAGGAGCGCCACCTCTGGCTAAACCTGGCAGATATGGCTGACGTTGACAAAGCTCGCTTTCTTAATGCTCCCATATCCCAGGCTGGCCTGTTCGGCGACACCGTCGGGGAATTTACCCAGGAATTCTCGGCGGTGAAGGAGCAGTCCAAAGCGATGGGGGAGGTCATCCATCAGCGGGCTTGGAAAACTGCTCTCCCCGCTGCTCCACGCTGAAGGTGTCCGCCCGCGGCCCCAACACCCGCTCCGCTTTCACTGCCCGCTCCACCGGCCAAGCGGCAACGCCGAGCCAACCGCGGGTCCGCAACGCCACCGATCCAGGGCGCCGTTAAGTCCAGTAAGAGGACTGCGAAGCGTTCCTGAGACGAGCCACCCGGAGAAGAGGGGACCTGCTTTTTCCTCGGTGGAGGGCCGAGGACACATAACATCAGTAATACCACCACTGCCGCCCTCTGGGCTGGCGGTGACCAAATTCTCAATAAAAGTTTCCTCTCTCTCCGGGTGCGCAAGCCCGAGCCTTGCCAGTCTGGGACGCCCCGCCTTCCAGCTCGCAGTGCCGGGCTCTTTCGCCTCAGTCTTCCAGAGTGCAAGAGAACGGGCTCCTTTCTCTCACTCCAGCCTCATCGCGGGATCCAGGGAGGAAGGTAAGAGAAATTCTCTTATTTTCGGCTCTTCCTTGGGCCGCTCTGCTTCCCGGGGTGAGCACTCCCTTCCCGAGCTGCCCCTCCATTGGCACGTCAACGATCGCGCCGATGGTGCCATTAGCGTGGGCTCTGCCAGCCTGGTTAGCGCTGCCCAGCCCGTCGCGGTGGCTCATACGGACGATTGGACTCAGCTATGCGATACAATTCGCCATTCGCCCTCCCAGGTTCAAGGGTGTCCATTTCACGAGGGTCAGCCCCGTGAGCGCCCCTGTCTTGCGAGAGGAGATTGTTGTCCTCCTGGCGAAGGATGCAATTGAGCAGGTCCCTCCAGCCGAGATGAACTGCGGGTTTACAGCCCGTAATTCATCGTGCCCAAAAAGAGCGGAGGGTTAAGACCAATCCTAGATCTGCGCAGACTGAACTGTCATTCACACAAAATGCTGTTCAGGATGCTCACACAGAAACGCATAGTGCAGTGTATCCGTCCTCGGAATTGGTTTGCAGCAATAGACCTGAAGGACACGTATTTTTATGTCTCCATTCATCCACGCCACCGTCCATTTCTCCGGTTTGCGTTCGAGAGTCGAGCATGGCAGTACAAAGTCCTCCTCTTCGGGCTCTCCCTGTTTCCATGCGTGGAGGATGCCCTGTGCCTCTTCGGCGCACGCGCATCGGCATTTTTGATTATTCTTTGACTGATATACATATATTTCAGGTCTTAAACTAGTCGATTATGCACAGGGACCTGGTGCTTCGGCATCTTGGCCTGTTGGGGTTTCAGGTCAACCGAGAATGAGCAGGCTCTCCCCCAGGAGAGCTTCTCTTTTTCTCGGGTTGGAGCAGGACTCGGTCTCCATCACGGTGCGCTTTTTTAGCGCACCGGGCCAATGCTGCTCTGTCTGATTAATTCGGCAGTTACAGTGGTCCCACTGAAGTTTTTCAAAGGCTCCTGGGGCAAATGACATTTGTAGCCGCTACATCTCCGGTCAAATGGTTCATATGAGACCGCTTCAGCGCTGGCTTTGCGATCGAGTTCCCGGATGGGCATAGTGCGCGGAGGCGCACCGGGTGTCCATCACCACGCTGCATCGCCGCACCTTCAGTCCCTGGATGGATTTTGCCTTCTACGGGCCGGGGTGCCCTTAGAACAAGTGTCTAATCATGCTGTCATTCTGACAGATGCTTCCAGTACAGGCTGGTGGGCTGTGTGTATCGAGCATGCAGCCGCAGGTTCGTATATCGGACTTCGGTTGCGTTGGCATTTTCATTGCCTGGAGCTGACGGCAATGTTTCTCACTCTCCGCCGGTCCATACTGGTACGAGAGGGGACATACGTGTTGGTTAGGATGGTGATGGGTGATGCGCGCTACTGCTACGCGCTGATGCATATTTGGGTGATGCGCGCTACTGCCGCATGTCTCAGCTTGCTCGCCATCTGCTCCAATGGAGTCATGCGGCTTAATAGCTGCGCGCCGTTCATATCCCGTACGAGCTCTCCGTGCCTGCTTACACGCTCTCACGGCAGTTATGTTTCCGGGAGAACGGAGACTCCCACCCGGCGCGGTCCAGTAGGCCCCGGGTTCATTTTCCCCCAGTGAGCCTGCGCGCACAGACACTGTGCAAGGTCGGGGAGCGAGGGGCGGGTCTCGCTCGTTGCGCCTCCTTGGCCCAACCGGACCCGAGTTTATGAACTCACACTCCTCGTGATGGCTCTCCCTGACAAATTCCCCAGAAGAAGCACTCCTTTTTTTGGGATGGGCACCCTCTGGCACCCGCAGCGTTCTGGAACCCCCAGGAGGGTTTCTAGACAGCGCGGTGGACTTAGGTGACCTATCAGTAGATGGTTAACACCGTCACTCAGACTAGAGCCCCTGTATAGGCTAGCCTATGTCATGTAGTGGAGTCCATTCGTTGTGTGGAGCTCTTCTCTCGGAGAAGAACCCCGGACATGCCAGATTAGTGTTGTGTTTTCTTCCTTCAGGATAGCTGGAGCGCAGGCTGTCACCCTCCACACTAAAGGTTTGGTGTGCTGTCATCCTTGCCCTCAGGGGGGTGGCAGATGACAGCGCACTGGGAAAGCATAACTTTATCAGCCGGTTCCTCAGAGGCGCGATGGTTAATTCCATCCCCGCCCCCCTACTCTTGCCCTCTCGGGATCTCTCTAGCCCCAGCGGTTATGGTTAGATCCATTGAGCCACTCGTCTCAGTATCTATACGTCCATGAAGACAGCTTTGCTGGTCGCGTTGGTATCATTCTGGAGGGTTAGGATGCCGGTGGCATTTTCGGTCAGCGAATCGTGCCAGGAATTTGGACCGGCCTACTCTCACAGTTACCTGAGACCCCGGTTCAGCTTGTGCCAAGGATCGTACCACCCCCCATTAATATTAAAGTGGTAGTGAGCCTGCGAGCGCTGTCTGCGGAGGAGACAGGCCCAGCCTTTCACTGTATGTCCGCGGACTGCGCTTAATGTGACATGTAGAGCGTACGTCTTTGAGCAGCTCTTTTCTGTTATGATCGGCAGAAGGGAAGTACCATATCAAAACAGAGGTTGGTCCATTCTAATAGTATGCCATCACCCTCGCTTCATGTGCCAGGGTGAGCTGTGTCCCCCGGGAAAGAGGCGGTGCCTCCTTTTCGCCGCGAGTACGCAGCACCTCTTAACAGATTATGCAGAGCTGCGGGCTGGGCGACACCTAACACATTCGCGAGGTTTTGTAATCTCCGAGTGGAGTAATTTTTGTCCCGAATATTGGGTAATCCCGATCAGTTGGGAGAAAACTAAACTCGGTGTCAACAACGCTTGCTGCACCATGCTCCCTAACACGGAGATACGTGCGCCTTTTTTATTCTGCTAGTAAGTTTCCCATCTGGCGAACCCTAGAGAATTCCTCCGAGGCCCCCAGCACTCGTCTCAGCGGAGGAGTCGAGTGCCTGGCTCAGTGTGATGTCTGGTATGCCCAAATTGGTCTACCCACATGCTGAGGTTCAGTGCCAGCTATGCGCGGTTCCCACGGTAACCCCATATGCATATATTAACCACGGTGTGTTTCCCCTGTCCAGGCGGACCCATGTCTTCCCTAACCGCTAACCAGCTTATCATATGTAGCACTCCCCCTTATTAGGGCTAGTCCATACGCTCCTATTGCCATCAAGTCTCCCCTCTTGGGTAGCAGGTGGCCTCCGCAGCGTCCTCCCCCTTCTGGGACTGGCATGCTTTCCCAACGTACTGTCGTAATTAAAATCCCTAGTCTATATTAATTGGGTAAAACCACATTACGATCCCCGATCTAAAAATCTAAATTTTCCCATGTAATGGTAAATAAAGGGCCTAGGGGACGTTGGAAGGTTGTGCTCTTGGTGATGCTTGTGCGCGCAAGCTATGCTTGGCAAACTTCACATCAGGAGCGTGACGGGCTTAGCTGCTGTGGCGTTTTCCATACAGTCTCCCATAGTCTGTTAAGACACACGTTGGAGTTCCCATATGAAGGGGAACGTTCTGGTTATGTCCATAACCCACGTTCCCTGAATAGGGAACGGAGACGTGTGTCTCCACTGCCACAGCACCTGAGTCTCCAGCTGTTAGCTGAATGTACGGCTCTTCAGCAGGCAATTCTAAGGCTCGCTTCTCAGCAGGCAACTTATATAGCACTAATAGCTAAACGCTGTCAGCTGTGGAGCTGAGCGCCGCCAATTCACTTGCCGTTCATTTGCCCGTTTTCTTACTCTCCAGAGTGATTGGTAGTCTGATGTACTCCCATAGTCTGTTAAGACACACGTCTCCGTTCCCTATTCGGGGAATGTGTGTTATGGATGTAACCAGGCCATTTCTCAGGCCCACGAGTATAAATTGTACATGAGAGCTTAAAAAAGAGCAATTTTCTGTCTCCCTCAAAATCACTTGTTTTTCACTTGAAACGTGTTCAAACATGTCTAAAACTGCATTTAATAGTTATTAAAACAAAAAGAATGATGCATTTCATTGTTTTAATCAGTTTTTGTCGCTTTCTGTTTTTGGCCTGGAAAGGTCATTTCTCAGCACAAAGAGTAAGAATTCTGCATGAGAGCTCAAAAAAGAGCACTTTTCTGTCTCGCTCAAAAGCACTTGTTTTTCTATTGAAACTTATTCAAGCATGGGTAAAACTGCATATATAGTTGTGTAAAACAAAAAGAATGATGAATTTCATTGTTTTATTCAGTTTTTATCACTTTCTGTTTTTGGCCTGAAAAGGCCATTTCTCAGCCCCACGAGTAAAAATTCTGCAGAGCTCAAAAAAGAGCATTTTTCCTTCTCCCTCAAAATCACTTGTTTTTCTTTTGAAACTTGTTCGAACATGTCTAAAACAGCAAATGGTGTTGTTTAAAACAAAAAGAAAGATGAATTTTATTGTTTTAATCACTTGTTATTACTTTCTGTTTTTGGCCTGAAAAGGTCATTTTTCAGCACAAGGAGTAAGAATTCTGCATGAGAGCTCAAAAAAGAGCACTTTTCTGTCCCCTCAAAATAATTAGCTTTTCTATTAAAACTTGTTCAAACATGTCTAAAATTGCATATAATGTTGTTTAAAACAAAAAGAATTATGAATTTCATTGTTTCATGCAGTTTTGATCACTTTCTGTTTTTGGCCTGAAAATACCATTTTTCAGCCCCACGAGTAAGAATTCTGCATGAGAGCTTAATAAATAGCAGTTTACTGTCTCCCTCAAAATCACTTTTTTTTTCTCTTGAAACTTGTTTAAACATGTCTAAAACTGCATATAATGTTGTTTAAAACAAAAAGAATAATGAATTTAATTGTTTCAATCAGTTTTTATCACTTTCTCTTTTTGGCCTGAAAACGCCATTTCTCAGCCCCACGAGTAAGAATTCTGCATGAGAGCTCAATAAAAAGCACTTTTCTGTCTCCTTCAAAATCACTTGTTTTCTCTTGAAACTTGTTGAAACATGTATAAAACTGCGTTTAATTGTTTTTAAAACAAAAAGAATGATGAATTTCATTGTTTTAATCAGTTTTCACCATTTTCTGTTTTTGCCCCGAAAAGGCCATTTCTCAGGCCCACGAGTATAAATTGTACATGAGAGCTTAAAAAAGAGCAATTTTCTGTCTCCCTCAAAATCACTTGTTTTTCTCTTGAAACTTGTTCAAACATGTCTAAAACTGCATATAATGGTTATTAAAACAAAAAGAATGATGCATTTCATTGTTTTAATCAGTTTGTAACGCTTTCTGTTTTTGGCCTGGAAAGGTCATTTCTCAGCACAAAGAGTAAGAATTCTGCATGAGAGTTTAAAAATGAGCACTTTTCTGTCTCCCTCAAAATCACTTGCTTTTCCATTGAAATGTGTTCAAACATGTCTGAAACAAAAAAGAATGATGAATTTCATTGTTTTAATCAGTTTTCATAAATTTCTGTTTTTGCCCCGAAAAGGCCATTTCTCAGCCCCACGTGTAAGAATTCTGCATGAGAGCTCAAAAAAGAGCACTTTTCTGTCTCCCTCAAAAACACTGATTAAAACAATGAATATGATCATTCTTTTTGTTTTAAACAACATTATATGCAGCTTTAGACATGTTTAAACAAATTTGAATGGAAAAGCAACTGATTTTGAGGGAGACAGAAAAGTGCTCTTTTTTGAGCTCTCATGCAGAATTCTTACTCGTGGGGCTGAGAAACGGCCTTTTTGGGGCACAAACGGAAAATGTTGAAAACTGATTAAAACAATAAAATTCATAATTCTTTTTGTTTTAAACAACATTATATGCAGTATTAAACATGTTTTGACAAGTTGCAAGTGAAAATTACCTTAAATGAGAAAGTTTGCAAAAGAGCAAAAGTCTGTGTTGCAGGAATCAGCTTGTCTCGGCTTGTAAAGGCCAAAAACAGCAAGTGATGAAAACTGCTTAAAACAGTGAAAATCATAAATCTTTTTATTTTACACAACATTATATGCAGTATTAAACACATTTTAACAAGTTGCAAGTGAAAAATAAGTGAAATGAGGGAGTTTGCAAAAGAGCATAATTCTGTGTTGCAGGAATCAGCTTGTCTCGGCTTGTAAAGGCCAAAAACAGCAAGTGATAAAAACTGCTTAAAACAATGAAAATAAACATTCTTTTTGTTGTAAACAACATTATATGCAATATTAAACATGTTTTAACAAGTTGCAAGTAAAAAAAAACTGAAATGAGAAAGTTTGCAAAAGAACATAAATCTGTGTTGCAGGAATCAGCTTGTCTCAGCTTGTAAAGGCCACAAACAGCAAGTGATAAAAACAGCTTAAAACAATGAAAATAAACATACTTTTTGTTTTAAACAAAATTATATGCAGTATTTAACATGTTTTAACAAGCTGCATGTGAAAACTAAGTGAATTAAGAAAGTTGGCAAAAGAGCATAATTCTGTGTTGCAGAAGCCAGCTTGTTTTGGCATGTAAAAGCCAAAATCATCATTCTTTTTGTTTTACTCAACATTATATGCAGTATTAAACATGTTTTGACAAGTTGCATGTGAAAACTAAGTGAAATGAGAAAGTTTGCAAAAGAGCATATTTCTGTGTTGCAGGAATCAGCTTATCTCGGCTTGTAAAGGCCAAAAGCAGCAAGTGATGAAAACTGCTTAAAACAAATAAAATCATCATTCTTTTTGCTTTAAACAACATTATATGTAGTATTAAACATGTTTAAACAAGCTACATGTAAAAACTAGATGAAATGAGAAAGTTTGCAAAAGAGCATAATTCTGCGTTGCAGGAATTAGCTTGTCTCGGCTTGTAAAGGACAAAAACAGCAAGTGATGAAAACTGCTTAAAACAATGAAAATCATAAATCTTTTTATTTTACCCAACATATAAGCAGTATTAAACATGTTTTAACAAGTTGCAATTGAAAAATATGTGAAATGAGAAAGTTTGCAAAAGAGTATAATTCTTTGTTTCAGGAATCAGCTTGTCTCGGCTTGTAAAGGCCAAAAACAGCAAGTGATAAAAACTGCTTAAAACTATGAAAATAAACATTCTTTTTGTTTTAAACAACATTATATTCTGTATTAAACATGTTTTGACAAGCTGAAAGTGAAAATTAAGTGATATGAAAAAGTTTGCAAAAGAGCATAATTCTGCATAGCAGAATCAGCTTGTAACGGTTTTTAAAAGCCAAAAACAGCAAGTGATAAAAAATGCTTAAAACAATGAAAATCATCATTCTTTTTGTTTTAAACAACATTATAATTTCAGTGTTCGTCCGCGTCACTTGTTATGGTCACGTGCTTTCTTTGTCTTTCTCCCGCCACCGTCAATGTCAATCTGTTCCACCTGTGTTCATCCCTTGTGTCTCTTTAGCGTAATCATCCCTCTTCTATTTATACCCTTTCGTCTGTGTCCATTGTGGTCCGGTATTCTGAGTCGTGTGGTTGTCTCGTCCTGTGTCGTCCTGTCTTCCCGCATCCAGTATCTGTTCCCCGTAAGTGTTCAATAAACCCGTTTTGTATAATCTCTCTCGTCATGTCATTATCTGCAAACCAGGTGTTACAATAAGTACAATAAGTGTTAAAAACTGATTAAACAATGAAATGCATTATTCTTTTTGTTTTAAACAACATCATATGCAGTTTTAGACATGTTTGAACAAGTTTCAAGATAAAAACAAGTGATTTTGAGGGAGAAAGAAAAATGCTCTTTTTTTGAGCTCTGCAGAATTTTTACTCGTGGGGCTGAGAAATGGCCTTTTCAGGCCAAAAACAGAAAGTGATAAAAACTGATTAAAAAAATGAAATTCATCATTCTTTTTGTTTTAAATTACATTATATGCAGTTTTAGACATGTTTGAACAAATTTCAATGGAAAAGCAAGTGATTTTGAGGGAGACAGAAAAGTGCTCTTTTTTGAGCTCTCATGTAGATTTCTTACTCGTGGGGCTGAGAAATGGCTTTTTCAGGCCAAAAACAGGAAGTGTAAAAACTGATTAAAACAATGAAATTCATCATTCTTTTTGTTTAAAACAACATTATATGCGGTTATAGACATGATTGAACAAATTTCAATGGAAAAGCAAGTGATTTTGAGCGAGACAGAAAAGTGCTCTTTTTAAAGTTCTCATGTAGAATTCATACTCTTGAGGCTGAGAAATGGCCTTTTCAGGGAAAAAACCGAAAATGGTGAAAACTGATTAAAACAATGAAATTCATCATTCTTTTTGTTTTAAAAACATTTAAATGCAGTTTTAGACATTTTTAAACAAGTTTGAAGAGAAAAACAAATGATTTTGAGGGAGACAGAAAATGGCTCTTTATTGAGCTCTCATGCTGAATTCTTACTCGTGGGGCTGAGAAATGGCATTTTCGGGGCAAAAATGGAAAATGGTGAAAACTGATTAAAATATTGAAATTCATAATTCTTTTTGTTTTAAACA
>CAIGQW010004318.1:3550159-3566237 GCA_903798125.1 Danio choprae | reverse complement strand
AGGGAAAAGCAAGTAATTTTGAGGCAGACAGAAAAGTGCTCTTTTTTGAGCTCTCATGCAGAATTCTTACTCGTGGGGCTGAAAAATGGTCTTTTCAGGCCAAAAACAGAAATCGATCAAAACTGCTTGAAAACTGTTTGAAACTTGTCTAAACTTGATTTGACAAGTTCCAAGTGAACATTAAGTGATATAAGAAAGTTTGCAAAAGAGCATACTTTGGTGTTGCAGGAATCAGCTTGTCTCGGCTTGTAAAGGCCAAAAACAGCAAGTGATAAAAACTGCTTAAAACAATGAAATTAAACATTCTTTTTGTTTTACACAACATTATTTGCAGTTTTAAACATGTCTTGACAAGTTGCAAGTGAAAATTAAGTGAAATGAGAAAGTTTGCAAAAGAGCATAATTCTGTGTTGCAGGAATCAGCTTGTCTCAGCTTGTAAAGGCTAAAAACAGCAAGTGATAAAACTACTTAAAACAATGAAAATCATCATTCTTTTTGTTTTACACAACATAATATGCAGTATTAAACATGTTTTGACAAGTTGTAAGTGAAAATTAAGTAATATGAGAAAGTTTGCAAAAGAGCATAATTCTGCATTGCAGGAATCAGCTTGTCTCGGCTTTTAAATGCCGAAAACAGCAAGTGTCTAAAACTGCTTAAAACAATGAAAATCATTATTCTTATTGCTTTAAACAATATTATATCCAGTATCTAACATGTTGCAAGTTAAACTTAAGTGAAATGACAGAGTTTGCAAAAGAGCATATTTCTGCATTGCAGGAATCAGCTTGTCTCGGCTTGTAAAGGCAAAAAACAGCAAGTGATGAAAAATGCTTAAAACAATGAAAATCATCATTCTGTTTACTTTAAACAACATCATATGCAGTAATAAACATGTTTTAACAAGCTGCATGTGGAAACTAAGTGAAATGAGAAAGTTTGCAAAAGAGCTTAATTCTGCGTTGCAGGAATCAGCTTGTCTCGGCTTTTAAAGGCCAAAAACAGCAAGTGATGAAAAATCCTAAAAAAAAACTATAAAAATCATCATTCTTTTTGTTTTAAACAACATTATATGCAGTATTAAACATGTTTTGACAACTTGCAAGTGAAATTTAAGTGATATGAGAAAATTTGCAAAAGAGCATAATTCAGCATTGCAGGAATCAGCTTGTCTTGGCTTCTAAAGGCCAAAAACAGCAAGTGATGAAAACTGCTTAAATCTGTGAAAATCATCAATCTTTTTGTTTTAAACAACATTATATGCAGTATTAAACATGTTTTGACCCTTTGCAAGTGAAAACTAAAAGATATGAGAAAGTTTGCAAAAGAGCATAATTCTGTGTTGCAGGAATCTGCTTGTCTCGGCTTGTAAAGGCCAAAAACAGCAAGTGATAAAAACTGCTTAAAACAATGAAAATAAAGATTATTTTTGTTTTAAACAACATTATATGCAGTATTAAACATGTTTTGACAAGTTGCAAGTGAAAATAAAGTGATATGAGAAAGTTTGCAAAAGAGTATAATTCTGCATTGCAGGAATCAGCTTGTCTTGGCTTTTAAAGGCCAAAAACAGCAAGATATGAAAACTGCTTAAAACAATGAAAATCATCATTCTTTTTGTTTTAAACAACATCATATGCAGTATTAAACATGTTTTGACAAGTTGCAAGTGAAAATTAGACGATATGAGAAAGTTTGCAAAAGAGCGTAATTCTGCATTGCAGGAATCAGTTTGTCTTTACAAGCGTAAAGGACAAAAACAGCAAGTAATAAAAATGGCTTTAAACAATAAAAATCATCATTCTTTTTGCAACTTTAGACATGTTAGAACAAGCTTCAATGGAAAAGCAAGTGATTTTGAGGGAGACAGAAAAGTGCTCTTTTTTGATCTCATGCAGAATTCTTACTCGTGGGGCTGAAAAATTGCCTTTTCAGGCAAAAAACTGAAAATGATGAAAACTGCTTTGAACAGTGAAATTCATCATTCTTTATGTTTTAAACAACATTATATGCAACCTTAGACATGTTTGAACAAGTTTCAAGGTAAAAGCAAGTGATTTTGAGGGAGACAGAAAAGTACTCATTTTTGAGCTCTCATGCAAAATTCTTACTCATTAGCCTGAAAAATGGCCTTTTCAGGCCAAAACAGAAAGTGATAAAAACAGCTTGAAACAATGAAATTCATCATTCTTTATGTTTTAAACAACATTATATCCAGTTTTGGACATGTTTGTAGAAGTTTCTAGGGAAAAGCAAGCGATTATAAAGGAAATAGAAAACTGCTCTTTTCTGAGCTCTCATGCAGAATTCTTACTTGTGGGGCTGAAAAAATTGCCTTTTCAGGCCAAATACAGAAAGTTATAAAAACAGCTTGAAACAATGAAATGCAACATTCTTTTTGTTTAACCCAACATTATATGCAGTTTTAGACATGTTTGAACAAGTTTCAATTGAAAAGCCAGTGATTTTGAGGAGACAGAAATGTGTTCTTTTTTGAGCTCTCATGCTGAATTCTTACTCGTGGGTCTGAAAAATGGCCTTTTCAGGCCAAAAACAGAAAGTGATAAAAACTGATTAAAGCAATTAAATTCATCATTGGTTTTGTTTAACAAGTGATTTTGAGGGATACAGAATAGTGCTCTTTTTTTTAAACTGTCATGCAGAATTCTTACTCGTGGGGCTGAAAATGGCCTTTTCAGGCCAAAAACATAAAGTGATAAAAACAGCTTAAAACAATTAAATGCTTCATTCTCTTTGTTTTAAACAACATTATATGGCCTTAAATGGCCTTTTCAGGCCAAAAACAAAAAGTGATAAAAACCTATTAAAACAATAAAATTCATCATTGTTTTTTTAAACACAACATTATATGCAGTTTTAGACCTGTTTGAACAAGTTTCAATTGAAAAGCAAGTGATTTTGAGGGAGACAGAAACGTGCTCTTTTTTTGAGCTCTCATTCACAATTCTTACTCGTGGGGCTGAGAAATGGCTTTTTCAGGCCAAACACAGAAAAAGATAAAAACAGCTTGAAGCAATTAATTGCAACATTATTTTTGTTTTAAACAACATTATATTCAGTTTTAGACATGTTTTAACAAGTTTCAGTTGAAAAGCAAGTGATTTTGAGGGAGACTGAAAAGTGCTCTTTTTTTGAGCTCTCATGCAGAATTCTAACTCGTGGGGCTGAAAAATGGCTTTTTCAGGCCAAAAACAAAAAGTGATAAAAATGTATTAAAACAATATAATTCATCATTTGTTTTGTTTTACAAAACTTAAATGCAGTTTTAGACATGTTTGAACAAGTTTCAATTGAAATGCAAGTGATTTTGAGGGAGACAGAAAAGTGCTAATTTTTGAGCTCTCATGCAGAAATCTTACTCGTGGGTCTGAGAAATGGCCTTTTCAGGCCAAAAACAGAAAGTGATAAAAAATAACTAAAACAATGAAATTCATCGTTGGTTTTGTTTTACACAATAATATTTACAGTTTTAGACATGCTTGAACAAGTTTCAAGGGAAAAGCAAGTGATTTTGAGGGAGACTGAAAAGTGCTCTTTTTTTGAGCTCTCATGCAGAATTCTTACTGGTGGGGCTGAGAAATGGCCTTTTCAGGCCAAAAACAGAATATGACAAAAACTGATTAAAACAATGTAACTCATCATTGGTTTTGTTTTACACAACATTATATGCCGTTTTAAACATGTTTGAACAAGTTTCAATAGAAAAGCAAGTGATTTTGAGGGAGACAGAAACGTGCTCTTTTTTTGAGCTCTCATGCAGTACTCTAGCTCGTGGGGCTGAAAAATGGCCTTTTCAGGGCAAAAACAAAAAGTGATTAAAACGTATTAAAACAATATAATTCATCATTGGTTTTGTTTTACAAGACTTAATCGCAGTTTCCGACATGTTTGAACGAGTTTCAATTGAAATGCAAGTGATTTTGAGGGAGACAGAAAAGTGATCTTTTTTTGAGCTCTCATTCAGAATGCTTACTCGTGGGTCTGAGAAATGGCCTTTTCAGGCCAAAAACAGAAAGTGATAAAAAATGACTAAAACAATGAAATGCATCGTTCTTTTTGTTTTAAACAATTTTAAATGCAGTTTAAGATATTGTTGAACAAGTTTCAAGAGAAAAGCAAGTGATTTTCAGAAAAGTGAGAAAAGTGCAAATTTTTAAGGTCTCATGCTAAATTCTTACTCTTTGTGCCTTTTCAGGGCAAAAACAGAAAATTATGAAAACTGATTAAAACAATGAAATTCATCATTCTTTTTGTTTTAAAACCCTTTATATGACTTTTTATACATGTTTGAACACGTTTCAATTGAAAAAAACAAGTGATTTTGAGGAAGACAGAAAAGTGCTCTTTTTTGAGCTCTCATGCAGAATTCTTACTCCTTGTGCAGAGAAATTACCTTTTCAGACCAAAAACAGAAAGTGATAATAACTGCTTGAAACAATGAAATTCATCATTCTATTTGTTTTAAACAACATTATATGCAGTTTTACACATGTTTGAAAAAGTTTAAAAAGAAAAACAAGTGATTTTGAGGGAGACAGAAAAGTGCTCTTTTTTGCGCTTTCATGCAGAATTCTTACTTTTGGGGCTGAGAAATGGCCTTTTCGGGACAAATAGAGAAAGTGATGAAAACTGCTTGAAACAATGAAATTCATCATTCTTATTGTTTTAAACAACATTATTTGCAGTTTTAGACATATTTGAACAGGTTTTAATGGAAAAGTGAGTAATTTTGAGTAAGACAGAAAAGTGCTCTTTTTTATACTTTCATGCAGAATTCTTACTTTTGGGGCTGAGAAATGGCCTTTTCGGGCCAAAAACAGAAAGTGATAAAAACTGATTAAAATAATAAAATTCATCATTCTTTTTGTTTTAAACAACATTATATGCAGCTTTAGACATGTTTGAACAAATTTCAATGGAAAAGCAAGTGATTTTGAGGGAGACAGAAAAGTGCTCATTTTTGAGCTCTCATGCAGAATTCTAACTCTTTGTGCTGAGAAATGACCTTTTCAGGCCAAAAACAGAAAGTGATAAAAATCTGCTTGAAACAATGAAATTCATCATTCTTTAACTTTTAAACAACATTGTATGCAATTTTAGACATGTTTGAACAAGTTTTAAGTGAAAAGCAAGTGATTTTGAGGTAGACAGAAAAGTGCACTTTATTGAGCTCTCATGCAGAATTCTTACTCGTGGGGCTGAGAATTGGCCTTTTTGGGCCAAAAACAAAAAGTGATAAAAACTGATTAAAACAATGAAATTCATCATGCTTTTTGATTTAAACAACATTATATGCAGTTTTAGACATGTTTGAACAAGTTTCAAGGGAAGAGCAAGTGAATTAGTAGGAGACAGAAAAGTGCTCTTTTTTGAGCTCTCATGCGGATTTATTACTCGTGGGTCTGGGAATTGGCCTTTTAGGGCCAAAAACAGAAAGTGATGAAAACTGATTAAAACAATGAAATTCATCATTCTTTTTGTTTTAAACAACATTATATGCAGTTTTAAACATGTTTGAACAAGTTTCAAGGGAAAAGCAAGTGATTTTGAAGGAGACAAAAAGGTGCTCATTTTTGAGCTCTCATGCAGAACTCTTACTTTTTGTGCTGAGAAAGGACCTTTCAGGCTGAAAACAGAAAGTAATAAAAAACTGCTTGAAACAATGAAATTCATAATTTTTTATTGTTTAAACAACATTATATGCAGTTTTAGACATGTTTGAACACGTTTCAAGTGAAAAGCAAGTGATTTTAAGGGGGACAGAAAAGTGCACTTTATTGAGCTCTCATGCAGAATTCTTACTCGAGACAAAAAAAACAAACATTATATGCAGTATTAAACATGTTTTAACAAGTTGCAAGTGAAAACTAAGTGAAATGAGAAAGTTTGCAAAAGAGCATAATTCTGCATTGCCAGAATCAGCTTGTCTCGGCTTCTAAAGACCAAAAACAGCAAGTAATTATTACTGTTTAAAACAATAAAAATCATCATTCTTTTTGTTTTAAACAACATTATATGCTGTATTAAACATGTTTTGACAAGTTGCAAGTAAAAATTAAGTGAAATGAGAAAGTTTGCAAAAGAGCATAATTTTGCATTGTAGGATACAGCTTGTCTCAGCTTTTAAAGGCCAAAGACAGCAAGTGATAAAAAAATGCTTAAAACAATGAAAATCATTGTTATGGAAATTCATTGTTATACCTATATATACGTTTTTTTTATCTTTTCTTCTTTCCTTTTTCTATGTCTACATTACACAGTTAAGCTATGCGTGACCCCTTTGGCACCTTTTTATCATAAGACAATATTGTAATCCATGTATGGTGACCTATGACCTGTACAGCCGAGTGGGATATGGGATAGAAATATAGACAACTAAAAGAGAA
Organism: Danio choprae; assembly: GCA_903798125.1. Taxonomy (NCBI): domain Eukaryota; kingdom Metazoa; phylum Chordata; class Actinopteri; order Cypriniformes; family Danionidae; genus Danio; species Danio choprae. Next base: position 3,559,829 of record CAIGQW010004318.1, on the reverse strand, counting down.
TCATGAGTGTTAAGATAACTGTGACGTGATTCATTTGCTATGTCACCTATGGCCTTGTGGGCTTTAGAGGGAAGAAACTAGATAAAAAGGGAACACACTCTTCTTTGAGTGTCGCACTCTGCATGAACCTGTGTTACTGGTGGAATGAAAGATTGATTAGCTCTGCTAACCCTTTTTATACATCTGTTTCTACACATGTACCACCGCCGTATCATCACTACCCAGTGGCTGAGCTGTGAGCCCTGAAGATTGACCCCGATTTAGACTGCTGCCCTCCCAGAAGACCAACCGCACCAACGCAAACCCCACATGAAGTGAGTGGAGGACATCTGTTTGAACTGGAGAAATGAACGTTTAACAGACATTGTGCTGTATGCTCAACATGCTGAAGATAAGCTGTCTGCAAAACAAGAACAAGTAAAGAAAAGAGCTGAAAAAGAGCTAGACATGGCTCTTGTACAAGCAGCATCAAGATCTGAAAACCCAAGATACCGCAAGTTTAAAGGCGACAGGGGTGAGAAAGACGGCAGACGGTGGAGAAACTCAAATGTTTATGGGGAAGTCGGACCATGCAAGGCCTACTGTGTTCTGATCATGTGACAAGGGATTGCACCAAGTGTCTAGGCTGCCACAAGGATGGACATTCAAGGATGGATTTGGTTGCCCAGAGAGATGAAAACCGGCACTGACGAGCTGATGTGCGGAGGAGAAGAGGGAGAGGCAGTGCGGAGAGGGTCTGGGCAAGCAGCCAACAGCTACAGTAAAGGGAAGTGAACATAATTTACTAACATATGCAGACACATACGACAAACACATATACACATACACTGATATCTCTTTAGCTCTCTGCAATGAAGAAAATGCTTGCATTTCTTACTGTGATTTTGATAGCAGTAATGTTAATGACTTTCCTGACAAAATGGCATTATTTTTTGATAGTGAAGGATTTTTGAGGATGCCAAAATACTCTATGTTGATTGAAAGTACTTTGGTTGAGTTGTTGGCTGAGAGTGGGGCCAGATTATGCATTTTATGCAGATTATGCACAGATTATGTATACAACGATGTGATTTGCAGTGTGAAATGCCTTTGACAAACAAATTTCACGAGTCTCTGTCTGCATCTGGTCATACAGTAGTTGAGCGATTTACAGCTCCGCTGACCTGTGAGACAGAGGGGGGAAAAGTATTTAAACATGCATTTGTTTGTTCACCAAAGTGTCCTGTGCCAATAATGGGTCGGGATATTTTGTGCAAACTAAATTTAACTCTTACAGCAGACTCCTCTGGAGTGAGAGTGGAAGAAAGAGAAGAATTTTGTTGTTTGCTGTTTGAATCACAAACACCACAGTGGGCTTATGAATGGCTCATTAAAAACAATAAATGGGCTGATCTAATTTGCAATTTGGCTAAAGAACGAGTAAAACCTTTTGACATTGATGTAATGTGTCCTGGCGAACTGCATTGCACGTCACATGTTGTGATTGACAAAGATGAAGACTTTGAGAAAGTTTGGTTTGAGGCAGAAGCTGATGAAACTTTGATGTTGGAAAAGATGTATTGAACAGAAAGTATGTGTGCAGTTTTATGTGTCTCTGACAGAAAAGCAGTATTCACTTTATCGGATGTCAGAACAGGCTGTACCACACTTATCAATTTGCAAAGCTAAACATCAGTCTTGGTCTGAGTTGGGCTGTTTTCTGAAACTGTGTGTTGATGAAACCGACTGGGAGAAAAAAGAGGAAGGGGTAGAATGGAGCAAGCGACTGAAAGCATTTAGATGTGATTTTATGTATGAATTAACTGTGTCAAGAACAATAACTGGTATTGACAAGCCATGTGTGAAGAATTCTTGCATGGTTGACTCTAGTGCTATTGACATACACCCTGCATTAGCAGAGGTGCCAAATTAATTGTGGGCTGCAAGCAAACATAATGTGGGTTTAATCAAAGGATGTGATCCAGTGATCATCACTCCTAAATCTGATTACAAGGACAATGCCCTTTGAAGAAAGAAGCCATTGATGGCATTACCCCAGTATTTAAAGCTTTACTGGAGCGAGGGGTTATTGTACCATGCAACAATTCTGAAGTGCACACACCTATTTTTCCTGTTAAAAAGATAAGGGATAATGGGCAACCGACTGAGTGGCGTTTTGTGCAAGATTTACAAGCAGTAAATGCAGCTGTCAAACAAAGAGCTCCATTGGTTCCTAACCCATACACGATTTTGTCACAAATTCCTGAAAAATCACAATTTTATTCTGTGGTTGACCTGGCAAATGCATTTTTCAGCGTGCCAGCGGACAAAGATAGCCAGTTTTGGTTTGCATTTAATATTAATGGCAAAGGCTACACTTTCACACACTTGTGTCAGGGTTTTACATCTTCTCCAACTCTGTATAATGAGGCACTGTTAAGAAGCTTGGAACCTTTGACCCTGACAGCTGGAACTGCTTTGCTGTAGTATGTTGATGATTTGTTGACCTGTGCTGAAGATGAACAGACTTGTGTGACTGACACTGTGTCTCTCCTGAAGCACCTAGCAGCAGAGGGTGACAAGATAAGTTTGACAAAACTGCAATTTGTGAAACAAAAAGTAACATTTTTGGGACATGTCATTACTCCACACAGCAAGTCCCTGTCTGACAAAAGAGTGAAAGGTATAAAAGATGTACCTAAACCACTAACGAAAAAGCAAATGTTGTCCTTTTTATGAATGTGTTCATATTGTAGCACATTCATTCCAAATAATGCAATTTTGGAACAGCCCCTGTGAGCTCTAACTTTAGAGAAGGGCATGAAATCTATAGATAAACTGACATGGACAACAGAGGCAGAGCAGGCATTTGTAAACATCAAATTACAAATGGCTGAAGCACCTGCTTTGGGCCTACCAGTCGCGACCAAACCTTTTGTTCAGATGGTTGAGGAAAAAAGTGGATTCATGACATCAGTTCTTTTACAGGACCACGAGGTAGGCTGCGACCTGTGGCCTACTTTTCGAGCAAACTTGACCCTGTAGCAGCAGGCCTGCCACGTTGTTTAAGAGCAGTGGCGTCAGCGGAAAAAGCTGTTATGGCTTCAAGAGATTTTGTTGGTTATTCTGATCTGATACTGATGGTGGCGCAAGCAGTGTCCATGATACTTCAAGAGCAAAAAACATCGCATTTATCGACAGCTCGTTGGCTGTGATACCACACTATCTTGTTAGACATGCCAAATGTGACTGTTAAGCATCACTGTTGTGTAACAGCTATTGAACAGGTGTGTACACCACGACCTGACCTCTCTGACAAACCGCTTGAAAATTGTGACAATGTCCTCTTTGTGGATGGTTCGGCATTTAAAGATCCACAAACAGGCCAGAACAAGGTTGGTTACGCAGTAACAACTGAATTTGATCTGGTGACTTCTGGGAAATTACCAGGGCACTACTCTGCACAGGCTGCAGAGCTTGTGGCTTTAACAGAGGCCTGCAAATTGATGACAGGAAAAGGTGTCACAATCTATACTGATTCAAGATATGCATTCGGGGTAGCTCATGATTTTGGGGCTTTGTGGAAACACAGAAATTTTCTGAAATCTGATGGTCGACCAATACTCCATGCTCCTTTAGTGCCTGCACTACTGGAGGCAATTCTATTACCTGACAAATTGGCCATTTGTAAATGCGCAGCGCATACTAACAACAAAGATTCTGTATCTGCAGGAAACGTGAGGGCAGACACAGCAGCAAAAGTCGCAGCGTCCCGAGACGAGGACAGTCCAGAGTGTACTTTGTTATCTGATGACGTTAATAACGATACTTGTTTTTCTTTGCAGGATACGCAGGCATTTGCGACTGGACTGGAGAAAAACAAAAGGAGACAGTCTGGCTTTGTGATGAAGGACAATGTGTGGGGGAGTGTTGGTGGCAAGGCTTGTTTACCGAAACACTTTTTTCAACATTATGCGAAATTAATACATGGTAAAGATCATGTGTCAAAAACAGCAATGGTTACGCAAATAAAAGAGCTGTGGTTCACAAAGGGATTTACTACATTTGCGGACAATTTCTGTAGACTTGTGTAATTTGCAATACACATAATGTGAGAGGACCATTTGAATATTTAATGATGGATTTCATTGAATTGTCCCCATGTGGAGGGAAGAAGTACTGTCTGGTGATGGTTGATGTGGTCAAAAAGGGTGGAAGCATTTCCAACTTCAAAACAAGATTCGGCAGCAGTAGCTAAAGCATTAGTGACCGAGATCATCCCCAGATGGGGAATTCCACAGAAAATAACGTTACTCATTTTGTTAATGATGCTGTTAAACAAGTGGGTCAATTTTTGGAAATTGATTTGAAAACACATTGCAGTTACCATCCAGCTTCAGGTGGAGCTGTTGAAAGAGAAAATGGTACACTGAAAAACTAATTGGCAAAATGCTGTGAAGACACAGGACTTAACTGGGTTAAGGCCCTGCCCATAGTTTTGATGTATATGAGAATGAGAAAAAGACCAAAAACGAACTTGAGCCCATTTGAAATTCTATTTGGCAAACCACCGTGCGTAGGTAAAAGTGGAGGGAAGCAGCAGTTGCCATCAACAGAGGTGTGTGAAAATTACATGTTGAACTATTGTATATCAATGTCTTCTCTGATGTCTGATATCTGTGTACAGGTCAAAGCTGCACAGGGGAAGGTCGCGGAGAAGCCTTTGCACTGTTGAAGGCCTGGCGATTTTGTGGTGGTTCGTGATCTGAGGAGGAAAAGCTGGAGAGCAAAGCGCTGGTTAGGTCCATTCCAAGTGCTACTGACCACTGAAACAGCGGTAAAGGTCACAGAGAGGGCGATATGGATTCATGCTAGCCATTGCAGGAAGGTCCCGTCACCTCAGGAGGAGGGCGAGGTAGTCACCTAGTCACCTCCCGTCACCTAGCGAGGGAGTAGGAGAGAAAGGAGGGTTCTGAAGAATGTTATTGATGATATATTAATGATTTAGAAGATTATTAGTAATTTTGTAACTGATAGAAACAATGATTTGACAATTTATTATGAGTGTGAAATGATAGTAGTGTTTAGTTAACAGGTGATTTCTGTGATTGAAATCTGGAGGTGACTGAGGGTCTGACTTCGGTCAGGAGCGCAACAACAGTGATTATTCGTTTAGCCCGGCTTCCAGAGAAGGGGGAATCCCCGTTAATGGGGAAGCTTAATTAGGAAACTAAATTAAGAAGAATGTTTGAACATCTCTTGTGTATGGTGTGTGCAGAAAACCTGTTAAATGATTGACATTTTAATTAATGAACTGTGTAGTTTTAGAAACTAATATAGAATGAATTTAGTGTTTATGTTATCAATGAATGATAAAAATAGAGAATTGTTATGGAAATTAATTTTTATACCTTTATATGCATTTTCTAATCTGTTCTTCTTTCCTTTTTCTATGTCTACATTACACAGTTAAGCTATGCGTGATCACTTTGGCACCTTTTTATCATAAGACAATATTGTAATCCATGTATGGTGACCTATGACCTGTACAGCCGAGTGGGATATGGGATAGAAATATAGACAACTAAAAGAGAATCATGAGTGTTAAGATAACTGTGACGTGATTCATTTTCTATGTCACCTATGGCCTTGTGGGCTTTAGAGGGAAGAAACTAGATAAAAAGGGAACACACTCTTCTTTGAGTGTCGCACTCTGCAGGAACCTGTGTTACTGTATGACTGTCTGACCTTCCTTGCAAAGAATAAAACTTTAAAAGACATCCTGGATAAGACTTTGTCTTCTTTACCATTGAGAGAGCCTCCTTAAAGAAAATAGCCACAACATCATCATTATTTTTGTTTTAAACAACAATATATGCAGTATTAAACATGTTTTAACAAGTAGCAAGTGAAACCTAAGTGAAATGATAAAGCTTGCAAAAGAGCATAATTCTGCGTTGCAGGAATCAGCTTGTCTCGGCTTCTAAGGCCAAAAACATAAAGTAATTAAAACAGCTTAAACCAATGAATTTTTTTTTGCTTTAAACAACATTAAATGCAGTATTTAACACGTTTTGACAAGTTGCAAGTGAAAACTAAGTGAAATGAGAAAGTTTACAAAAGAGATTAATTCTGAGTTGCAGGAATCAGCTTGTCTCGGCTTTTAAAGGCCAAAGACAGCAAGTGATGAAAAATGCTTAAAACAATGAAAATCATCATTCTTTTTGCTTTAAACAACATTATATGCAGTATTAAACATGTTTTAACAAGTTGCATGTGAAAACTACGTGAAATTACAGAGTTTGCAAAAGAGCATAATTCTGAGTTGCAGAAATCAGCTTGTCTCGAATTGTAAAAGCCAAAAACATCAAGTGATAAAAACTGCTTAAAACATTGAAAATCATCGTTCTTTTTGTTTTAAACAACATTATATGGAGTGTTAAACATGTTTTAAGAAGTTGCATGTTAAAACTAAGTAAAATGACAGTTTGCAAAAGAGCATAGTTTTGCGTTGCCAGAATCAGCTTGTCTCTGCTTGTAAAGACCAAAAACAGCAAGTAATTATTACAGTTTAAAACAATGAAAATCATCACTCTTTTTGTTTTAAACAACATTATATTCTGTATTAAACATGTTTTAAGAAGTTGCAAGTGAAAACTAAGTAAAATGAGAAAGTTTGCAAAAGTGCATAATTCTGTGTTGCTGGAATCAGCTGGTCTCGGCTTGTAAAAGCCAAAAATAGCAAGTAATAAAAACTGCTTAAAACAATGAAAATCATAATTCTTTTTGTTTTAAACAACATTATGTGCAGTATTAAACATGTTTTAACAAATTGCAAGTGAAATTTAGTTGAAATGAGAAAGTTTGCAAAAGAGACTAGTTCTGCGTTGCAGGAATCAGCTTGTCTCGGCTTGTAAGGGCCAAAAACAGTGATGCAGTAAGAATTTAGCATGAAAGCTCAAAAAAGAGCACCCTCAAAATCAATTGTTTTTCTCTTGAAACTTTTTGAAACATATCTAAAACTGCATAAAATATTGTTTAAAACAAAATATTCATTCATTCATTTTCATTTCGGCTTAGTCCCTTTATTAATCTGGGGTCACCACAGCGGAATGAACCGACAACTTATCCAGCATATGTTTTACACAGCGGATGCCCTTCCAGCTGCAACCCATCTCTGGGAAACATCCATACACACCCATTCACACTCATACACTACGGACAATTTAGCTTACCCAATTCACCTACACCGCATGTCTTTGGACTTGTGGGGGAAACCGGAGCACCCGGAGGAAACCCACGCCAACACGGGGAGAACATGCAAACTCCACATAGAAACGCCAACTGACCCAGCTGAGGCTCGAACCAGCGACCTTCTTGCTGTGAGGCGAATGTGCTATCCACTGCGCCACCGTGAGGTCCTTAAAACAAAATAAATTATGAATTTTTATTGTTTTAATCAGTTTTCATCACGCCCCACGAGTAAGAATTCTGCATGAGAGCTCAAAAAGACCACTTTTCTGTCTCCCTCAAAATCACTTGTTTATCCCTTGAAACTTGTTCAAACATGTCTAAAACTGCATATAATGTTGTTTAAAACAAATTGAAAGATGAACTTTATTGTTTTAATCAGTTTTTGTCCCTTTTTGTTTTAGGCTTTAAATCCTCATTTCTCAGCACAAGGAATAAGTTTTCTGCATGAGAGCTCAATAAAGAGCACTTTTCTGTCTTCCTCAAAATCAAATGTTTTTCCCTTGAAACTTGTTCAAACATGTCTAAAATGGCATATAATGTTGTTTAGAACAAAAAGAATGATGAATTTAATTGTTTCAAGCAGTTGTTATCACTTTCTTTTACTGGCCTGAAAAGGCAACTTTTCAGTCCCATGTGTACAAATTCTGCATGAGAGTTAAAATAGAGCACTTTTCTGTCTCCCTCAAAATCACTTGTTTTTCCCTTGAAACTTATTCAAGCGTTGTCTGAAACTGCATATAATGTTGTTTAAAACAAAAAGAATGATGCATTTTGTTGTTTCAAGCTATTTTTAGCACTTTGTGTTTTTGGCCTAAAAACCTAATTTCTCAGCACAAGGAGTAAGAATTCTGCATGAGAGCTCAATAAAGAGCACTTTTCTTTCTCCTTAAAAATCTCTCGCTTTTCCATTGAAACTTGTTCAAACATGTCTAAAACTGCATATAATGTTGTTTAAAACAAAAAGAATGATGAATTTCATTGTTTCATGCAGTATTGATCACTTTCTGTTTTTGGCTTGAAATTACCATTTTTCAGCCCCACGAGTAAGAATTCTGCATGAGAGCTCAAAAAAGAGCACTTTTCTGTCTCCCTCAAAATCACTTGTTTTTCCTTTGAAACTTGTTCAAACATGTCGGAAACTGCATATAATGTTGTTTAAAACAAAAAGAATGATGCATTTCATTGTTTTATTCAGTTTTTATCACTTTCTGTTTTAGCCCTGAAAAGGTAATTTCGCAGCACACGGAGTAAGAATTCTGCATGAGAGCTTAAAAATTAGCAGTTTTCTGTCTCCCTCAAAATCACTTGCTTTTCCCTTGAAACTTGTTCAAACATGTCTAAAACTGCATACATTGTTGTTTAAAACAAATTGAAAGATGAACTTCATTGTTTTAATCAGTTTTTGTTACTTTATGTTTTTGGCCTGAAAAGGCCATTTTTCAGCCCCACAAGTAAGAATTCTGCATGAGAATTAAAAACGAGCACTTTTCTGTCTCCCTCAAAACCACTTGTTTTTCCATTGAAACTTGCTCAAACATGTCTAAGACAGCATATAATGTCGTTTAAAACAAATTGAATGATGAACTTCATTGTTTTAATCAGTTTTCATCAATTTCTGTTTTTGGCCTGAAAAGGCCATTTCTTAGCCCCATGAGTAAGAATTGTGCATGAGAGCTCAAAGAAGTGCACTTTTCTGTCTCCCTCAAAATCACTTGTTTTTCCATTGAAACTTGTTTAAACATGTCTAAAACTGCATATAATGTTGTTTAAAACAAACTAAAAGAGGAATTTCATTGTTTAAAGCAGTTTTGATCACTTTCTGTTATCGGCCTGAAAAGGCAATTTTTCAGCCCCACGAGTACAAATTCAGCATGAGAGTTAAAAAGAGCACTTTTCTGTCTCCCTCAAAATCAATTGTTTTTCTCTTGAAACTCGTTCAAACATGTCTAAAACTGCATATAATGTTGCTTTAAACAAAAAGAATGATGAACTTCATTGTTTCAAGCAATTTTTATCATCTCCTGTTTTTGGCCCGAAAAGGCAATTTTTCTGCCCCACGAGAAAGAGTTCTGCATGAGAGGTCAAAAAAGAGCACTTTTCTGTCTCCCCCAAAGTCATTTTGTTTTTCCCTTGAAACTTGTTCAAACATGTCAGAAACTGCATATAATGTTGTGTAAAACAAAACCAATGATGAATTTCATTGTATTAATCAGTTTTTATCACCACAGCAAGAAGGTCGCTGGTTTGAGCCCCGGCTGGGTCAGTTGGCATTTCTGTGTGTAGTTTGCATGTTCTCCCCGTGTTGGCGTGGGTTTCCTCCGGGTGCTCCGGTTTCCCCCACAATTCCAAAGACATGCGGTACAGGTGAATTGGGAAAGCTAAATTGTCCGTAGTGTATGAGTGTGTGTGTGTGTGTGTGTGTGTGTGTGTGTGTGTG
>CAIGQW010004318.1:3513390-3550059 GCA_903798125.1 Danio choprae | reverse complement strand
GTGTGTGTGTGTGTGTGTGTGTGTGTGTGTGTGTGTGTGTGTGAATGAGTGAGTGAGTGTGTATGGATGTTTCCCAGAGATGGGTTGCGGCTGGAAGGGCATCCGCTGCGTAATACATATGCTGGATAAGTTAGCGGTTCATTCCACTGTGGCGACCCCGGATTAATAAAGGGACTAAGCCGAAAAGAAAATGAATGAATGAATGAGTTTTTATCACTTTCTGTTTTTGGCCTGAAAAGACCGTTTCTCAGCCCCACGAGTAAGAATTCTGCATGAGAGCTCAAAAAATAGCACTTTTCTGTGTCCCGTTAAAATCACTTGCTTTTTCCTTGAAACTTGTTGAAACATATGTAAAACCGCATATAATTTTGTTTAGAACAAAAGGAATGATAAATTTCATAGTTTCAAGCTGTTTTTATCACTTTCTGTTTTTGGCCTAAAAATGTCATTTCTCAGCAAAAGGAGTAAGAATTCTGCATGAGAGCTCAAAAAAGAGCAAATTTCTGCCTTCTTCAAAATCACTTTCTTTTCCCTTGAAACTCCTTAAAACATGTCTAAAACTGCAAATAATGTTGTTTAGAACAAAAAAGAATGATGAATTTCATTGTTTCAATCAGTTTTTTATCACTTTCTGTTTTTGGCCTGAAAAGGCCATTTCTCAGAGTAAGAGTTCTGCATGAGAACTCAAAGAAGAGCACTTTTCTGTCTCTCTCAAAATCACTTGTTTTTCCATTGAAAGTTTTTCCATCGTTCAAACATGTCTAAAACTGCATATAATGTTGTTTAAAACAAAAATAATGATGAATTTCATTGTTTCAAGCAGTTTTTATCATCTTCTGTTCAAACATGTCTAAAACTGCATATAATGTTGTTTAAAACAAAAAGAATGATGAATTTCATTGTTTCAAGCAGTTTTTATCATCTTCTGTTTTTGGCCTAAAAAACACAAGTTTTCAGCCCCACGAGTAACAATTAAGCATGAGAGTTCAAAAAATAGCACTTTTCTGTTTCCCTCAAAATCACTTGTTTATCCCTTGAAACTTGTTCAAACATGTCTAAAATTGCACATAATGTTGTTTAAAACAAAAAGAATGATGAATTTCATTGTTTCAAGCAGTTTTTATCACTGTCTGTTTTTGGCCCGAAAGGGTAATTTCGCAGCACAAGGAGTAAGAATTCTGCATGAGAGCTCAAAAATGAGCACTTTTCTGTCTCCTTCAAAATCACTTGTTTTTCCCTTAAAACTTGTTCAAACATGTCTAAAACTGCTTATAATGTTTAAAACAATGCATATAAAGGGCCAGATTCATACATCCCCAAGACATAGGTGCTGTGAGGAAGCACCTCCAAGAGTTGCTTGCTGTTGGTGTTATACAGGAGTCTGAGTCTCCATTTGCTTCGCCCATAGTCGTTGTCCAGAAAAACGATGGCTCAGTGTTGACTCCCGGAAGCTGAATTCACAGATGACAAAAGATACCTAATTTGGAGGAGGCCTTCTCGACACTAATGCGCTCAAAATGGTTTTCTGTGCTCGATCTGAAGTCTGGGTTTTATCAAATAGAGGAGGAAGCTGATAAAGCTAAGATAGCATTCGTCTGTCCACTTGACTTCTGGACGTTTAACTGTATGCCGCAGGGCATCACAAATGCCCCTAGCACCTTTCAAAGGATTATGGAAAAGTGCATGGGAGATCTAAATCGGAAGCAAGTCCTCGTCTTTATTGATGACCTCATTGTCTTTTCAGAGACTTTGGAGGAACATGAGTACCGGTGGCCTCACAGTGGCGCAGTGGGTAGCACGTTCGCCTCACAGCAAGAAGGTCGCTGATCGCTGGTTCGAGCCTCGGCTGGGTCAGTTGGCGTTTCTGTGTGGAGTTTGCATGTTCTCCCTGTGTTGGCGTGGGTTTCCTCCGGGTGCTCCGGTTTCCCCCACAAGTCCAAAGACATGCGGTATAGGTGAATTGGGTAAGCTAAATTGTCCGTAGTGCATGAGTGTGAATGGGTGTGTATGGATGTTTCCCAGAGATGGGTTGCAGCTGGAAGGGCATCCGCTACGTAAAACATATGCTGGATAAGTTGGCGGTTCATTCCGCTGTGGCGACCCCAGATTAATAAAGGGACTAAGCCGAAATGAAAATGAATGAATGAGTACCGGTGGTTACAAGTCCTCAATCAACTTATTAACAGGAGTATGGATTGAAATTGTCACCTGAGAAGTGCCGGTTCTTCCAAACCTCTGTGAAGTACCTTGGCCATATTGTTTCTCACAATGGGGTGGAAACGGACCCTGCAAAGGTCGAGACCTTAAAGACCTGGCCAAGGCCAACAACCTAAAGGAGCTAAGGTCCTTTTTAGGCTTCGCCAGATATTACAGGAGATTTGTGCGTGACTTTTCAAAGAGAATTAAACCGTTAACTGACCTTACTGCAGGATATCCTCCTCTCAGGAAGAGTTGTAACAGGAAGCAGAAAGATTGTGAATATTTCAATCCCAAAGCGGAATATGACACCCGATGGACTACGGATTGCCAGAATGTGTTTGACTCTATAATTGATAAGCTCACATCTGCACCTGTATTAGGATTTGCAAATCCCAAGCATTCCTATGTGCTACATACCGATGCAAGCACCAGCGGGCTCGGTGCAGCTTAGTAACAAGAACAAGAGGGGCAGCTGCATGTCATAGCTTATGCCAGTAGAGGGTTGACTAAAGGTGAGAGCAGGTACCCTGCACATAAACTTGCATTTTTAGCACTAAAATGGGCTGTAACTTCTAAGTTTAATGACTACCTTTACGTTGCAGAGTTTACTGTTGTGACTGATAGCAACCCTCTAACATGTATATTAACTTCGGCAAAGCTTGACGCTACCAGTTACCGCTGGTTGTCCAGTCTATCGACTTACAATTTTAAGCTGCAGTACAGGGCAGGGAGTCAAAACCAAGACGCAGATGGTCTCTCTCGAAGGCCACATGGTGAGCTTGTAGATGACCTAGCCTCACTAAAAGAGAAAGAGAAGGATTAGGCAATTTACTTTGAACCATCTTATGGAGTCAAAAGATGAGTCACCTGTTGTGATATCAGAAGTAGTGAAAGAGATCTGTGAAAAGCATCAGGTAGTTGGGTCACCCCAAGGTCTGTCCCTTCTGTTACCTTGATTGAGTCTCTTACCCACTGTGTGGATGTCCTTCCATATGAGTTCCAGCATGAGGATGAACATGGTCTCCCAAGTCTCCCTCATCTCTCACAAGCTCCATTGGCAGATTTGCAGAGAAAGGATCCAGAGTTGAAAATTGTCATCGAAAGAGTGAAAAATGGGATTAATCCTTGTAAGTTAAGTGGACTATCCTCTGCTTTGAGCTTATGGTTAAAGGAATGGAAGTGTCTTGAGTTAAGGAGTAATGTGCTTGAGTTAAGGAGTAATGTGCTGTACAGGAAGAGGCAGGAACACAGAGCTTCATCTTACCAGCTGGCTTTACCTACCTCACTCAGAAGCACTGTATTACAGAGACTTCATGACGACATGGGTCATCTTGGTATCGAGCGGAAACTGGATCTTGTTAGGACAAGATTCTTTTGGCCGAAAATGTCTCATGCAGTAGTAGAAAAGGTAACAACCTGTGGACGCTGTGTATGGCAAAAAACACCTCCTGAAAAAGCAGCTCCTTTAGTTAATATTCCAACAAGTAGGCCCCTTGAGTTGGTGTGCATTGATTTCCTATCCTTGGAGCCGGACCAAAGCAACACCAAAAACATTCTGGTCATCACTGACCATTTCACGAAATATGCCATGGCTATACCAACTTAAAACCAAACTGCCCAAACAGTTGCAAAATGTCTTTAGGAGCACTTCTTAATACACTATGGGTTTCCCGAGAGGCTGCATAGTGACCAAGGGCCCGACTTAGAGTCACATACTATCAAGGAGCTGTGTAAGGTCACAGGAATACATAAGGTCAGAACAACTTCATACCACCCCGGAGGAATCCAGTGGAACAATTTAATCGTACACTGCTACAAATGCTTGGGACACTAGAAAATGAGAAGAAATCTAGATGGAAGGAGTATGTAAAGCCCTTAGTGCATGCCTATTATTGCACCTGGCATGATACGACTGGATATACCCCCTACAAGCTCATGTTCGGGCGACAACCTTCTCTCCCTGTTGACTTGGCATTCAGGTTGCCAGTGGACACTGCCAACAAGTCTCATTCACAATATGTGGAAAACCTGAAGAACAGTTTGGTCAAAGTTACGAGATGGCTACCAAAAACGCTGGAAAGATAGCAGAACGTAACAAGCAAAGGTTTGACAAGCATGCAGTTGCCTTAACTCTGGAAGAAGGTGACAGAGTTATTGTGAGGAATGTGCACTTGCGAGGCAAGCATAAATTAGCTGACAAATGGGAACAAAATGTTCATGTTGTTCTCAAGAAAGCACATAACCTATCGGTATATACTGTCAAACCAGAAGGAAAGAGTGGTCCGTTACGAACTTTACACCATGACCTCTTGTTACCATGCGGACTTTTGCAGTCAAATAGGCTTGAAGAACCACCAAGACAGAAACCAGCCAGGAAGCCTCTAACCAGATTTTCCCTTAACAATGAGATGCAGGAACCAGATTTAGTTTCCGAAAACTCCGAATCTGAGGATGAACACATCGTTGTCACGGATCACAGAAGGCAGAGACAAGGATATCGTTCACACAGTGTTTATTAAACACAAGTCTATCTTCGCACCGATCGGTGCATGCAAGCAGTTCAACAGAGTCAATAGAATCACTTCCCTTAAGTAGAGCAAGCCGATGACAGGGGTTAGTCTCTGGGTAAGATGAGTCACAGATAGCCTTGGCGGATGATCGAGATGAGCAGACAGAGAGAGTTGCGACCAAGTGAAGAAGATACCGGACAATGAGGGACTGGAGAGGGTGAGGCTATATAGTGCGGTGGTGATGACTGGAGCAGGTGAGTGTGATGAGTGAACAGGTGTGTGTGATTAATAATCAGGTGAGTGAGTGCGTTGTGTAGTGGCTGGAGAGTGTGACTGGTGATCGGGGCTGACAGAACGTGCAGGGGGTGTGACAATCGTCAGTAATGTGCCTGGAGGAACATTAAGTTTTGAAACTCAAATTATCGTTGGTCCTGAGTACATACCTGTTGGAGAGTCTGGTATTAGCTTACCTGTCCTCAATCCTGCTGCGGAAGACGTGTCTGTTTTAGAATCTGGGGAAAGTAATCCAGAGGAACCTACAAAGAAACACTTACCTGGGGTGAAACCTGTGGAAAAAGAAGTAAATGAGTTAATCGAAATAGAAGAAAATGCTAATGAACTTGAGTTAAGCCACACAGTGCCATGTGTCCTGACTGAGAAAAACTCAGTCAGAGCATTCCTCTTAGCTTTTGAGTGAGTTCCCTGATCAGACCGCCAAGAATGTGCCAAGTAGTTTTGAGCGGGAGGCTGAACAAAATCTGATACCCAGTAACATGGGACATACTGAAATTTCACAAGATGAGCAATCCACTTGTACTGAACCCGATTATATTTTACTCAGACGATCACAGAGAAAGCGACGTCCTCCCAAGAAGTTTGAATATCCCCAGTTAGGGAATCCACTTACCTTGGTTATCCAGTCTTTTGTTACAAGGCCTTGATACAGCTTTCTGTTCTTCTTTAGAGAAGTCAGTTGTTGCTCAAGTGCATCATTTGTGAAGGCTGTTTGATGTGCAATGCAAAAGGACTTGCATGTATTTGAGAGGGGAAGGTGTAACCCAGGTTACTGCAGTCATTTGTAAGTAACAGTAACTGCAGTACAGGTAAAATAATTTTATTTGTGTTTTAGAATAGTCACAATGTTATTAAAAAAGGAAAAAAATAACATTATATAACCATAGAATACGGAAAAAAATAATAACATCTATAAAAATATTAGTGGAAAATACTAGCTCCGCCTTGCGAAATTACATCATCAGTGCCTGTCGAGTTGAGAGAGCGCAGAATAACCACGTAAAAAGAGAATGAAGTGAACAGCTGAAGCGAGCTCCCGGCCCGGCCCGTGTCGTTTATAGCTTATAAATTAGTAGTAAGTTCAGCAGTTGAAACTTGATTTAGGTGCTGTTTATATATTTTCCATACTCAAAATGCCAATCGCGTTTGGATCAAAGACAACCAACATCTAAAGCACAGATCTGATAAGGCCGTTAAACAGATTTTTTATTTATTTATTAGAGATTTGTTTAGACTATTACTACTATTTTTCTTGGTGAGTAAATTTTATGTTATTGTATTTTACTAAAAGTGAATGCTTTATGTCGTTTATGGTGCAAATGTTTCTTAAATACTGAATGAATGTATATATTACGGTTAAATATGCACATTAATGTGATTGTAAGTGTGGATTAAGAGCAAATCTACTGTTTAAAAGTTTTGGAAAGTTTATTAATGTTATAAACGGACAATTGTAGTTTGGCTATGTGCTCTTGCACCACGTGCAGAATAGCTCACGTCTTAAACTAGTTGTGCTAATTAGTGTGCTTAAACTAGCATGCTTATAGAATGCAAGTGCATCTGGTAAGATGTTTTTTTTTCTGTTTAGTTACTTAACCATATACAAATACAGAATTGCGTTTTATAGTGAAGATAATGTGGTTAAATATGGGTGTTGGTAAATGTTTTATGCACTGATTTATATGGATTATTGAAAGGTGAATGGAAATTAATATTGCCTTTCCACCTTGTCTTTTCAAGGCTGGGGTTTTTTTTTGTTTTTTTTTGTCTGCTTTTTTTTCCATCCGTTGATTCTGTTTCCTGACATTTGAAGTGTGGAGTTCTAAGAGTCTAAAACTTTTTTGATTCTGCCATCTTGGAAGACATTAATTTTTGGTGGAAACTGGCAAGCCGCCCGGTTTTATGGAACCAAGATATTGTGTTGCCTAATTCATATGATTGGTAGGAAATTTGAGTTTACATTTTCCCTTGTCTATCGGACACAGGAACGACTGGGTGCCAGAGCTATAATTGGTTCTGTTGTTTTTTTGTGACGGAGCTACTAATCAGTGTTGAAAACAAAACACTGCAACAGGTGCATTATAAACATTTGAATTTATTGAACTGAACTCAAACATTTCACAACTGAACAGGTGAACCATATACATATCTTTTTGTTGGATTAGCGAATCATTCTGTGGAATCCTGTATTGTGCGATTATTTCCCTTGTCTTGCTGTAAAGTTGGCTTCAGAGCGAATGTGAAATTCTGATAACTTGGTCCAAAGTTGATGGTAAATTCTTGTAATCTCCTCATTGGTTTCTATATCATGTGGGTTACACATGTATTTGGCATTACTTAAAGATAGTTCCACATCTGAATTTCCACAGATTTTTAGCCCATCATTGAGTCTATTTATTTACTTGTGTAAATGTGTGTAAATCTATATTTAATCAATTTTAAATAAATTTCATTAATATTATTGAATAATATGAAAATGTTCATTTGATTTATTTACAATACAGTTTGTAAAGTAATTTCTTTTGTTTTTAGTAGATATATTAGAGACTTGCTTTGTTTATCACACACTTATTTGGTAAACAAAGCAAGTCTCTCATATATCTACTAAAATTCTGTGCAGAAATAGCAAAAATGTTCACAGATTCTATATGGCCCTACTTATAGATAACTTGATATTCTTTTACCATACTTTTTTCCCTTCCGTTTTGTGCCTCAGTCTGCAGGTAGATATATAGACTTGTCTTGATTGCTAATCCACAAGAGATGTGTCAGTGTTCGTCCGTGTCATCTGTTGTTATCGTCATGTAATCCCTTTATTCTGTCTTTTCCCGCCATGTTCAGTGTTAATTCATCCCACCTGTGTTCATCCCTTGTGTGTTATTAGTTTCATCATCCCTCTGTCTATTTATACCCTTTCGTCTGTGTCCATTGTCGTCCGATATTTTGGTTTGTCTCGTCCTATCGTCCTTGTCCCGTCTGCCTGTATCCAGTTTTGTTACCCAGTAAGTGTTTGTTAAATAAATCCGTTTTTGTTATTATATCCCGTGTTCGTCTCATCATGTGTCCCGTCAACGGAGCGTTACATAATACCGGACCCAAAAGTAGCGGCGTGCTTTTCCCTGTTTTTCTTTTTATAGTTGTTTTTCCCCTCAGTGTTTTATTTAACCTTCCTCGTGTTTCCCTGGATCCCATTTGTCTTCAACGCCTGCTGGAGCAGGGGGAGAGCAGCCCTGAGGACCATGATCGAGCGACTGTCATCAGCTATCTGGGCAACGTGCTCTGCACGCTCATCATCTCTCCCAGAGCACGATCATCCGAAGATGGTCCTCGGGGCAACATCGCCGCAATAATGGAGTGGACACTGGCGAGTAAAAGATCTCTATTCACCGCTTTCCTGGAAGAAGATCTCGTCAGTGCCACTCCCAACCCAGTGACCAGCAAAGCAACACCATCCACCTGCAGGGAGCGCTTGCCAGAGCCCACCGCAGACGGAGAGCCACCCCCGGCTGATGAGCCATCGCCCCCTAGAGCGACAGTGCAGAATCACGCCAAGATGGAGGAGCTTGAAACCCCGTCTGACCAGGTGTGTGAGCCGGCAACACTGCCGAAAGGGGGAGTCCTGGCGAATACCCGCGAGACCAGCGAGAGTCCCGCCCACCCCCCCTCTGCAGATGGACAGCGGCTGGACACTGGGAGGCTACTCATTGACTTCTGGGGCTACTATATTTTTAATATTCCGCTGTTTCCAGACAGCAATAATCATCCGCTGTTTCCAGACAGCAAAAAACAACTGTTTCCATAGAGTTTTTTAATCTGCCTTTTAGAGGAAAGCTCCAGCTTCAGAGTCATGAGTAGCTTCCCACGGTCCCCCAGAACTGCAGCCAGTCAGCCAGCTCCAGCACTGCTGCAGTCAGCCAGCCCCCCAGCTTGCCCTCTAGCTCCGGATATGGAGCTCGCTTGCGGGTGCTACCTGCCTGCGTCGCCCTCTGGAGGGTGTCGCCCAGCGTCAGCTCCTGCAACCTCCGAGCTGCGGACTCCACCTTGGCCCTTCGACCCTAGGGCTCCGCGTTGGCTCACTCCTCCCTCGTCTTCGTCGTGGGCCGTCCGCCCACCAGCTCCGCCAGGCTCCCTCGTCCTTCTGGCTCCACCTTGGTCAGTCGTCGCCCTTCCTTCGCCTCTGGACTCCACTCTTCCAGCTGCACCTCGTCGCACCGTCCTACTGGCTGCGTTGAGCTCCTCCTTCCCTCCAGTTACGCCTTGGTCCTCTGTCGCTCTGGCTCCGCCGCGTGCTTCCGGAACCCTGCCGTCGCCTTGCTCGGGTGAGCTGCTTGCTTCACTCAGCCCTCAGAGACCTCGGCGTCACCTTCACCCTACGGCTCTCCGTCCCTTCCTTGGGCTCCACCGCCATCAGCGGCGTCTCCCTCAGTCGGCCCCCTGGAGTCGGCAGCCACTCCTCCTCCATGGTCTCTCTCTTCCTCGACTCCGCCCGGGGCCGTCCTTCTGGCTGTGTCCTGGGTCCTCCAGCTCCCTTCCTGTTTCTGACGCGCCTTCAAAAAGGGAGGGGGTACTGTCAGTGTTTGTCCGTGTCATCTGTTGTTATCGTCATGTGATCCCTTTGTTCTGTCTTTTCCTGCCATGTTCAGTGTTAATTCATCCCACCTGTGTTCATCCCTTGTGTGTTATTAGTTTCATCATCCCTCTGTCTATTTATACCCTTTCGTCTGTGTCCATTGTCGTCCGGTATTTTGGTTTGTCTCATCCTATCGTCCTTGTCCCGTCTGCCTGTATCCAGTTTTGTTACCCAGTAAGTGTTTGTTAAAAAAAAACGTTTTTGTTATTATATCCCGTGTTCGTCTCATCATGTCTCCCGTCAACGGAGCGTTACAAGATGACTATTATTGGGTTAAATGTTCCGGACACAACTCCATATAAGGTTATTTTTAAGCACTTTGGAAATGGAGAGCGATGTACAGCATGTACAATGAGTTCTTACAATGATGTAAAATGATTTGGGTGCCCCATAAAAGGTCCCTGCACGACGTTGCTGCAGAGTGCATTTGCTGCTCTGACGTTTCGATGGGAAAAATTTTAGTCTCAACGCTGTCAGTACTGTAACAACTCCTGCTGGCATGTCATTCTCACAGTGCATGCAGTTGTGAGAATGGGTCATTCTCCCTACCCGGAAAGTGTATTAACCCCTCGGTTAATTGGATCGGATGTTGAGAGCTGACTAAATATTTTACTTTGAAAAACAACACGGGAAAACACCTACAGTACTCAATTCACCAACACAACGTGATAAACCTATCCTTGAACGCAAAACAAGACTTCTGGTATGGAAATATGTTATTTTATTTTTTTTGCCAGGCATTTAAAGAACATGCTGTCATGGACTTATTTACGCCTCTCTTTTTTGTCTCAGACACATTGTTAAGGGATGAACTTGTCTGCTGGAGCACGGAATTACAGGAGGTACTCAACCAATGGTGACAAGGTGAGCTGTTGATTTTTAACATTCTAACATATTGGTTCAAGACATATACAGGACAAAGTTGTAAGCCTGGTAAGACTGAGGTACCGCATTTTTTTTTTTATCTTAAGAAGGTCAGGTGTTCTGTTTCCCTCAGGTTTGGTTGTTTTGTTCTCTTTTACTGCGATTTATTTAAGACTAAGTTTTATGTTTTTAAACTCTGGGAGTTCGCCAGACGACTAATCACTCTGAAGAGTAAGAAAACAGGCAAATGAATGCCAATGACTGAAACTCTGAAACTCTTTAACTCTGAAAACTGGACTAAAAGTTTAAATTTACTAGAACTTCTATGTTAAGCTGCTTTGACACAATTTACATTGTAAAAGTGCTATAAAAATAAAGATGAATTGAATAAGTAGGCAGAGCTTTGCTTCGCAGGTGCTGGTAATTAATCATTAGTAGAGTATATAACCAGCGCATGCGGAGCGAGCAGTTAGAATTTTTGTTTCAGAGCCTCACAGAGCAACTGAAGAGATAACATCTGCTAAGCTGAATCCAGAGAGATCAAGCTTCATGTATCCAGCGATGACGCAAACAGCGGCGGTCAAGCTGGGTGTTTCTCATGTTCCTGGGAGTTTTGCTGGGTACTTCTAAAAGATCAGTCTAATAAAAGAGCAGATTTCCCCTAAGAGAGCAACACGGTCAGGCAACATGTCTTTTTCAAGATGATGTGCATGAGTACTGCATCACAGGTCTGGGGGTCTCCCATTGTGAGGGCATGTCTGTTGTGAAGCTGAGATTGCGGCTTGCAAGCCACGCCCATTGCTCCCCGTGAAAGCGGTTAGCACGCGGGCAGATCTGAGGATCAGAGTGGGGGTCTATCCGCCGCCTTTGGGTTCGCGGACCCCCCACTCCTCCATGTGGGAAGTATGTGACATGCGAGCTGATATAAGACTAATTTGCCCAGCCCCATCCCCCTTCTTCCCTGGCTGCACAGCAAGCACATGCAGGCATAGAGGGCGTTTTTCTCCACCCGGTCCTCTTGCACTTCTGCCCTCACCTCCCTTGAAAGCGAGGCAGCCAGTGAGTACGAAGCTAATTCTCAGGTGGTGGGTGCCGCCACCTGGAGGGGTAAGCTGAGACTCCTGTCCAAGATGGGTGGGTTATCTGTGTCTCTCATGGCCAGAGCCCACACCGCCATGGGCCATGCCATTTCTGCCCTGCACCACGGTACCACCTGGCCGTGTTGCACAAGAGCAGTTCTTCCCCAGGCTTATGCATAAGCTCTGCACGGTGGTTGACTATGCTGTCATGACCTTCAAGCTGGCCGTCCATGCCCTGGAAAGGACAATGGCCACACAGTTGCCAGGAAATGCCACCCTTGGCTTACCCTGGAAGATAGGCGCCACGCAGACAAAGTTTGCTTTCTTGGCACACCCATATCTCGGGGAGGCCTATTCGGTGACACTGTCTGGGACTTTACCCAGGAGTCCTCGCTGGTGAGAGATTATTTGTGTGCAATGGAGCAGGTCACCTCTTGGTGGGCTCGAAAGACTGCTCCCCTGCCAGACCTATCCGCTCTGGCTGTTCTTCGCTGAGAGCATTCTTCCCACAGCTCCAAGATGCTCCACCATCACAGTCCTTCCACTGGCTAGTGATTGTGCCGATCCCCCCTGCAGGAAGTTGACACTCCCGTCCCAGGTTGCCGTTAAGTCAGGTAATTGTATCACAAAGTGACCCTGAGGCGTGTCGCTTGGTGTAGCGAATTAGCTCTAAGGGAATTGAAGATTCATTTGAATAATCTTACAGAAACTAACAGCTAACACAAACACACATTCATACAAGTGTAGAGAAGAGTAAAGAAAGAAAAATAAGAGTTTAAGAGAGTATAATGATGGAAAAACCTCGGATTTTGCAAGACCAAACCAAGCGAATCAAAAATAATACATTTAACACTTCTATGGTCTCTTTAAGGTTACATTTAGTTTACACCAGTTCGGTGGTAGTCTGGAAGTGTTACTTGCGTCCCTTTTGTGATGTGAAGAACTCCCTCTGTTGAGGACGTGGTTAGCTGGTGTTCAGTTCTTTAGTCCTCGCAAAACTTGGAGTGGGGTGGAGTCTGTCGTTTTGAGTTTTGAGGCGGCAAAAAGGACTGGTTGTGTGGACTAGCAGTTTCGCTGTGTACTAAACTTAAGCAGACTCTCGACGGGAGGAAAGAAAGAAAGGTATCGGAGATGAGAATGTCTGAGCTGGCGATTAACCCATTTTTTTTGTCTGGGTCCCCGCTTTTTGGAGTCTGGGGTCTCCCCTTTTAGAGTCTGGTGTCTCTCATGGGGTCTCCAGGGTCTCCCGGCGGTCCTCTGCCAGTCCTCTGGACGGTGGCTTTTGGCACAAGCTTTTATAAGGATGGTTTTGTACCCACCCTTCAAAGCCGAGTTGACCAATGAGAAGTTTAACTCCCCTGAGGCACGTTTTATAGTCTTTGTTTCAGAGCCTGTTGATTTGCATAGCATTCTGGGTAGTAAACTGATGCGGAAAGTTTTTAGTTTCTTCATTCATTCATTCATTCATTTTCATTTCGGCTTAGTCCCTTTATTAATCTGGGGTCGCCACAGCGGAATGAACCGCCAACTTATCCAGCATATGTTTTTACGCAGCGGATGCCCTTCCAGCTGCAACCCATCTCTGGGAAACATCCATACACACCCATTCACACTCATACACTACGGACAATTTTAGCTTACCCAATTCACCTATACTGCATGTCTTTGGACTTGTGGGGGAAACCGAAGCACCCGGAGGAAACCCACGCCAACATGGGGAGAACATGCAAACTCCACACAGAAACGCCAACTGACCCAGCCGAGGCTCGAACCAGCGACCTTCTTGCTGTGAGGCGATCGTGCTACCCACTGCGCCACCGTGAGGCCCCTTCTAGTTTCTTAAAATGTTAATATGTTGCACTTGTATTAACATGAAACGTAAACAGTCGTTCAGTACACCAAATTAGCTTTGCAGGGACATTAAACAACTATCTATGATCTTGTTTAGAGTTAAACATTGATTGCAGAAGTAGTTAAACCATAATATTAATACATAAGCAAGAGACTTGTTGCAACACACCTGATTACACATAAAGAGAGAATACAAGTTTACATTAAAAACATCAGTTTTAAGCAATGAGGGTCCAGAAGTTTTGGCCAGGTCTCTGTGTGTCCGGTTTTGAGCACATTCCTTTGTGTCGTAAATACCTTGGAATCGGATTACAACTGACCGTCTTTTCTGGATGGGAGAAGCTGATGCTGTGTTTGCTGATGCATTTGTTGAATAAAAGCAAAATAATTATGTTTCTGATCGGCCATATTCTTTACACTTGTTCTTTCCTTGGTGGAGGGCCGGGGATTCCCCTGCAGATGAATGTAGCAATCAAAGATAGAGCGTTTTTTCCTCTTATTTGTTTTGTTTGAGCTCACTTTTTGCTCTCCAGTCCAGCAAAAAGCTCTTGTGTCAGGAAGTCTCAATGACATTTCCCAAACTGATTAAAAATTGAGTTACATTTTTAAAATTGTGCATCAAAAGATGAAAAAAATGTATAATCATAAAAACTTCTCATAGAATACTATGTATACTGTGCAGTGATTATTTTGTGGATTCTGTTCTTTTTTGCCATAACATAATTGCACCCAAGACTTCAACCTTTAGATAAATTAAAAATTAAATGAACATAAATTTAAATTAAACCATTTAAATTAATGTATTGGATACATTTAGCTTGTTTTGTAAAAGCCACAATTAAAGCTGTGTTGGAAAATTTGTTGTATTAAATTTTTAAATATATTCATTCATTCATTTTCTTTTCGGCTTAGTCCCTTTATTAATCTGGGGTCGTCACAGCGGAATGAACAGCCAACTTATCCAGCATGTGTTTTATGCAGCGGATGCCCTTCCAGCCGCAACCCATCACTGGGACACATCCATACACACTCATTCACACACATACACTACGGACAATTTAGCTTACCCAATTCACCTATAGCGCATGTCTTTGGACTTGTGGGGGAAACCGGAGCACCCGGAGGAAACCCACACGAACACGGGGAGAACATGCATTTTTAAATATATTTTTTCAAAAACAAAAACCAAGTCAGAAACTGTCAATGAAAATAAGTCGTAAAGTATGTATATATGTAAACTGAAATACATATGAAAACAGATATAATGAAACTTAAACATCTGGTTTTAGGACACAATAAATTATTAGTATGGTATAGGGGCTCCTTCTGCAGCCAATACAGCATCAATTTGTCCTGAGAATGTCAATGTCAATTTTATTTATATAGCAAACACAACCAAAGGATGACCAATGTGCTGCACAATACAAATCACAAAGAGAAAGATATAAAATTATAGTTATGAGAAACAATTCTCACTGATAATTATTATAGCTAAAACAAACCATTCTCACTGATAAAATGCCAAATCAAAAAGGTAAGTTTTCAACCTAGATTTAAAAACTGACAGAGATTATAAAGATCTAATACAGAGGGGCAGAGCATTCCACAAAGTAGGACCAGCAACTGCGAAAGCATGGTCACCCCTGCATTTCAGCCTTGACTTAGGGATGCAAAATAGTCTCTGGTTAGATGACCGAAGAGACCGACCAGGCTGATGTTCAGTCAACAGGTCTGACAGTTAAGAAGTAGCCAAGCCATTTAGTGATTTAAAAACCAAGAGAAGAATTTTAAAAGTGACACAATAGTACACAGGCAAAGAGCGTAAGATTGGTGTGATGTGGCCATGATTTTTGGTACCAGTTAAAAGCTTTGCAGCAGCATTTTGAACTAACTGTAACCGGGATAGAGTTGTCTGACTGGTCCCAAAATACAGTGAGTTACAGTAGTCCAATCTAGAAGTAATAAAAGCATAAATTATTTTTTCAAAATTTTTTCTAGATAGAATAGGTTTGACTGTTTTTAAGAGTCGACGCTGAAAAAAGCAGGATTTGACCACTGCGTTAATCTATTAATCAAACCTCCAGCCATCATCAAAGATAACACCCAGATTTTTTTACCCAAGACATCACAGAAAAACTTGGTTTACCAAGATTTACTGGTGGTGCCCTAGAAGAATTTGATGGGCGCACAAGCACAGCACAATCTCCAGAATCAACAGTTAATAAAATATAATTTAAAAGTGTAGTCTCAGTTGAATGATATTTTCTAAAACCTGACTGAAAGACCTCAAAGATTTTATGATCATCTAAAAATGTTTGCAGTTGCTGCAGAACTACTTTTTCTAAAATCTTTGTAATAAAAGACAGATTTGAAATTGGTCTATAATTGGCTAAAACAGATGGATTTAAGTTTGGTTGCTTCAGCAAAGGATTTACAGTGGCATGTTTTAAAACATCAGGTACATTACCAGTTTTAAAACATTGATTTTACCATGGCTGCAACATAGGGACTCACTGTGTCAAAGACTTGCTTTAAAAAGATTGGTGGAAGAGCATCAGTGGAAGAACCAGACAGCTTTAACTGACATAATATTTCTTTAAGCTGTATAAAAGTAGTTGGTTTAAACTGGCCAAACACAGCAAAGCAAACTGAGGCAAGGATCAAAGGCAGATGGAGAAATCCCCAATCTGATATTACTGATCTTATTAATAAAAAATCTGAGAAAATCATCACACCTTGTTTTTGACACATCACACCAACAGTTGGATTTACAAAAGCATTAAAAATGGTAAAAAGAGTTTTTGGTCAATGGTAGTTCTTGTCAATGATTGCCGCAAAGTACCTTGATTTTGCTAATCTTATTTTCTTCTGAAATTTGAACAATGACTCTTTTAATTTTTCAAAGGAAATTTGGAGTTTATCCTTCTTCCACCACTAAGGAGCGTATATTGTCATCAATCCAGGGCTCAGAATTTGGTTTGAGTTTTGAGGATCTAGTAGGAGCAACCGAATCTAAAACTTCTGCACATGTGGAGTTAGGCTTAGACAGGAGCTCAGCTACACTCAAATCACATTGGCTGACATCCACTGATTGAAAAGCATCACTAAAGGCTAAAGAAAAAGCTTTGGTAGTGGTAGAAGTGATTAATCGAGATTTACGCATAAGCTGGGTGACTTTAGGGGCATTAAAGACTGAAAGAACAGAGAACATAACAGTTTTATTATCAGAGAATCCATTGCCAACTACCTAAAGATCATTTAGAGATAACCCATACGTTAGCACAAGATCAAGTGTATGTCCCAACTGATGAGTAAACTCATTTAAAAAGTTTGTGTTATGCTTTGGAGGGCGGTATATCTAAGCAACCAAGAGTAAAAAGTTAAACTCCAAAGTAAACAGCTGCAGCTCAAAAGACAGATCACAAAGCTCAAAAGACTGCTCACAACTGAGCAGCAAGAAAAAGTGTCTTTAAAAAAGAAATTAAGCCTCCACCATGACCAGATTTACGAGAAGAGTTAAAAAAAACAAGCAATTTAAGGTTAACAGTTCAGAGAAAGAGCTTTGATCTCCAGTGGTAAGCCAAGACTCAGTAAAAAAAAATATATCCAACTCGCACGACTAATAAAGGTCATTAATAATAATAAATAAGGGTCTTATTTACCACTGATCTGGCATTTATCAGTCCCATTCTGAAATTAGACGGATTATCAGAAGGCACATCAGACTGCCGTGCCTGGAAAAGTGAGCGAAGATGGTTCAAACACACTCCTCCACAATGAATTCGGGGTGTGCCGAAAACAGGGAGCGGAACATCTGCAGCCGGAGTCAACATTCCACCTGCAAACTGGATCCAGGGATCACCAGCAAATAGAGAAATTGCTGACCCCACTCTTCCAAGCAAGGTACCGAAAATGTAAAGTCAATTTGTAAAGTCAAACCTTTAAACATTAAGTCTGTAGCAAAAGATGAGAAGAAGTTTTTTTATCTCGCAAGCTTTGATACTTGCTAATTAGTAATGGATTACTAATTAATAAAATCGTTGACTACATTATTGAACATAATTGTTGAACAAATATATCAGTATGGACTAGTTAAGAAGTTCTTTTAAATCTGCAAAAAATACATTCAAATTTTAAATGAACGATTATTTGTAAATCCATTATTCAGAATAACTAATGTTGATTGGACTAATAAACACAAATCCAGATAGTATTATACATTTTTAAAGTTAGAGTTGATTTTGGCCTAAATAAAAATGAATTCAAGATTCAAAAATCAATAAAATTATTTTGAAGAATTAAACTGAATTCATTTCACCTTTAATTCTACAGCAGTGTGAATTGTATTAAATGTGCTTTACAAGAATGAATGGGCAATTAATAAAAGTAAGATAAAAAAAAATCTGCATTGTGGAACATAATAAATATCTCAGTAATAGAAGGCCAATGAAGTTCTAGTTAGTTAGTAATATGAACATCACTGTTCATATTACTAACTGTTCATCCACACTGTAAACCCTAATGTTGTCTTTACTAAAACACTCAAGTTGTTTTACCTAAACATTACTTAAACTATTGCATTTTGGCACCATAACTTGTCAATGTTTGTTACTTATTCACCTTTAAAAACCAAGTGTTTTGACCTCTACATCATGTATAATACTTGTTACAAAAAAAAAAATGTTTTTCACAATTTTTGATACTCTTTTCTTTGATTGGCCATGCATGCATGGCAACAAGAGACTAATGCTCGGATTGGTGTAATAAAAAAAGAAAAAAAAGTCAACGGTCAAATGGTACACTGTAAAAAAAATTGCTGTTAAAAGAACGGTCAGATTCTAGAGTAAAATACAGTTTTCACTAAAAGTTATATTCTGTTAAAAACAGTGCATTCTGGGTAATGTTTTTGTTTTCGAGAAAGTAACCAACAGCACTAAACTGAATTAACAGAGCTCAGAGTCAACATTTGAAGTCTGTGCTTTGAAATCACACTTTGTGCCCTCGTTCACTATTATGTACACTAGTTCACTAATATGGGCCTCACGGTGGTGCAGTGGGTAGCACGATCGCCTCACAGCAAGAAGGTCGCTGGTTCGAGCCTCGGCTGGGTCAGTTGGTATTTTTGTGTGGAGTTTGCATGTTCTCCCCGTGTTGGCGTGGGTTTCGTCCGGGTGCTCTGGTTTCCCCCACAAATCCAAAGACATGCGGTATAGGTGAATTGGGTAAGCTAAAATTGTTCGTAGTGTATGTGTGTGAATGAGTGTGTGTGGATATTTCCCAGTGATGGGTTGCAGCTGGAAGGGCATCCGCTGCGCAAAACATATGCTGGATAAGTTGGCGGTTCATTCCACTGTGGCGGACTCTAGATTAATAAAGGGACTAAGCCGAAAAGAAAATGAATGAATAAATGAGTTCACTAATATAGTTATTGACACTTGACAGAGTTAAAGGTGCAGTATGAAAGTTTGACACCCAGTGGTTGAACTAGGTATTGCATTCCTGGATCAAAACAAATGCAGGCACAGGTTGCCAGATTAAGGACCAAAAGGAGCGAGTCTAACAATCGAGCCTAAAGGCTGATTTAAACTGTGGAATAATAGATAGAAGGAATATTTACCATATTAAAAGTTTTTGTCCTAACCAACACCTCGAATTGATATATTAGAAACTGTTAAATGCTAACAATGTGAGTTTAAATTGCCATTTTACATGCCATTTATTGCCATACTATTTAAAGCAGCAGTAGATAGTTCACTTCAGATCTTAAAATTAAAATAAACTGTTTGAAATTGAACTCTAGAACTGTGAAATAATGCAAACCAACACATAGTGATTCAGCATGACAATTTATTAATGTTAAAGAGGTTTAATATGTAATTATTAGATTATAAACCTTACCATTTCATGAGTGAGTGCATATTCTGTGCTTCTGAATGGCTGTATTCAAATTTCTATCATGTTTCATCTGGTGCAAACAGCCAAATTGTTTATCCCTGCAAATCTCCTCATGTAGCGTGTTGTTACGACACAGGGTTACTATGTAACCTGCTCACCCAATGTTTACGTTCGTAATATTTATATTATTTGCTAATTAATAACCTAATGTGGAACTTTGAGTCTGTGTTTTATTTCAGAGTCTGCTACTGCCCACTACTGCAAACCTTAATCTTAATCTGGCAAACAAATTCCAAGTCCTGTCTATGGCAAGCCATCTTTTTGTGTATCTCTTTAAAACGGTTTCTCGGTAGATATCATATACTTTTTATACTTTGACTCATGCTAGCAAATGGGACTTCTTGTATGCTACAAATGCTAGCAGTAATTAGCTATGCTAATAATGATTAGCTAAGTGCTATGATGTGCTAGAAATGCTACCTAAGATTTAATGCTACCTACACCCTAGCAACCGCCTAGCTAAGCCTTACCAACACCTTGGCAACCTCCTGGCAACCACTTAGCAACCGCTGTGCTTCCTGCCAACTGAATTTGAGTCCCAGCGCAGTAACGTTGGCTTTCTTAAGCCAACATCAAAGTTCATCAATAAACTTTAGGTTCTAGTTATCTATATGCTTATAAGCATATATAGCACATTACTTCATAAACTCATACAGCAGTTGGACAATTTGAGGCAGTCGGTTTCAGTGAACAAAATGAGTTCCCTTGAGTATTGTGTATATCATTGTAGTCCATGTATTTTTACAGCAACATACTGTAAAATGACAGCTACAGTAAAATAACAGTACATTGCTGGCAACTGCAGTTGACCCCGTTAAGCAAATAAATTTAAGCAACGTGTTTAATCAACTTATTAGGGTTTTCAGTGCACTAGAGCAGCTCCAACAACACCAACCAAGCAATCCAAAAGTGACAGTGGTCTCTACACTTGTGCACTGCACACAAAAGAAGTTATGTAATTAGAAAATGTATAAATCACTACTGTGTATTTTTGCATCTTCAGCTGTATAATACTGTATTACATACAGTATAATAATTTGTGTTTGTACTTGGCTGCCTTGGAATTTAAAATCACTGAATAAATAAGAATCAAATTAAGTTCAGTCTTAATTGCAAACCAAACTATTGATTCCAATATCATCCAACATTTCTGCAGTTTTGAATCCAAAGAGGTCATCAGTCATTATGGTTCCGCTTTAGTAGAAAGGTTGAATCAATTGCATCTTGCA
The DNA here is from genome assembly GCA_903798125.1 of Danio choprae. Classification (NCBI taxonomy): domain Eukaryota; kingdom Metazoa; phylum Chordata; class Actinopteri; order Cypriniformes; family Danionidae; genus Danio; species Danio choprae. Next base: position 3,529,448 of record CAIGQW010004318.1, on the reverse strand, counting down.
GTAAATGCATACAATGTTGTGTGCATGGTGTACTGTAGACACCTGCTGATGTTGATAAATGCTCAAAGAAAACCTATACAGCATCTTTAAACAGACCCTAACGAAGGATATTGTGCAACTCTACCTCATTTCATGTATCACTTCTTATGAGACAGCCAAGAGGGTCCAAGCCTGTTAGCATTACCCAAGGAACAAATTGAAAAATAACAACCACCACCATGACATAGCAATTGCTGTCTTTATATCCTTCTATTTCACTTTGTCAGTAGCCCAAATCCATGGAGACAGGACGTGTGTTGTATCAATTTTTGCTTGTAACATATAGAGTAAATGTTATTCTGTAAGTTTAGTGATTTATAAAATAATTTCTGCACAAGGCAAACGTGGAGACAGTCTATAAATGTAGCTTTGATAGATAAATTAAGGATATGTAGGAATATTGAAATGATCAGCAAGGCTCATATTACTCTTTGCATGTCAAGAAAAAACATATACTGGTAAAACAAAACAAATACCTGATAATACATTGAGGTCTTAGAAAATTAAAGGATTGTTCTGTTTAAAAAATTGAAAAGTGAGAATTTGTAAACAGTGCCAGCTCACCTTTAAGTTTGCACTCACTTGCATCCAGTCATTATTAGCTGTCATGAACATGGACCTTTTGCAGCTTTTTTACTGTTCACGTATAGTAAACATGAATTCATATTGAGGTTTCATGTATTACTAGTGAAAGAATGTAAGGCAAGATTGAATTAGCTAAACATGGAATATCAGTCAACTTTGTGAAAGATAGAAATGTAAAATAACCAACAGAAATATTGTTTTATCCTGCAAACTACTAGATTACTGGACTGACTATGATAGACAAACAGTTTTGTGTTTTCTTTATATTGCACATATGTTCCCCTAATTTATGTTAAATACAAATACTTATTCCTACACTGATAAAAAAAATTCTGCAAAACTGTTGCAAACAATTTATATGGGCTGAATTTAAATAAACAAATTAAATTTTGTAATGTTCAACTTAAATAGTTTGTTTAAATTCAGCACAAATAAACTGTTTGTTTCCACTAATGTTTTTGTAAATCCATTGAATCATCTTTGAATATTTTTTTTCCACTGTAATTAAAATACAAATAATATGTTAATAGAGATTAAATTGACAAAATAAATATTGGTTTTGTGACCAACTGTTCAATGAGCTAACATCAATATCTCAAGGTGTATGATTAGAGATCTAATTTTGTTTATAAATAGTGTATATCATAACTCTCATTTGTTTATTATGAAAATCCCCCAAAAATAAGTAATCATAAATTAAAATTATGCTTGCCACCTATACTTTCTGCTTTTATCTCTCTTGTCTTTTAATGAATTATACTCTACACAATGCAACTTTTCTGTCTCCTGTGTCCCCACTTTCAGAAAAAGAGATAAGCTGTCACTGGGACTGTACCCTTTCAAAAGGTACACATCTTTACCTGAAGTGTCCATGTTGATATCTTAAAGATACATATTTGTAGAGTTGTCGAAAAGATATACTATTGTACTAGCTGATACAAGTATGTTTATATGGACCTTAAAGTATACCACCCCAGCGACAGCTTGTGTACCGTTATTTCTAAGAGTGCAGAACAAATCTTCGGGAGACTTTAGCGCAGAGCACAGGGTTTGTATTGTAAGGCTCCATAATATCAAACCCCGAGAACTGTTGAGACCACGAGAATTGTCAGGCGCTAAAACAATAAACTTTCTGATCTGAGAAGAAGATCAGGAAACCAGCTGTTCAACTGTTCTATTCAAATCATCCTGAGCCTCCCTTCTTGACTGTAAGATTTGAGATACCACAGATACTTTGATGTCTTTGACAATACAAGCATGGGCTGGAAACACAGTGACAATTGATTATACACCTCACCAGGTGGGAATGCGGGAAAGCTCACTTTATACATTTATAACTCTTGGATTTATCTTTGAGTAATTGATGTTCTACATTTATGGATTGGCTTTTTATTATTTAATTCTGATACACGTCATGATACACTTTCATCTGGAAAATAAAGTTTTAAGTTTTGATTCATTCTGGATTCTCCTGAAATCTTTTATATCCAGTAGATTAAGTGGAGTCTGCGCTTCCATTATGTTTGTGACATTTTTAGATTATCAAGGCGCATCTGACTGTACGGAGCAGTGTGGCATGGCAGCATAAAGACCTTTTAATCATTAAATCACTGACATTAGCAAGTTGTATAGAAATGACTAAATTTACTACTCTTTTAGTATGAGTGAGCAGTAGGCAACCAGACTATTTGAGTATTAGTTAACCTTACATCCTCTGACTAAATTCAGAGTGTCGAGATAACGTCCGTGAGAAGAAATGCAATCCCAGGGTTTGGAACTCTAACCACCGTATGGTCCCTAATGAACGTATAACTGAAGAGTATGGGATCAGATATAAATTCATTAATTCATTTTCTTTTCGACTTAGTCCCTTTATTAATCTGGGGTCGCCACAGTGGAATGAACCGCCAACTTATCCAGCATATGTTTTATGCAGCGGATGCCCTTCCAGCTGCAACCCATCACTGGGAAACATCCATAAACACCCATTCACACTCATACACTACGGACAATTTTAGCTTACCCAATTCACCTATACTGCATGTCTTTGGAATTGTGGGGGAAACCGGAGCACCCGGAGGAAACCCACGCAAACACAGGGAGAACATGCAAACTCCACACAGAAACACCAACTGACCCAGCCGGGGCTCGAACCAGCGACCTTCTTGCTGTGAGGCAATTGTGCTACCCACTGCGCCACTGTGCTGCCCTCAGATATAAATCAAAACTCTAAATTGAGTCATAAATGATTAATGTGATCCGATCTTACAATTAGAAATACAGTCTAAATTAGACCGTCACTTAAAATTGGAGTCAGTATAAAATTCGGAGCTGAAAAACAAATATGAATAAATTCTAATAAATAACATAATTCTTTTCAGAAGCACTAGAAAAGGCTTACATGCATTTAACCTTCGACCATGCTGTTAGTTTCATCATTAGGCTAATAGATGGACTTCTGCAGTATAATAAATTCTTTATTGGGTGTCAGAAACCTAGACAGGGCATGTGCGAGGCAAAGATGCTCTGTAAATTAAATTGTATAGACAACAAGGATGCCAGCAAAGTGCCTGCAGGAAGGATATTTTACCTTATGACGTGCAGCATAAACATCACTTCCTGCACCACTTTATTTAATTTAATTAGACTATACAAAATCATCAATGTAGCAAACAATGAACTTACCACAATTGTTTCTACAAAACTACAAAAACAAAAGCTCTACAGACTTTACACATCCCTACTTTTTCCTTTGTTCTCTAAACCATTTGGCAAGGGCTGCTGTCACTGGCCACTGTTTTTATGTGTTTTGTGAAATCTGCCTAGAATATTTTAGTGGCTTACCCTCACGCTTCAGTGGGACAGCACAAGAGAGAGGAAGGGTGAGAGAGAAAGAGAGACAGCAAAAGGAGGAGAGGTGAGAGAAGCTGGAAAGGACAGAGAAATTTACTAAGATGAGAAAAATACAGCTTAGAACTGCTTGTGCTGTGGAATTGCATACTTTGCTCTGGGTTTTGCATGAGCGGCCAGGACTAAACATACAAGTGTGAGAAAAAGAACAGGGTGAAAAAGAGCAGGTTATATACACTGTACCACAGGTGGAATTCCATACTTTGCTGCATTGCCACATCAGATCTGCGTGTTGGTCGTGTACTGTAGATCACGATGTCAGTTCTTATTGCCACTCAATTGAAAATTGACACAAGAGCTTCATATGGAAAGGTAAGTCTTTGTTGAACTACAAGTTTGATATTTCAGATTTTATTATTTCTGAAGTTAAAATATTTTAAAGAGAATATTCTAAAGTTTTAAATATTTTGATGGCATAATTTGGCTAATTTGAAAATTCTTTAAGAACATTTTGAATGTTATGCGAATATAGATATTTCAAATTTTATTGAATATGGATGTGCATTCAGTTTCAAGGGAACTGTGTTTAGTTGTAAACAGACTCCTTAAAAGTAAATTGTATTAATTTTATGTAATTCCAAGCATCTTACCACTTACAAATAAACACATAATTCTGTTTAAATAGAGGTTTATTCAATACATTTTAAGCTTTTTAGTTTTCTTTGTGAATATATAAAGGGATACATGCAAAGAAACATTCATGTACTTCATGGAGAATAAAATAACTTCATTTTGGACCCATGGCTGAAATGCATTTTGCTATTAATTGAGGCTCAATGCTTATCGCATCCTTCAGCACAGGCAACACTGAAGTTATAGCATTCACCAATTTTTAGTCAAATCTTTTAAGGGTTCACCTCAAAGAAATGACTATCTAAAACTACATAAATTTTAGATGTGTAAATACTAATACATATGTCTAATCCTCACTTTCCCCATAGATATCTAACCTACTCACTATTCATTTACTCCCCCAGTCTGCTCCATATCATCCTTGGATACGTTTCAATTTCAATGACAACTTATTTCGAACATCTGAATAAAATTGGTTCCCCTTGATGGGAACTTCGACGTGTGTCTGATAACAGACATATGGGAGTACGCCAGACGGCCAATCACTCTGAAGAGTAAGAAAACAGGCCAATGAATGCCAAATTAATTGGCAGAGCTCAGCACCACAGCTGTCAGTGATTAGTCATTAACAGGTTATATCAGCTTATGGGTGAGAAGCGAGCATTAGAATTTCGCTTTTCAGAGACTCTCACGAGACTTTAGACACTTTATCTGGAAACCTGATTTCAATACTGAAACCAGTTCACTCACCAATTGCAGTTGATCTGGGTTTTCCGGTTCCCTGGGCGTTTCAGTGCACGAGCACTGTATCACATGTTTGGAGGTCCAGCATGTTGAGCAGGTGCTCGCAGACAGTTCTTGACTTCACTGTGAGGGCTTGACTGTTGCGCAACCGAGGTCGCGGGATTCTCTTGCATTAGGGTGCATCACCCCTGCTAAGAAAAAGAAAAAGGCGAGACCTTCCAAGCCCCCCGTCTCCTTCTTTCAGAAGGTTCACAGTATATTATTGTGTATTTAACAGAAAATAGAAAGACAAACCCGTTTGGAACAAGTGAGGAGAGAGTAAATTATGACAGAATGATCAGTTTTGTGTGAAACAAAACCCGTTTTTTGTCTTCTGGCTTCATTTACTCACCATCTATGTTATTTTGAAGAATTGCTGTAAACAAACAGATGCCACAATGACTTATGTGCAATTTACCACATAGCATTCTCACAGTATGGAAAGTTAATTACTATACTGTTACTATGCCACATCCACATAGTAACATCCATATTCTTTGATTTTAAAATGACCTTTTGTGACCCAACATGAATTGATTGAACAAGAATTGCGTAGGTTTGGTAAACTTGCAATTGGTTTTAAAATGGTGACTCTTGGATGTAAAGATGCCTGTTTAAAACATGTAATTTCACTAAGGAGGGAAGTTTTTGTGTGTTTGGAATTTCCGACACAGTCATTGGATGTTTTTTCAAGATAAAGCATGGAGGGGAATTTTATATGGTGTATGCTAGCTCAGGGACTAAGAAATGCTTTGAATTTGGAGATGTGGGACATAAACACCTTACTTTTCGCGGAGTGTATTACAGAGTGTACTGTCTTCTCTTTTAATTTTATTTTTATAACAACTGGAAAATTTGTATTAGCAAGAAGTCACCCACTTAGTTTATTTGGTTTGGGCCACTGCCCCTCAAAATGTCTATGCACGGCCCTGCTTGATGTAATATTTCTTCAGGAGACACATAGCACTGTGAAAGATGAAGTTGAATAGGGTAAATCATGGGGTGGTCAAATATTTCTAAGTCATGGGAGTAATGTTAGTGAAGGCGTGGCTGTACTTTTCTCTAAAATTTTGAATGTAAATATTTTGAATTGTTCAACAATTGTTAATGGTAGGGGTTTATTAATTAAAGCTGAAATAGAAGGTTTAATTTATTGGTTTATTAATGTTTATTCACCCAATATTTTGACAGAAAGAGTGGAGTTGTTTTTTAAATATTAAAGAAAGTTTAGAGCAAAGTGTTTTTTAATACATGATTCTAGGTGGAGATTGGAACTGTTGTACTGTTGTAATGTTGATTTTTATAATGATAGACTTAGTGAAGAGCCTTATTTACAATACAGTAAAAGCCTAAAGAAGTTATTGTTTCAGTTTGATCTAGAAGATGCGTAGAGAATTCAATTTCCAAAAGAAAAACCGTATACATGGGTGAAGATAGTGAATGGGAGGGTGAGTGCAGCTAGGCTAGACAGATTTTATGTGTCACAAGGGCTTAGACTCAAATTAATAGATAGCTCTATTAGACCAGTGGGCTTCACAGATCATCGTCTTATTACTGTGACTTTTCTGTTAAAGAAGTTAATAGATCTCAGTGGCATTTTAACAATAAATTACTTAAATATGGGATTTTTTGTGAAAGTTTTAACTTTTTTGGGGGGACAAATGGAAAGAAAGAAAGAGTTCTTTCAAATCCCTAAATTAGTGGTGGGAGATTGGGAAGGCCCAAATTAGAGTTTTTTGGCAACAGTATACCTTTTTTTCATCAGTTATGTTAAAGCAAGCTATAGAAGTGATTGAGTTTGAAATAAGAAGAATTGAAAATAAGTTTTTAAATGGTAAAGAGACAATGATGAAGAGCTGCACACAAAAAGACTGGAGTTAAGTTCCCTGTTACAGGAAAAAGTAAAAGGAGCACTGGTGAGGTCACGATATATGCAATTAAAAGATATGGATGTTTCAAGTACTTTCTTTTTCAATTTGTAGAAAAAAGCCTGCAAGAGATCAATGTATGACATGTCTTAAATGTCCGGATGGCTCTTTAACAACAGATGGTGAGGAGATGAGCTATAGACTTTGCAATGAACAATGCGTTCTGGAGCTTTTAGAAGACCTGCCTCAACTTACTACTTACTACAACAGGAGGACATCAGGCCTGAGCTACATGAGGTTTTAAAAAGTTCTTATGATGAAAATGTACTACCTTCCTCCTGTAGAAAAGCTGTTTTGACTTTGTTGCCTAAAAAATTTGATTTAACTGAACTAAGAAATTGGAGACCTGTTGCTCTATTATGTACAGACTACAAAGTGCTTTCAAGAGCCTTATCTAATAGGTTAAAGCCTTTTATAGGTTTAATTGTACATATGGACCAAACTTATTGTATCCCAGATTGGACTATAACAGATAACTTGTTTTTAATGAGATGTGATGGATGTGTGTAAAGCTTACAATCAGAGTGTTGGAATTTTATCATTAGATCAAGAGAAAGCCTTTGACAGAATAGATCATGGATTTTTGTTTTCTGTTCTCAAGGCTTTCGGTATTGGAGAAAAGTTTATAACATGGCTGAGTCTTCTTTATAATAATGCTTCTTGTATGGTTAAGATAGGAGAGGGCATTAGTCGTCGTATAACAATAAGAAGGGGAATAAGACAAGGCTGTCCTATTTCTGGACAACTTTACTCGTTATGTATTGAACCTCTTTTATGTTATTTGAGAAAGCATTTGGAATGATAAATGAATCACCTTTACACCTTTAGTTGTGTCTGCTTCTGCTGATGATACTAATATTTTTATCACAAATGACAAAGACGTACTTGAAACTGTTAAAGCTTTAAATGTGGATGAAAAGGCCTCTTCATCAAAGGTCAATTGGGACAAAAGTGAGGCTTTAAAAATAGGTCATTGGACAGAAGAAAACATTTCTAAGTTACCAAGTTGTTTGGAGTGGGGGAAAAATGGAATTAAAATTGTGGGTGTTTTCTGGGTACAGAACAATTTCAGGAAAATAACTGGGAAAGGGTAATGAAGAAGGTATGTGTAAATTTTGCTAAATGGAAATGGTTGATCCCTCAGATGTCGTATCGGGGACTGGTTTTAGTAGCAAACAATTTGGTTGCTTCTATGTTTTGGCATAAAGTTATGGTTTTAAATCCACCCAAATTTTTGATAGAAAATGTGCAGAAAGTAATTGGTCAGGGCATCACTGGATCTTCCAGAATAGCAGCTTTTAGATTACTGCACAAAGATTTTTGTATGGAAATGTTTTGAGATGGCACGAAAGGCAGGGAAGTTGTGGTATGACAAACAACTCTTTTTGCTGAACCCTGAAAAAGTATGTTACAGGTCTAACATCTTTATATGATTCAGTATTGCAGGCATGGCAATTTTTAAAACTGTCAAGAGATTCTAAAACCTTTTTAGGAATGTGGATCTTTGAGGAGGTACTTTTTTATAATGATTTTTCGAGTGCAAATTCTTTAAATTCTGCTAGTATTCGCTTGCCATTGAGAGAAGCAGGTTGTACAAAATTGGGCCATTTACTAAAAGCTACGCAGTCTACTATTACCATTCTGGGCAAATTGGTGAAAATAAGATCAGAAAGACTAAAGAAAAGAATTGTTATAGAAGTGTATGAATCTTTGCCAAACTCAATAAGGGGTTTTATTAAGGATAATGATTTGATTAATCAGTGGGAAGATGGTTGTGAATATGTTTTTCCTTTTTTAGATATTTCGGATACTGTGAATGATTGGAATTTTTCAGAAAATGATTTTCTGTCACCTGTGGAAGTGTCTTTGGTTTATTTTGAAGAGTTGGACAAGAAAAAAACATTTATGATATGTGTAAAAAAGTAATTCATAGTAATTTTTTGAGGGGATGAAGAAATCAAAATGGTATGGTCTATTTAGTACTGAATATTCAGTAAAAGGAAGATGGAGATCGTTGTGTAAAATGTCAATAGATAAACGGACGGACGATCTTCAGAGGTGAATAATTCATGGGGCTATAGCCACCAATAAACATGTTGCACATTTTAATTCCAATCAATGAATATAATGCCCTTTTTGTAATTAAACTGAAACATTGATGCATTTGTTCTGTGGGTGTAATAGAATGAAGATGTTATTTGATCTTTTGGAACAATGGGTTTTGAAATGGGGAGAATGTTTTTCTTTTTCTTTGTTCATTCTTGGTCCAAAATATTCTGTCAAGAAAAAACTAAAACATGTCTTGTTAAATTTTATTTTTGGAGTGGCTAAACTTTCCATATGGATTTCAAGGAAAAACTAAATTAAAAAAAATGGATCAAAAGAGGTTTTTAAGTTTTTTTGGGGAATGTGAGAAGCTCGACTTAAAATTGAGTATGCTTATTATAAATTAACAAATAATTTAAAATCTTTTGTAAATAAATGGTCTGTTGAAAGTGTCCTGTGTATAGTTGATAGTGATGGAGAGTTGTTTTATCATTCTAATGATTTGAATATTATACAAAGATTGTAATGATGTTGAAAACGTGATAATTTTTTTGGGAATAAAAGTATGTTAGCATTTCTGTGTGGAATTTGCATGTTCTTCGCGTGGGTTTCCTCCAAGTGCTTCGGTTTCCCCTACAAGTCCAAAGACGTGCTATAGGTGAATTGGGTAAGCTAATTTGTCTGTAGTGTATGTGTGTGAATGAGAGTGCATGGGTGTTTCCCAGTGATGGGTTGCAGCTGGAAGGGCATCCGTTGCATAGAACATATGCTGAATAAGTTGGTGGTTCATTCTGCAGTGGCGACCCCTGATTAATAAAGAGACTAAGCCGAAAAGAAAATGAAGGAAGATAATATATTTAAATTCATATTAGTTATTGCAACAAAAAAAAAGTACAAAATTAACTAAATTTAAAATCACAAAAAACTCTCTTTCTGTTTTTCTTGATTTTTTCCTGTTTATTTAAAATGTTTTTTATATTTTTCCCCAACATATTAATTTGAGTATAGCCTACTAATGTTTTGGCTGTGATCTTAGGTTTTTTGCTAAAATAGTTCCAGATTGACTCTGGTACTGGCTAATCTAATGTATATGCACAAATATTTGATTGTAAAGCATCATATAGAAAATGTTAATTTAAAAGAGAGATCTGTGAGATTGTAGCCTACTCATTTATGCTGAGCACTTTGAGTATGATACTGCAGAATACATGTGAATTTTAAATGTTAATGCTAATCAATTAATTTCTCAAATTAATAAATCATCTTTTTGTGGTTTAGTTAAAATCATTAATTGACTAGCTGCGAATCGTTTTACTTGATCTGTTGTATTTTATTTAACCACAGTGTGGCACTCTAGTACTGAGTATGACCTTTATAAGTAAAACAGAAAGGTGAGTATTGCTTAATATTAAACATTTGTGAACATCTGTCAACTGATGCGATGCTTCAAATTCACTTTATTTATACCAAAGTGAATTTAAGATTTGAGGGCTATGCTACTTCTGTTTTGAGATATATATTCTGTTAGCGGTCACTTCACATGCAGAACGCGTCTCATCTACACACACACACACGCACACGCGCTCATACGCTCATTTGCGTAAAGCTCTCACTGCTGTCTTTCCACCGCTCGCCTTCTCTGAAATGCAGTGAAATGTGGTAAGCTCTTGTTAAATCCGGTGAATGTGGGTTTAATACAGGCTGTTTGAATGAACGATTTTCTGCAGATAGGGTATAGAGGAAACAACGTGCTTTGAATACAGAGCAGACTTTCTCTAGTACCACCCGACTCCAGTCAAAGCAATAAACAGAGGAATTACTCCAACGGAGCGCATTAGAGATATATTTCAATTTCGTCTTACTGCATTTCTTAGGAATACAGGCTCTGGTTTATTCGAGAAGAAGTGCGTTTACATTCTGCGGGAGAGGGACATTGAGATCAAACACATTCAAGGAGAGCAGACGCTCTGACAGCTCGCGTATTGAGATGCTTTAGTGGTTTTACCGGATTCATGGCTTCGCTTTACCAGAGATTCACAGGGAAAATTAATACCAACAAATCTTTTCCCCATCCACCTGAAGCCAGTCATCTCCTGGGTGGACAGGTTCCTGAGGAGGAGAATAAATCTGGGAAGAGTCCTCATCACCCCTCATGCCGACCTCTGGTCCAGAACCGCAAGAAAAACGCCAGCGAGGATGAAGACGTAAGAATCACGCTTTTATTTACGTTACGCGATGACTGTGTTTTAAATAACCCCAAAAAAGACAAAGACGCAGGTGCTAAAAGTGTTGTTGTTTTATTCGATTAGTCATAATATTTAATCACATTACAAGATTAAATTACATCTTGTAGAAGTTGCTGTAAACTAAGAAATTGTTTTGGGGGGTTTGACACATGAAACACAAATTTGCCTGTGTAAGAGGTTTTGACCAGATGGCTCAAGTAAATTTTTTTTAAAAACGAATCCAACTGGTATGGTTCCTGAGGTAGTATTGTTCTCCAAATGAAATCAAACAAATGTCAGGATGATTGCCAATGAAAACGTAACACTCAATCCAGAGTTTTTACACTGCGTCTGCCACATGTTATTTTCACTGATTTGACCTTCGAAGACACGAATGACGTCACAGCAGATGACGCGTCACTAATCGTCGCCTTTAACCAAACCTGTGCTATCAGGTGTTGCTACTGTAACTTATATTTAAGAAGGCTGTGATATATGTGATATAAATAATATATAATGTGATATAAATAATCTCGTTATAATAATATATAACGAGAAGGTACTTACTTAAATATCATTCTGCATAACAATAGTTATATAGGCTACCAAAATGTCTTGTCACACATATTTAGAATAATTATTTGATAACAAAATAAATTTTAACTTTTTGCTTTAAATCTTTATACTCTTTAATTCTAAAGAGTATAGCGCGAGGCTGCACGGTGGCGCAGTGAGTAGCAAGATCGCCTCACAGCAAGAAGGTTGCTGGTTCGAGCCTCGGCTGGGTCAGTTGGCATTTCGGTGTGGAGTTTGCATGTTCTCCCCGTGTTTGAGTGGGTTTCCTCCGGGTGCTCCGGTTTCCCCCACAAGTCCAAAGACATGCGGTACAGGTGAATTGGGTAAGCTAAATTGTCCGTAGTGTATGTGTGTGAATGAGTGTGTGTGGATGTTTCCCAAAGATGGGTTGCAGCTGGAAGGGCATCCGCTGTGTAAAACATATGCTGGATAAGTTGGCGGTTCATTCCGCTGTGGCGACCAGATTGATAAAGGGATTAAGCCGAAAAGAAAATGAATGAATGAGTATAGCGCGAGTATATAGGCGAGCGTGAGTAATTAAAAGCTCCAACTATTTAATGCAAAACTCTGCACAATTAACTGCGTGTGTGTTTGTTGAACAGTCTTTTCCTGTCACTGAAGTTACAGCATAAGCACTTATTTCACTGCTGGAGAAAATGAAAGTTTCTCTCTCTTGAAGTCTCTCTCTCTCTCTCTCTCTCTCTCTCTCTCTCTCTCTCTCTCTCTGGACATTTGACCTGTTGGCCTGAGGTAACTTTTCCTCTTCTCTCGGCTGTTACAGTGATACAAATCAAAATGATCAAATTTGTTTGATATTGTTATTTATATTGTGAATTTATCAAACTTCTTTGTGGCAAAACCAACATTCTGGATGCCATTTTGTTGTCATGTGATACTTTGGTGACTGCTGTATGTGTGTCAAAATCATAGTGTACATCTATACAATGATAAGCCATAAATTATGACCAGCTCCATCATAGAGTAGTCAGTGTCAATATAGGAAGAGCTGCTGATCAAAGCATTACAAGACAACATAAGGACAAGTTTGTGTTGGCAAAGTACCTCAAACTTCAATCTATGTTAAAGTGTGTTGAGCATTGTACACTGCGACTGCAGATCCATAGTATGGCAAATCACCAGCAGCTACAACAGTGGTGACCATTGCAATGTGTCACAGCCACTGATCTATAATAGAAAACTGAATTGCTCATGACGTTATAAAACCTGAAGCAATATTGATATTTTCTACTATGCTTGTGTGTTCTGTTGAATAGGAGAAATAATTTTAATAAGAAAACTTTGCTTAATGAGATTTATTTTTTTTACTACAAGAAACTGAAATATTAAGAATAGGGTGATTTAGAATGAAAATCGTATGGCTCTGGTCTTGAAAACCATAGGTGACAGTAATACATTATTTTCCTTTTGATCCTCCTTTAAACAAAAAAAAAAAAAGTAGCTGTTATTACAGGAGGTGAATGTCATCACTGGAGGAGGCAGCTTATGCAATACAATGTTTTTTTTGTATACATTTTTATTTGAAACAAGATTGTTAATTTGTTTTGGAAACATATAAAACATCAGTAGTTAATTAATTTATTCATTTTCCTTAGGCTTAGTCCCTGATTTATCAGGGGTTCGCCACACCAGAATGAACTACCAATTACCCTGGCATATGTTTTATGCCCTTCCAGCTGCAACCCAGCACCATAAAACATAAGTTGGCAGTTCATTCCGCTGTGGCGACCCCTGATAAATCAGAGACTAAGCTGAAGGGAACTGAAAAATTCATAGTAATTTTTTATTTTAAGTTTGTATACCATACAGGTAAGTACGTTCATTAAATGTTCATCTTCATGGTAAGGTAATGAATATAAATTGGATTTGTATGTGGAGCATGTGTATGTGAAGAACCGCTTTAAAAAGAGACATTGCTTCCATGTAAAACTATCAAGTGGTGTCGCTGTTGGACATTAGGAAGAGATTGATGCCATTGGAATCTGAACACTACTCTTGCTTTGTAGAAGAAAAAAAGTGCATAAATGACTACATTTGCTTGAATCTGAACCTGTGAACAGGTTTGGTGAACTTCATGTTGCACCTGTAGCTGAACAGTCTTTTGAGCTTTTGAGTTCTATAATGAAAGCACTGGGGCCTCTTTTGGAATGCAATATCAATATGGCTGCTCAAACTTTTCTGCGTGCTTCAGTGCCTAACAGCAGTTTAGAATGCACTCAGACTCAGGCAGGAATCGGTGGCGCTATGCTGTGTGCAACCTTATTGAAGAAGGGCAGAAACAACTAATTTGTAATCCAATATCCACATGTACACTTTTACAAAAATCCAACACTGGTTAAAAGCACATATTATAAAGCATGAGCAACAATAATCACACAGTAATAAAACCTGATTGTAAGCAATGAAAGAGAATACTATTGCACATCATAGATTCTCATATTAATACACACAAAAAGGGAAAAATGGCATGTGATGCCATTGGAGCAGATGGCAATCACGGCACTGCGTTCAAAATGAAGACAACAAAACAAAGAAAACAAACTAATTGCAAACAAGACAAAATAACCCCCAAAAAGGAAACAATAACAAATGGTATGCAGTGCAGCTCTATAGCTGAAGCAGACTGCATTCATTACATTACATTCAAAAATATCACAAACAGATAATAAAAAAGAAATGGAGAAATAAATAATAAAGAAATCACCCAACAAAAGGAGATAATGACATTAGAATGTGGTGTTGGTCTATGGCTGAAGCCCATGGCAATGATAGCATAAAAATGAACAATATACAAAAGGAAAGTAGAAATCAAATAAACTACAAACAAAACCAAAACAACCCGTCCGCTCCGAGTCCTTGAATGGCTCTCAAAATGGCTGCAAGGAAGGTTGGTGAGAAACTGCACTAGAAAAGGAAAATAGAGCCATAACAATGAGAAGGACAAGAAGAAGAATACTGCATTAATTACAAAAATAAGTATTAGTGTCTATAGATCACCCAATCAGTTACACAAAGACCATGACACTCACGTTACCATCAGTCATAGTAACTGATCCTTCCTTTAGCACTGGACAATTAAATCATGGGGCAACAGAGAACTAACTGTCATTTCATAGCATCACCCATATGTCATCTCACAAGCCCAAGCAGTCATATACAGTTTCACACATGCAGCATAAACAACTGATCCCAATAACCACTGTTGGTTCAATACGATTATTAGTGTTACGTTAAAAAAACCTAAAGAATTAACAGCAGTTACTGTAGGAGCACACCTAGCTACAGACACTGCCAACCAGTGACCAAAACAAAAGGTGACACACTTAGAAAGGAGCTTCAGTTGATATTATAGTGCCAAATACCCTAGGAAACACATTGTTACCTTTATAAATCAAAGTCTTTTAGATTTTTTATCTTAAAATGGTATTTTTTAAAAGTATTTTTTTTATAATAATGTCTCATCAGAATATTTAGGAGGAATAGCATATTTCAAGCTGGTTTATTTCAATCTTACAGACCATGATGCTAAACACATGATATATCTTTATGCCTGTAGGGAAGAACATGCACAGCTAATCGACAATGTATTCACTTTTCATCACTGAAACTGTCTAGACAAATTGCTTTGCAGGGTCAAGGCCTACTAAAGCTGACTGCAGAAGGTTATGACTCTTAAAGGTACTTACTATATAAATCATCCAGATCATTGGTTATATCATAAACATTTAGTAAACACTGTAAAAAAATATCTGTTAATTTACAGTTGTTTGATTGCACAGTATATTTGACCAGAAAAATACAAACTGTTCTTAATATTGTCTGCATAGGTCATGGAAACAAATAACTTAAATAAAAGATTTTGTTTGGCCAAATGTTTTTTTGTTGTTGTTAGAAAAAAGCAGGAGTGCTCAATACATAAACATGCACCAATATTTGTGAAACCTTGTGGAATAAAATTAGATGAATAGTATCAGTAGTTTGTTGCTGTTTATTTCATTTATCATAAAGACAAAAAAGACATTTATCAGCCATGACCATGCATGAACTTTATATTGTATAAGCACAGTCAGTCACATTCTACATTTCATTAATACCAAAACATTTCCACACAGTTGCTTGTTATTATAATGCTTACTACACATTTTAAAAAGTAGGATTTCCTAGTATTTATGTAGAAAATACTACCCTACACCTACACACATATAGTCATGTAGTTAGGGACCGAGCACCGGAACGGTGCGTAGGCCCTATTGGAATTGCGCTGTTTATTATTATTAATAGGGACCGAGCACCGGAACGGTGCGTAGGCCCTATTGGAATTGCGCTGTTTATTATTATTATTATTATTATTATTATTATTATTATTATTATTATT
>CAIGQW010004318.1:3487603-3513380 GCA_903798125.1 Danio choprae | reverse complement strand
CTCCTCCTAGGGATTTCATCCGATCAACACCAAAATTGGGTATTGTGAACTAAAGGCTTTGGCGATGATAAATTGCGAAGATCTAGAGTTTTCGTCGAAGGGCGTGTCCGTGGCGGCCTCTCAAACTTTGACGCTTCGCCACAAAACAGGAAGTTGTTATAACTCAGGCATACATTGCCTGATCTGATTTAAAATCCATATGTTTGATAACAGTCCTGACCTGAACACGTTTACATGACAATAACCAGATACAGATATAGCGCCACCTGCTGGCAACAGGAAGTGACATGTTTTACAGTGTAACAAACTCCTCCTACAAATTGTATCACATCAAATCCATGTTCCATTAGTTTAGTCTAAAGGCCTTTGTGATGTTAAATTGTGAAGATCTAGAGTTTTCGCCGAGGGGCGTGTCCGTGACGGATTGAGAAAGTGTAATGCTTCGCCATGGAGGAGGAAGCACTTATAACTCAACCAAACAATATCTGATCTGCCTGAAAATGCACAGGTTCGATGAGATTCCTCTCCTGAAGACATCTACATAACAATATTGAGTCTCAGTCACAGCGCCACCTGCTGACAGAAGGAAGTTTGGCATAAATCTGTGATTTTCTCGGGTTTTAAAACATATATTGGTTTAAATCATTATTGTCTGCTGTTCTCTGTCGTCCTGAGACCACCGGGCGGCGGTGAGCCCGGGTGCGAGGTCCCTTTCATCGCTGCTTGCAGCTTTAATTATTATTATTATTATTATTATTATTATTATTATTATTATTATTATTTTTCTCCGGAATGAATCGCGATTTTGAGGGTCTAAACATGCTCGAAAACTCACTAAACTTTGCACACATCCCAGAAGTGGCGAAAATTTACGTTCTTTATAGGTTTCGGAAGTGGGTGTGGCAAAATGACTCAACAGCGCCACCTATACACATTTGACGGACTTGCCCCCGAGCTACGTTTCACACACACATACGAAAATTGGCACACACATCAAACATGCCAAAACCTACCAAAAAGTATTTTGGAGCGAAATGTCAAACCCAACAGGAAGTCGGATATTTTTAACTTCCTAACAATATCTGATCCGCCTGAAAACGCACAGGTTCGATTAGATTCCTCTCCTCAAGACATCTACGTGCCTATATTGAGTCTCAGTCTTAGCGCCACCTGCTGACAGAAGGAAGTTTGGCATAAATCTGCGATTTTCTCGGGTTTTTTAACATATATCGGCTTAAATCATTATTGTCCGCTGTTCTCTGTCATCCTGAGGCCACCGGGCTGCGGTGAGCCCGGGTGCGAGGTCCCTTTCATCGCTGCTTGCAGCTTTAATTAACTATTGTTGTTTTGGTTGTCAAGTACTATTGCATGCCTATAGATTGAATTCAGGCATAAATGATAAACTGTCCTACAAGTGTTAATAATGCATTGTGGCCTTTTATACACTTGAAGAAGAGGGGAGCACTCAGATGTGCTCACATCTGCCTGCTGCCATTCCTGAGCAAGGTCCTGCACTGGTGGCACTCCAATCCCGCAGCTGAATCCTCTTTAGGAGACGATCCTGGTGCTTGCGGGACTTTCTTGGACACCCTGAAGTCTTCTTAACAAGAATTGAACCTCTTTCCTTGAAGTTCTTGATGATCCTATAAATTGTTGATTTAGGTGCAATCTTAGTAGCCACAATATCCTTGCCTGTGAAGCCATTTTTACGCAACACAATGATGGCTGCATGCGTTTCTTTTCAGGTCACCATGGTTAACAATGGAAGAACATCACCCTCCTTTTAACATGTCAAGTCTGCCATTCTAACCCAATCAGCCTGACATAATGATCTCCAGCCTTGTGCTCGTCAACATTCTTACCCGAGTTAACAACACGATTACTGAAATGATCTCAGCAGGTCCTTTAATGACAGCAATGAAATGCAGTGGAAAGTTTTTTTTCAGGATTAACTTAATTTTCATGGCAAAGAAGGACTATGCAATTCATCTGATCACTCTTCATAACATTCTGCAGTATATGCAAATTGCTATTATAAAAACTTAAGCAGCAACTTTTTCAATTTGCAATTTTTATGTAATTCTCAAAACTTTTGGCCACGACTGTACTGTTGTATGCCTGCTTTCAACTGCATGGTGCAGGTAAGTGATTGGTTGCTGAGGTGACCAATGTTCTTGCTGTTGAAAAAATGTAAATACCCGTGTTTGTGTTAGCAATCTGCTCCAGGTTTTCAGATACCCTCCTCTAACTCAGATCCATTTCTGTATAGATCTGCTATGAAGGTTACATACATACTGTCTTTGCAGCTGCAGTGTGTTACATTCTCAGACAACATGTATATGAATATGCTGGCAGTAGCAAGTCTCTGTACTTGCTCTTCACCAATACTTAAAGCAGCAACAGCATAACAAATTTATGCTGCCAACACCAAAAACCTAAACATTGCCATATACATATTCATTACTATACTAAATCTTTCAGAGAGTTTTGACAGAAATTTGAAACTATTTTGGATATCACAAATTTTTTTTGGAAACTGCTTAAACATTGCATGTTTTCCCATTTTTTTAGATTTTACTAAGATTGGTTTGGCTTCCCCCACAGCCCACAGATATGCGGTATAGGTGAAATAGATAGAGAACCGGCTGTAGTGTGTGTGCAAACGTGAGAGTGTTAAGAAAGCCAGAAATGAGAACAATGTCAAATTTTCTTCTTTGATGTAAAGATTATCAATATAGGTTTATTCTGAAAACGTACCGCTATATACATTTCTGGAGAGTGTCAAATACGTCCCAGGAGGTATGTTTTTTTGCAGTTTTTGTTTTCGCAAATCCACCAGAAAATTTCTCAAATTTCTCTCGTGAGTGCCATTTGCGCCTGCTGTTCTCATGTTAATCCACCAGAGACTGCTGTGGACTAAATGAATGATTGACTGACTGACTGACTAATCGACTCAACCACCCTACTCCTTTCCTAAACCCAACCAATAGTGTTTTCAAAAGCACCAATTGATCCGTCCACCAACTTTCCTAAACCCAACCGTCAGTTTTAAAATGCAATCCAGAAAAAGAAAAGCCCTCGCCTAATTTTTACCATGTTTTCAGATTTTACCACATTTTTATTTACTTGTTTATTTAATTTTTTGGCTTCTGTTTTTTCTGCCCGCTTTCTGGAACGTGCTCAACTCCTCTTTGTGTCTCAAGTCCGCCAACGTACATTGTGAGCTACTGGTCAAACTGGTAAAAGCGGGAAAGCTGTACACACAGAGGTAAGCGGTCAGCTGGTAAGCGCGAAAAGGAACGGCGATATTTCGCCCCATAGCGTTCATTTTAAAGGTAAATACTTCCATACATACTTCTGGCTAAATAATTCCCAATCTCCATATGTATATAGGGCTACGTTTTCAAAATGAGCCTATTTTGAAGATTATATAAGAATAGTTTATAAATGTACATACTTGTACATTTAAAAAAAAAAGTAGTAACATTTCTTAAGGATTTAAGATGCAGATGACCATTAAAACGCATCATCGTCTATACCAATAGGGTTACAATAGGGTTTCAGCGCTACGTGCTAAGCTTTGTTAAAAGTTCTAACAAACATAATAGGATTAAAACCCTAATAAAATGCTAATAAAAAGCATGTAGTGCTAAAACATAGGATTTCAGCACAACATACTTCATTCATTCATTCATTTTCATTTCGGCTTAGTCCCTTTATTAATCTGGGGTCGCCACAGCGGAATGAACCGCCAACTTATCCAGCATATGTTTTACGCAGCAGATGCCCTTCCAGCTGCAACCCATCTCTGGGAAACATCCATACACACCCATTCACACTCATACATTACGGACAATTTAGCTTACCCAATTCACCTGTACCGCATGTCTTTGGACTTGTGGGGGAAACCGGAGCACCCGGAGGAAACCCACGCCAACACAGGGAGAACATGCAAACTCCACACAGAAACGCCAACTGACCCAGGCAAGGCTCGAACCAGCGATCAGCGACCTTCTTGCTGTGAGGCGAACGTGCTACACATTGCGCCACTGTGAAGCCACAACATACTTATACTCTAATAATAAAAAATTCTAATAAATAAAATAGGGTGTCAGTGGTACACACTCGAACCCCTAAGGGGACCAAAACCACCCCCCCCCCCAAAAAAAAAAAACGTTGAAACCTGTTCTCAAAATGCTGCATTTTCAGGGTCTTAAATTGAAAACTGGAGCTATCCTCAATATGGACAGCTATAAGCAAGTAAATAATTGACTGACTTTGCAGAGAATCTTTATCAGTGCAGCTCTGATATATTAACACATTATTAAAATGATTGTGTTTCTCAGTAGTCGATACAGTGATGGTTGAGTCATTAGATGTCTAGACTACCCATCGATGTCCTGATCTACTTTCAGGTCTGTCAGAGTATAAAATATCCCACTAGGTTTTTCATCTTGTAATCCCCTGCTCTGTTTGGCAGGGCTGTAAGCCAGTATAGTGACCTTAATTAATCATCTATAGGTGGCTGGCCCAGAATAGAGTGACATTCAAAAGGACAGAGGCCTGTGGATATGTTTCCTTTCATGAAGAGAAGCATATTGACCTTTTCTGTACACTCAAACAGGCGAAGAGGCAGTCAAATAACCTGGCTTTTCCTTGTGTCTCAGTCCACAATGTGTGACAGACTGGATAAGATCAAACTGGTTGCCTGAAGACAAGAGGTTGAGAATTACAAATTGTGACTGGCATGTTTTGCT
Source organism: Danio choprae (assembly GCA_903798125.1). NCBI lineage: Eukaryota > Metazoa > Chordata > Actinopteri > Cypriniformes > Danionidae > Danio > Danio choprae. The sequence goes on along the minus strand of CAIGQW010004318.1, from coordinate 3,508,623 downwards.
TGAAATCTTGTCATGTGAGCCTCAGGACCCAATAAAATTTGCTGGTTTTTGCAACCTTCACTAGTATACTATTAAGTATATTTGAGTAGGTCAATCAACTCAATCTTTTTAATTAGTTCTTCACACCAGTTGAAATGACAGCTCCACATTTGAAATGTCACACTCAATTGTAGGCTTCCAGACTTTTCTAATATAAATAATATGTATAATATAAGAATGCTAATGACATGCAAATGAGTTTGACACAAAGTGCCATTACTTATGATTCACATAGTGGAAACAATTTTTCAATTAATCTGTTTTGAATTCTTGACTTAAAGATACAATCCACATGATACAAATATAGAGCATACATTTGACAGAAAGTCTAACGAGTTGTTCACTGCTTTAAATTCACATGTGTGGATAATATACAAAACAGTATACACATAGATCATGCATTTAAAAGAAGACTATATATGATTGTAATATATACAGTGCATCCGGAAAGTATCCATAGCACTTTTTCTACACACAATACCCAATAATGACAATGTGAAAAAATTAAAAACCTGAACAATCACATGTACATAAGTATTCACAGCCTTTGCTAAATACTTTATTGATGCACCTTTGGCAGCAATTACAGTCTCAAGTCTTTTTGAATATGATGCCACAACCTTGGCACACCTGTCTTTGGGAATTTTTGCCCATTGCTCTTTGCAGTACCTCTCAAGCTTTATCAGGTTGGGAAGCGACGGTGTACAGCCATTTTCAGGTGGGAAATGAGAATGAAGTATAGACCATTAAAGTTAAATAATGAATGTTAGGATAACTGTGATCCATCCTGTATGTTACTGGTGGCATTGTGGGACTTAGAAACTAGATAAAAAGGGAACGAACACTGGTGTTGCTGTATGATTGCTTGAACTTCTTTGCAAAGAGTAAAGACATCCTGGGTAAGACTTTGTCTTCTTGACCATTGAGAGAGCTTCTTTAAAGAAAATAGCCACTACATGTTCAATAGGATTTAGGTCTGGTCTCTGGCTGGGCCAATCAAGGACATTCATCGAGTTGTTGTGAAGCCACTCCATTTATATTTTGGCGGTATGCTTAGGGTCATTGTTCTACCGGAAGATGAACCGTCGGCCCAGTCTGAAGTCTAGAGCTCTCTGAAGCAGGTTTTCATTCAGGATGTCTCTGTACATTGCTGCATTCATCTTTCCCTCTAGTCTTTTCCTTTCCTGGACTAGTCTTCCAGTTCCTGCTCCTGAAAAACATCCCCACAGCACGCCACCACCATGCTTCACTGTAGGGATGGTATTAGTTTGGTGATGAGCGGTGCCTGGTTTTCTCCAAACGTAACGCCAGGCATTCACTCCAAAGAGTTCAATTTTAGTCTCATCAGACCAGAGAATTTAGTTTCTTATGGCCTGAGAGTCCTTCAGATGCCATTTGGCAAATTCCAGGCGGCGAGTGGCTTCTGTCTGGCCATTCTACCATACAGGCCTGACTGGTGGATTGCTGCACAGATGGTTGTCATTCTGATAGGTTCTCCTCTCTCCACAGAAGAATGCTGGAGCTCAGACAGAGTGACCATTGGGTTATTGATCACCTCCCTTACTAAGGTCTTTCTCCCCCGATGGCTTAGATGGCTGGCCAGCTCTAGCAAAAGTCCTGGTGGTTCCAAACATCTTCCACTTACAGATGATGGAGGCCACTGTGCTCATTGGAACTTTCAGAGCAGCAGAACTTTTTCTGTAACCTTCCCCAGCCTTGTGCCTCAAGACAATCCTGTCTCGGAGGTCTACAGTCAATTCCTTTGTCTTCACACTTGGTTTGTGCTTTGGCATGCACTGTCAACCCTCGGACCTTATATAGATAGGTGTATGCCTTTTCAAATCATGTCCAATCAACTGAATTTACCACAGGTGAACTCCAATTAAGCTGCTGAAACATCTCAAGAAGGATCAGTGGAAATAGAATGTACCTGAGCTTAATTTAGAGCTTCACGGCAAAGGCTGTGAGTACTTATGTACATGTGATTTTTCACGTTTTTTATTTTTAATAAATTTGCAACAATTTAAAAATATATATTTTTTCACATTCTCATTATGGGGTATTGTGTGTAGAATTTTGAGGAAATAAAAGGATTGAATCCATTTTGGAATATGCTGTAACATAAAAAATGTGGAAAAAGTTAAGCACTATGAATACTTTCCGGATACACTGTATTAATCATATCCTGAAGCGCTTAAAGAGTATTTTCAAGACGTATCATCAATCTGTCATCTTGGAGAGCAGAATGTAAACAATATCACTAAACCAACCAAAACTGATATGATAATTGTTGCTGCAGAAAATGATTAAATATTGTCATGTTTTGGGCTGTATTAATTGTTCATACTGGGTAAAACTTTTTCAGATTAGACTGCCAAAAGTTCTAACAAGTGAAGTTTATTTATAAACTAATTTTGAGAGGAGCACATGCTTATGATTGACTGCAGCTGGTCCCACATTAGCTAATGCATGATTTACCAATCAGATGATTCCTAAATAGCTATAAATAACCAGAGTATCTTACCTTAGCCATCTTCGTCTTGAAGAATGCTTCCCGCGGTAGCTCCAGCTCTACAGCATTGCACCATTTATATGGAAAGAACAATCAAACAAATTAACAACAACAACTCAAGCCAGAGCCCCGCTCTCTCAGAATCTTCAGCTGCAAATTAAGTCTGAGTTCCCACAATACACCAGCCGGCCCACCAGCTCTTCTACCATTTGTAACCATAATGCTGTCAATATAATCTCCTTCACCAACTCTCCAGCAAGATCACAGTCCTTGAACTCCGCCTAATCTCTCAGACGATGGTATCCACACTCCAAACCATCGCAATAAAGCCGAGCTCTCTCTCCTACCGTTCCACCTGCAGTACATAGCATGATTTAAGGGAAAACGTAGCAAAAATAATGACTTACCAACAAAGACTAAACATTTTATATATCTTTCGACTTGTGTGACTAAAATGACATAGCGGCATCTGTCAAACTGTCAACAACCAAAAAAGACAATAACAACCAAAGACACTCACCTCACAAGCCTCCCGTCTGTCCGCAGATCCATAACATTCCCACAGCATGGAGTAATTTGACTGCAAAAGGTCCAGGCAATCAATTCCGTAAAACCTTAGTCCACAACCCATTTATACTATTATATTTACGCTATCATCCAAACTAATCACTGGAGCGCGTTCAGTAGAGTAGCATCTTTCAGATGTAAACAAGACATTCATCATCAAAATGGCCACCGACCTTTTAATTGACAGTTCATCGAACCAATAGCGGAAAGGAGAAGTGCCACCATTCAAAGAACTCACAGGACTTGAAACAGGCCTGTGAGTTCTGTTGACTGTTTATGAATGACCCAGTTACAATGACTTTGTGAATAACTTTGGCCAGATATGCTTGTGATTTTAATCACATTAAGATTGCAAGCATGATGTATTAAACTTATGAAAGATGAATTCGCAGCTAGCAAAACACCAAGCATAGAAGTCCGATCGTATTATACCATAGTGACTCATATGGCCAAACACAAAGTGTCGTAAACGAAGTTACATTTGCTAGACGGTTGGAGGTGAAAATAGCAAAGAAAAACAAGTGGAGGAAGACAGTGGAGGACAGTGGAGGAAGACGTTTCCGACAAATGGAGTAATGTTTCATCCATTGACTATGCGGTAGAAACATTTGCATTTTAAGCAAATTACAAGATCACTAAGGGGTTAAAAAATTTACTCAACCATCACTTCACCTACTCTGCCTTCAAGATGAAATTCCAGTTGCCATGCCTCATATCCTCAGCTCACCATTCCTCTGGCATCCTGTGGGGGGACGAATGTCTGCCTCTAGCATCATTAACAAAGGGCACTTCCATCCACAGTCGCTCATGGCCTTATTAAGATGCCTCGCATGGATATCAGCTAAAAAATAATTCATTATGACAGCTGTACATGCTCCTTGTTCAATTCAATTTGCTGATTCTCTCTCATTCTCATTTCAGAGATTCTGGCAGCCGGCTCCAGAAGCGGACTCTCATCCAATGCCTGTCCCTCATTATTTAGAAATGATATTGCCATAAACCTCCCCTACATCACCTCTACATAACTTCCATATCCCTCATTTTACAAAAGTTGACAGATTCAATCAGTCAAAAAGCTCTGGATGATGAATTGTATGTACAGATTTGTTATAAATATACAAGTTATAAGGTGCTGTGTACAACTGCGTAGAAAAAGTATTGCACTGTAAATTGTTATAAGGTGCTGTGTACGTGTGCGTATGAGAAAGTTTATTGCACTGTAAATTGTTATAAGGTGCTGTGCACAAATGCGTAGAAAAAGTATTGCACTGTAAATTGTTATAAGGTGCTGTGTACGAGTGCGTATGAGAAAGTATTGCACATTTATTGCACAGTAGGGGAATATTTAACTGTTGTAGATGGCCTGAGGAAAGAAACTTTTCCTATGTCTGGCTGTTTTTGTGCTTGGTGCTCTGTAACGCCGACCAGACGGTAACAGTTCAAACAGGAAGTGCTAGGTGTGAGGGGTCCAGAGTGATTTTGTAACCCCTTTTACTCACTCTGGAAGAGTACAGTTCTTGAAGTGTAGGAAGGGTAGTGCCAGTGATTCGTTCAGCTGTCCGGACTATTCGCTGTAGTCTGCGGAGGTTGGTTTTGGCAGCTGAACCGAACTGTGATTGAAGTGCAGAGGATGGATTGGATGACAGCTGAGTAGAACTGTACGAGCAGCTCCTAAGGCAGGTTGAACTTCCTCAGCTGATGAAGGAAGTACAGTCTCTGCTGGGCTTTCTTCACAATAGAGTCTATGTGAATGTCCCACTTCAGATCCTGAGAGATGGTGGTGCCGAGGAACCTGAATGACTCTACTGCAGCCACAGTGCTGTTCATGATGGTGAGTGGGGGGAGTGCAGGGCGGGTTCTCCTAAAGTCCACTATCATCTCCACCGTTTTGAGCGTGTTCAGCTCCAGGTTATTGCATCTGCACCATAAAGCCAGTCGCTCCACCTCATGTCTGTATGCCTGTATGCCTCATGTCTGTATGACTCGTCACTGTTCCGGATGAGGCCGATAACAGTAGTGTTATCCACAAACTTCAGGAGCTTGATGGAGGGGTCTTTTGCAGTGCAGTCATTGGTGTATAGGGAGAAGAGTAGTGGGGAGAGGACACATCCCTGGGGGGCGCCTGTGCTGATGGTGCGGCTGTCGGATGTGATTTTGCCCATTCTGACTAGCTGTTTTCTATCTGTCAGAAAGCTGGTGATCCATTGACAGACAGAGCTAGGAACAGAGTTGGGTCAGTTTGTACTCGAGCAATGATGGGACAATGGTGTTGAAGGCAGAACTGAAGTCCACGAACAGAATCCTTGCGTAATTCCCTGGTTTGTCTAGATGTTGTATGGTATAATGCAGTCCCATGTTGACTGCATCATCCACAGACCGGTTTGCTCTATAGGCAAACTGCAGAGGGTCCAGCAAAGGTCCAGTGATGTCCTTCAGATATGCTAGCACCAGTCTTTCAAATGACTTCATGGCCACAGATGTTAAGGCAACAGGTCTGTAGTCATTAAGTCCTGTGATATTTGGTTTCTTCGGAATTGGGATGATTGTGGAACGCTTAAAGCAGGACGGAACTGTGCCCTGTTGCAGTGATCTGTTGAATATCTGTGAGAAAATGGAGGCCAGCTGGTCAGCGCAGGTTCTCAGACAGGCTGGTCAGACACCGTCTGCGCCTGGTGCTTTCCTTCTCTTCTGTTTCCTGAAATAAAGCACATATCCCAAATGTTTCCCTCCTCTCTATTACCTTATTTATTTCTCCTTTTCACGCTTCAAAAAACATACAAGTCAGCTCAATCAAAGCTACCTCAGAGAGATCCAATTCTTTCACAATTTGATCCACGGGTCCCCTTCAGATGCCATTCCTAATTCCCAAACCACCCTCCTTACTAAAGGTATCCACATCCCCTCCCTCACATGCCTCTTCCTATCCCTCCTAGCATTCTTGCACCTCAGCAGAGCCAAGAGTCTAACCCCCTGCCCCACTTTCTACTGATGACGCTAACCATCCAGTAACACAATTGTTGGTTTTAAAAACACTTGAAAAAAGTACTCCACCTTCCAGGCTTCCCCCTAGAACCATCCTCTAGCCTTTCATTAAGAATAGGAGTAACAACCACAGCAGCCCACAATGGGCTCTCTTAATAACAGATCCAGACCCTCGGACACCGGTCCTCAGATGCCTTCAAATACTACATTCGCCTCAGCTAATACCACCTCAAGGAAGCCCAGATTATCCTCTCCAGCTAACTTCCACCCACCGGAGTTCAAGGGCATGAGCACGACTTCTACTCCTTCTACCCCCTTTCTAGCGTTGGAGCCCCTTTGCTAACTTCTTCCTTCTAACCTTTCAAGCGCAAGCTATACTCCGCCTCCCCACCACTCCTGCTCACAGCAGCTCTGACTCCTGCAGGCGTCCCACAAAACTTCGACTCCCGCAGGAGTCCCGCCAAGCCCCATTCTCTGACCACCCCTTAGCAGTCATGCGTTAGCAAGAGCCCGCAGTGTCTTCTCCCCTTTCCCATCTCTTACTAAGACCTCGCCCCACCCCATGGCCCTGACCCTCGCAGAGGTCGCTCCGAGGTTTGACTTCCATAGGAATGCACGCCCTCATCCCCCCGGGCATTAGATAAATCTTTAATTTCTTCAGCGTCGAGTGCTCCGCTCCCTTCAGCATTGTCTTCTGCTCTTTATCTCCCTTCAGCGTTAAGTGCTCCGCTTCCTTTTAGAATTGAAGTCTTCCGCTCCTTTCCTTCCTTTAGCGTCAAGTGCTCCGCTTGAAGTGAAGGGAAGTGAATAAAGTGAATAAAGTTTATTTATAAAATAATTTCGAGAGAAGCACATGCTTATGATTGCCTGCTGCTGGTCCCGCATTAGCTAATGCATGATCTACCAATCAGATGATTCCTAAATTGCTATAATTCACCAATGTATTTTACCTTAGCCATCTTCGCCTTGAAGAATCCCCCTTCCACCCCTACTCCTCCCCTTTCCTTGACAGGCCGGCACGGAGGCCCAGTGGTTTGCACCATGGCCTCACAGAAAGAATGTCACTGGTTCAAGTCTTTACCTGGCCAAGTTGACATTTCTGTGCGGAGTTTACATGTTTTCCCTGTGTTTGCGTGAGTTTTTCCCGGGCTCTCCGGTTTCCTCCCACAGGCCAAAATCATGTAACATAAGTAAATTGACCAAACCAAATTGACACCATAGACAAGCGATTAATCAGCAATATTTCTCTCAATAGTTATTCATAATTTGCATTCACTATTAACAAGCAGGGGAGTTCTCGAGACCTACCTGAGCTCAAACTCCCCTCTCCCCCTGCAAACGGGAGGGAGTCCCGGGCTCGAGGATCTCATGAGCTCAGGGCTCTCTCCTAGGACAACATGCCAAACACTTTATAATCAATTATCAGCTGAGTGTGAACTCTTGAATTAAGCAGAAAAGAGAAAAAAGCTGTCTGAGAAAAAGTAAAAAAAAAAAAAGTGTTTTTGCTTTAACCAAAATGAACTAGGATTTCCAGGGCAAGAATCCTGACAAGATTCATGTTTGTTCTTATCATTACTGATAAAGTATGTTAAATATTAGACTAATATTTTATTTATCCTATAAAATTCAGATTGTTAAAATATTGTTCTCTTTCCTGCTTAAGTCCTTTTTTTATGGAAGGAAAAGAAAAAAAATACAAATGCAAATAATAAATAATAAATAAAAATAAAAAAAGAAATACAATAAGACATCGGAACTTAAATGAACAGTTGACTGGTCACATTTTTCCTTACAGGTCATATAAAGATCAGTTTACACTGTGTAAAGGCATAAGTACAATCCATTTCTCCCAAACATCACCAAAAATATTTCGTATTGCTTGCATTACATCCTGCCAGTATGACTAAATGACTGGGCAACTCCAAAATATGTGAAAATGGTTTGCTAAGTCTTCCCCACATTTCCTCCAGCACTGTCCCCTGTCCTTCTCCCGTGTTTGCATGCATGTTAACTTGGGGGTTATAAAGTATCTAGTAAGATTCCTCCAGCAAAAACCTTGCCACATCACAGAGCTAGAAGAAGTGGCCTGTACAGAGCAGATATTCAACCAATCTTTCTTTGGGATAACTAGGTTGGATTCTGTCTCCAATTTTAGTCTGATGTCATTTGTTGAGTGTTCCTTGGTGGATTGGATGGAAGAATACAATTTTGAAACATGAAAGTCTCCTATTGTCTTTGTTCTTATAGATGTCAATAACAAAATCTGTTAAAGTGGGGTAATGGTTCTCCAAACATCCAATCTCACTATTAAAGTAGTTCCTGGTTTGCAGGTACCTAAAGAAATCACATTTGTCCGGACCATACATATCTGAGATTTTCTGAAAACGATCTAATTCCCCATTTGAGGAAATTAAACTAAAAGTAGTCATGCCAAGCCTATACTTGAAATCTCCCATCAATCTTAGCTGGTTTAAAGTCAGGGTGAAATGCTACCTATTTAATCAATCTAGTTTTTCAAGTAGTGGAGAATATCATCTGCATTCAGGCAGATATTTTGCTCTAAACCTCTAACTGTTATTCCTTTAATTCCCTGTTCATCTCTTATTAACTGTGCCAAAGTCTTAATAAATAAAGCAAAAAGGGTAGGACTGACTGGGCAGTCTTGACGAAGACAAAACTCTTGGTAAAATGACCCTTTAATCCTAATTCTGGCATTTGATAAATAATCATCTAATAAATTCATCTGTAAAGCCAAATCTTCTCAGCGCTTAATATAAATACTCCCAATGCCTTTTCAGCGCACATTCTTTTCTGACGATAAACATTATGCACAGTGAAATTTTATTTGCTAAATTGTTTTTCTAAGCTTCACTGTCTGGCCGGATGCACTTATCCCTATGCTTAGATTCATTCCAAGAAATTAATCTGCATCTAATCTGGCGTTTACATAATATGTCTCTGGAGCATACGCAGGTCATCCATCTGATTAAAATAATTTCATAACACATCCGGAAAAAGGTCTTTTATAGGAAGTGTGAATATTTTGCAATTGTCAAATATGATGTTGTGATGGACTCACTGCCACATAATAGTGTTAACATAAACCAATCATAAAGTACACTAGATTTTTTGTTTTCAATTGAGTTTTATTCCTGTAAAAAATGTCTGTGATTTTAACAGTAATGTCTGTAAAATCCACAGTGAAAATTTCTTAAATGATTAGGAGTTAATTTCTGTAAAATGTATGGAAAATAGCTGTAATAGGTCTAACCTTTGTTTTCGAAAAAAGTAGACAGTGTCTGAAATCCTACCATACACCTTCATTCACTAATCCCTAAATTAGTAGGTTAGTTTAGTCCACTAGACAGAGTGAATGAGTGAGTGAATCAATGAGTGAATTGATTAACACCTGCATCTAACAAGCACAATCACTGAAGGAAAGAATAAGAAATAAAACTATACAGCAACAGCCTCATAGCAAACCAACTGAATTAAAACAGAGGATTAAACAACTCCACAAACAGCATTACTAATTTAAGTTTGACTTCATTTCTGTCATATCTGCAAAAATATTTGATAATTAACAGAGGTATATATTTTTTATTGAAAATGTTTCAATTGACCTCACCATCGTAGAGATCAGAGGCTAATTTAGTTGAACTCTTGATTCTTAACTCTTAATGTTTCTCTAGCTGTTTTAACTGTGTTTCTGAAACTCATCAGTTATGACAAGAGATGCGCTGAGAAATTATATGTACTTAACTATTACAGATATAATTTCTTGTATTTTATAAGTTAAGTAAAAAAAATGCTAAATTTTTTAATGTGAATTGTTTGGGACAAAACTACACCTTCCCTTGGAAAATCAACAAACAATTTTGAAGAAATTAATAATAATTCCTAATTAATAATTAGTGTTTCATGCACAAAACATTGAGAGCCCACGCAACACATTTAAGACACACAGATATCAAGAATCAGGATATGAACCTCAACCAGGTTTGCTAAAAAGAAAAGAAAAGCTTAATAATTTTTTCATGCCGCAATGCATGCTGGGTGCCAGCATAGTACAAAACTCCATGCATGCATTGCAGCATGAATAAATTATGCAGCATTATGTTTCAGTATATTGTTTTGTATTGTTCTGATCTTGTTTATTATTTGATTTTGAATTTTGTATTGTCACTAATGTTGAGAATAAAATACTAATTGTGTTTTTAAGTTCTGCCATAGCTCAAACATTTTCAGTGTGAATGGTGTATTTAGACCTTTTAAACAGTCATTGATTGCTGAAGCTCCAGTGGTTTCATTCATTCATTCATTTTCTTTTTGGCTTAATCCCTTTATTAATTAATAAAATTTTACCATAATCAAATTTTACAGAATGTTTTTTACAGCGTACCAGCAACATGGAAGACCCTGGAAGAATGTTACTCATTGTTTTATTTTTATTCTGAATTCATACATTATTTATATGTGCAACCAATAGAGGATATTATGGTTTGAATTAAGTATATATCAAAACTTCTAAGTCACAAGTGTAACAAGAACTGGAAGAAGGTGGTATATACAAATAACACTGAAATTATTCAATTTTTTTTTTTAAAGACACCATAGACAATCTTTATTATTTTGGTGTTGACATCAACTTAGATTGACAAAAGTGATTTTACATACAGTACTTATCTCATAGTATACTATATAGTAATAAATTCAAGCAAATTATGTATTTTAATGTTTCAAATAGATTTTGTGAAAATAAAATGCCAAAATATGTGTGAAATAATGTTCATTCATCATTCAGCTGAACAAATATTTCAATACAAAAATTAAACAACATACTTATTCTGACTTGTATTTATTAAAATATATTAAATAATTATACTAAAGGGCAGTTTGATTCTTGCTTTTGATTGGATTAGGAACATTTTAAGGTGTACAACAACAAATGTGAAGGAATATTATATGAATCCATCTGTAAAATTTAGCAGCTCCTCTTCTCGTCATTATCAGACATCTGAAAACATTCTGCACCAGAGGGTGCATACCGATGGTGATTCTGGTGAAGAGTATAATCCTCCACCACTGAGTGCAAACTGGCATCAAATCCTACTCTATTTTGTTAGCAACGCCTATCTTCCAATGATTCAACTGGTTCCAAATAATGTTGTGATGAAATCATGCACTGCCATACATTTCTTTCTCATTTCAGTTGGATATACAGTATGTATAAGGGGAAAAAATAGCAATCTTGACTCCGTTTTATAACTTTTGATTTTCCTTCATAATTTTCTAACATTTCCCACTATAATAAAGGCAAAGCAGACTGTTAATGCTGAAACATTTTCTGTATCCAACCAGCTAGATACAAGCGCTACTATTTTCACTTGTACTCACTTGTCTAAGCACTTTAGAAGGGTTTTTCTTAGCCCTATATACATTCTCATTCACGTACAGTACACTTGATTTAGAAATGTTTTTCACTTTATAATAAGGTGAGAGACAATGACATGGCATAACAACACATTTGATTTTCCCATCAAAAGTGACATTTGCTTAACATCACACATGGATCGCTGTGAATTCTTCATGTGTCTGTCACTTGCAAAAATTGGTAAACGCAAATCCCTAGACTGATTCATTAGATGAAGCTTGTTTGATTTGAATAGAAGTTAAAAATAGACTGCAGCTGAATACATGAGCAAATACCCTGGCAAACTTTAAGCCTGCATAATTATCTCGTCATGTGCTGGAAATTGACTTTGAGTAAGTGTGGAGAAGAAGTTGATTGGAAAGACTGGGTCTGCCTATTTGAAATGAGAGCGTGTGAAATGCATCATCCAAACAGATGGCGAGCAGCAGTGATACAGACCTGTCACATTAAGCCCCAGCTGTCTTGATAAGCAGAACACTTCAGTCTAAATGTGCAAACACTCCCTTATGACACTGTTACAGTGTGTATACTCTTTGCTGTCCACATAATTGCATATGAAGTTTCACCTGTAACATATTAGTTCATGAACTTAAATAATTTTGTGGGGAGGGGTTCTTCTTTTTTTCATGCAGACAGATGTTTTATTTATCTGATTGTTGCTAAGTAATCATGTCTTTTGAGCCCCATTGACTAGGCCTTGACTAGGCCTGGGCCTAACATTTGGGAAGGGAGTCTCATCTGACCAGATTATATTGTGTTAGGTACTAGGTACTAAATGATTTTCTTTCCTAGCTGGTAGATTTATCATGTTAAAATGTTTGATAAATGAATGTTGACAACCTGTAGGGGTTTCTGCACTGACAGATTCCTGCTTCTTCCTGCTCTCACTCAAACTGACACTAGCTAACACTAAAAGTATTACTGTACATTGCTTTTTATGTTTTGCCCTTTTTATGAAGACTTGAATTTGTTTTGGGGGTGTACTTTAATAAATTTTCATGGTTGAGTGTTTCAGTTCTTCCCATATTTTACAATTTTGCAACTGCAGTATGTTGTCTGATCTTTAGTTTAGCTCCTGTTTTAATGATGCCCCTTTGTCTAAATTACAATATATGCTCTGATTGGTTAGCTGACCCGGTATTTTGGGGATTAACAAACCACTTTTGGAAATGGCATATCCTTTAACCACAAGTGTCATCTGTTCCAGTGTTAAAATTAATGCTGACCTGAATATTGCTCATTTCAAGCACAAATTAGACCCTGGTATTGTTAAAAAACAAGAGGATTGTGCAGGAACTTTGTAATAAGATATGTTACAAATCATTACACAGTGGCAATTCTTTTGTAATACAATGCAATACTGTAATATTAGCAAGCAGGTTACAAAGAAGGAAGTGTCTAAAACACTTCTGCATAGATTATTTGGTTGATCATGTTTACCATTTTTAACTTTAAGTACTGTTGCACTAAATGTATGAATCAAATTGTATGCTAAAATAACCACATTAACAAAAGCAGTCAAATACGAAACCTTTAAAATAAAAATAAGATCAATTGAATACCCATTCTTTCTCTATATTGTGAATACTATGACACATGAAAACATTGAGATGCAAATGAGAGGCTTTGATTACATTACCTGATGACAAAATGTTGGTATTTGACTTCAGTGTAATGTTTGCATTAGAAAACATGACACAACTTTTCATACTCTTGAAACCCACAAAATAGCTGTATCAGCTGTCATCAAAATTATGTTAAACTAAAAGAATTTAACTAGTCTAAGAGTTAAGAAGATATAAACCAATTCATTTTTTTTCTAAGGTTAAGTGCAAAACCTAGGACTAGTTAGCAGAATTAGGCTATTTAAATGAGTTGGAATATTTAACAAACAATGTGTTGCTCATAGTTAGGTAATTAATTATGCATATTTGGTTCAGTTATATGTAATAACTTGATGTAGCAGAATTAAGTTTACAGTCCAAACTAGTTAGTCCAGTGAGCATTCAGCACTGATTGTATTCATTCTTCATTCATTCATTTTCTTTTCGGCTTAGTCCCTTTATTAATCAGGGGTCGCCACAGTGGAATGAACCGCACACTTATCCAGCATGTGTTTTACGCAGCGGATGCCCTTCCAGCTGCAACCCATCACTGGGAAACATACATACACACTCATTCACACACATACACTACGGACAATTTAGCTTACCCAATTCACCTATACCGCAAGTCTTTGGACTGTGGGGGAAACCGGAACACCCAGAGGAAACCCACACCAACACGGGGAGAACATGCAAACTCCACACAGAAATGCTAACTGACCCAGCCGAGGCTAGAACCATCGACCTTCTTGCTGTGAGGCGATTGTGCTACCCACTGCACCACCGCGTCGCCTGTATTCATTCTCAGAATGCTATTTGTAGTGACCCCATAAAAAATAACTATTTTTAATCTGTTGTTTAGCTAACAGCATGTAGCTAGATTAAACTCATTAAAGTGACTTTGATGCAAGGAGTTATTCAATGCAGTCTTGGATACAATTATTGATGATTCCTGGTGTTGAAGTTCTCAGGGGTTGAGTAAAGAATGACTACAGAGATAGTATTCTGACTTGATGGAACAAGGGTAAAGCCTGGCTGGACATCATGGTCACAGGCTGGTATACAACTCTTCCTTACTGTGTTACTTGACTGTGTATCTTCCTAGTCTCTTAACCTCTGTTTGAAATGGAGTAGTATCCTTTAACTTTTACAGGAGCAACATCTAGTGGAGGTTGTTCTGGCCAATGATACACTGTACCGTGTCCAGTGGGAATTTTTTCTTTGTATTGATACATTTGCATAATTAAAGTGGATTTACAGTCTTGATTGTGTAAACTCTGATGAGCATTCTAGCATTGCTATACAATCTATGCATATCATAAGTCATTTTGATGGTAGGTAGTCACGAGAGAGCTAACATAAAGTTATTTAGATATTCTATAAAAAGTCATGCAATAAAAGTATAAAATATCAAGGACAACGTACAAACACACGTTTGTGTGCATCTCTCTCAGTCTTTCTATGGCCTATTTCTAAGAGTTTGGAGGCCAACTATTTTAGGTTGTAAATCATCCTATCATCATCTTGGCAAGGTGATCAGAGACGTGTTCTGAGTTTAGGTATTGAGGGTAGCAAGTGTAAAACATGGCCTGCTTGTTGGGTGAGGGTTGCTTGGGATTATACTTGTTAAATAATACATTTAATGATTGCGTCTGATCTGTCTCTACATCTGGTAGATCTGTTTCTTGAGGTAAAGTTTTTCAGATTAAGAAGGCCTAGCATATGATTTGCATGTTGTGTGCAAGTGCGAAATGTGAAATATACAGTCACTTAAGGACATGTAAAATGCAGTATCACCTCCCAGTGGTGGATTTATTTCAGTGTTCTTACAGACCTCTTGGTTTGACAAAAGTTTTTAATTCTCAAAGCTTTTCCTGCATTGTATAGAATCACTCTTCTTCTAAAAAAGAAAAAAAAAAAAGAAAAAAAGTAAAGAGTAACAACTTTAACAAAAATAGTTTGAGATCAAGCCAAAACAGAATCTGTTTTATCACTGAGTGACTCACAGAAGAATTGTTTAATTCCTTTAAAGTGTGTCGTTTTAATGAATCAACTATATGATTGATTGATTCACTCAAGAGGAGTGTTACCAAAGTCATTTCATCCTGCAGATATATATGCAACACCTCAAGACAAGTGCAATGATGCATGGAACAGTATTTACCAATTGCTAATTGGTTCTTTATTTTCAAAAGGCAGGACTTTGCGCATTGCAGTTTCTCAGCTCCATAGTAAGATGAGTAAAACATACTGATTTAGAAGTTTTTGCAAATCCCAGAACAAATGACTGTTTTTGAATAAAATATGCCTCTGGGTTTTCAAGATTTAATTGACATTCAATTCAAAGCAGTATGATGGTTACTCTAATAAATATTGTTTTCCAGCTATGTGGCCAGGTCTGATTACAGATGCTTCCTATTTACTTTAGTTGAACCTCCAACACAATCAAATAAATGCAGAAGATCTGTCTGTATTTGGATGTCTTTTTTTTCCCCGTCTGTCTATAAAATCAGTCTGAAGTGGCTCAAAGGTCAGCTGCTGTATGCCCATAATGGCTTCCTGGCTCTGCTACAAAAGGGGCTGCCTCCACAGGTCCTCTGCCTCACCGTTGCCATGGTTTCTAAGGTTGAAAAGGGTGAGGCTGAAACCTGCATGTTGCCTCCTTTTTTCAGTAGATGACGTAATGCATCATCTTAACTAATGTCCCAGCTGATATCACATGCCTTTTGATGTTTGAGGACATTAAGAAACACCAGAGAGCATGTGTTTCTTACTGTTGTTATTATTATTATATTTCCACATTTTGGCAGTTGTTTATTTTTTAAATGTCCGAAACGTGAGAAGACATGATCATTTAGTACCAGTAATAAATCAACCAATATTTTAGGCTGTTTTTCACAGACGTGTACATGCATGTATGTGGAGGTGAAAGACTCTCTACATTCACACTCTATGACTTTTCAAGTCTTTAAGGGCTTGCTGTCACTGAGCATTGATCTGATTTCCATGCCAAACTTCCCTTGTCCCTCCCACCTCAGAACCTCCCAACAGTTCTTAAGTCAGCTCTTGTCCTGACCATGGCTGCACCCTTAGCCTGTCTGTCAATTCCTGCCATGCCCCTGGGACATGTTGGCAGGCCGTCAATAATGAGGTATTCCAGCAAAAAAAAAGCTCTCCTTCTTCAGCCAACCAATCAGAGAGTGTGATTGGTTGAGGGACAGGCAGCTCTGAGGGATAAGAGCTGTGATAAAAAAATAAAAACAAAAAACACTGTGGGGATAAATTTACATTTTAAAGCATTTAGCCTAAAATAATGGGTGCTAAATTCTCTGCAAACATGACTGCATGAATAATCAGATCATTTTATGACACTTAAAATTTAAATGCAAAAATGTAATTATGCAGAAATCTTAAATGTTTGATTTTACAGAAAGGCCTGAACATTAAACATATTAACTGTTTTTGTCAACCTGAAATAGCTTTAACATTTTACTTTCGTAATGTGACATTTCTCAGCACATCTAGTATTTCAATATTTGTACCAGGAATGTATATCAATGCTATAAAGCCTATTGTATCAACTTGATGTTCAAATTTCAAAGACATTTGCATTAACAGCATGATCATAAAATAGCTTAAAAAACGGTTATACACAATCTGCTACATATGTGGCATGTGTAACAGTGTACTGGGTCTGTGCATTAGCTCTTAACGTGACCATAGTAAACAGCAGTAAAACAAGTATACTTAAAGGTAGTTTCAGCCTCAGATCTGCCCACGGACATTAATGATAAATGTCTGATGAACAGCACACTTTTCTGGAAACATTTTAGCAGATGCTCAATCAACCTGTGATGTTGACAAACACGCATGTGCTTATACTCTCATTTTTTTCTAATGGCAGTGAAAACCTGTGTTTCTCAATATAATTTAATTGGCATGTAAATGCACAGACATTTGTATTTTTGAGCATAAACACATGCGAAATTTTAAGACACACTTCACAAATACAATTTAACAAAATAAATAGGATGCTTGCCAATATTAGCAGAAAAGGAAAAAATAAACAAATCACGATATATTCATAAAAATTATAGGGTGTGCAGTATGTCATGTGATAAACTTGATGCATAATCATGGACACTTTAAAGTGATGTGTTGGCCTACACTGTAAACAATTAACTTTTAAAAAATTCTGGAAACTGACAATTAAATATTGATCCAACAAATTACTTCCCAATAATTAGCCCCAAACAAAAAAATCCACTGCATTAATTTAAGCTGATGGTCTGAAGTTAATATTAAAATTGTGCTCAGACAATTTATCAAACAGAAGTTAAATATCTGTGTTTGGCCAACAAACCTTGAAGCAAAAAACGCGTGTACACATGCGTGTGAGTGAGAGCAGTTGTTTGGATCAGATTCAAATTCCAGCATGCCAAGGGACTCAGCACAGCAGTGAGCAGCTGACACAGAGATCCAACTAAACATCATTTTCACATGGATTTTTCTTCATAAAAGTCACAGTGAGTACTGAATTATGTATTTTTGAATTGTGTCTAAGTTTAACCATGTGCAAATCGCAGTAATTTTGACATAAAAACAAACAGCATGGGTATTACATCTAACCTAATTACATTAACGTTAGTAGCAGAAAAACTGAATTTGAGCCTTTAATATAAAGTCTAACCTATGGTTTTGACCATACTTACCTCTCCGGGTACTTTAAGTTACTATTTATTGTTAAATTATAACTTTATGATGGTTAACGTCTCGGTTACTAACGTAGCCCTCGTTCCCTGAATAGGGAATGGAGACGTGTGTCTGGAAGACACTTTTGGAAGATCGCTAGACGACCAATCACTCTGAAGAGTAAGAAAACAGGCCAATGAGTTGGCAGAGCTTGACTCCCCAGGTGCCAGTGATTAATCATTAGTAGAGTATACAACAGGCGTGTGCAGAGCGAGCAGTTAGATTTTTAGCCTGCTGAAGAGCCAAACACTCAGCTATCAGCTGGAGACCCAGCTCCTTTAGCATTCGAGACACATATCTCAATTCCCTATTCGGGAAATGAGGGTTACATTAGTAATCGAGACTTTCCCCCTTCATGGGAACTCCGACTTTTGGGAGAGTGTATGGAAAACGCCATAGCAGCTAAGCCTGTCATGCCCCTGATGTGAAGTTTGTCAAGCATAGCGGGAGCGCACAAGCATCACCAAGGGCGCAACCTTCCAACATCCCCTAGGCCCGTTAATTACCATTACATGGGAATGATTTCGAATAATTTAGATTGGGGGTCGTAAATGTGCTTTTACCTAGCTAATTGTAGTCTATGGATTTTTAAATACCACAGTACTTTGTGAAGTGTGCCAGTCCCCGAAGGGAGAGGATGCTGCGGAGGCCACCTGCTACCCAAAAGAGGGGAGACTTGATGGCAATATGGACAAATGGACTAGCTCTATCCAGGGGGAGTGCTACATATAATAAGCTGGTTAGCGGATAGGGAAGACACGGGTCCGCCTGGTAAGGGGGAACACACCATGGCTAAATAACGCATATGGGATCGCCACCAGGGATTGCGAATTATTGGCACCAAACCGCAGTATGCGGGTAGACCAAGCGGGCCTCGGAGGAACTATTTTGGGTTGGCCAAATGGGGAACTCGCTTTAGCAGAGCAGAATAAGCTCACGTATCTCCGGGTTAGGGACCATGGCACAGCAAACGTTTTTTTTTTTCTTACACCGAGCTTAGTTTCCTCCTGATTACTGGGTAACCCTGGAAACGGGCTCCACTCGAAGATTATATAAAATCTTGTAAATATGTTAGGTGTTGCCCAGCCTGCAGCTCTACTGAATCTGTTACAGAAGTGCCGCATACTCACGCCCAAATAGAGGCACCGCTCCTTTTAAGTGTGCTCTCACTCCTGGGGAACATGGCTCGCCCTGGCACAGCGAAGCGAGGGCAATGGAATCAACTATCAAGTGGGCCAACCTCTGCTTAAATATGGCACTTCCCTTCTCCAGGCAGTACTAGCCCAGTGTGCTTTTGGTAAAGCACACCGTAATGGAGATAAGAGAAATTCTGACCGGAAACCCCAACAGGTCAAGGTGCTGGAGCACCAGGTCCTGTGCATAATCAACTAGTTCAAAGAGCATAAAAATAAGCCAATGAATGAATAGTCAAAAATGCAGATGCCCATGCGCTGAAGAGGCATAGGACATCCTCCACGCATGGAAACAGGGAGAGCCCGAAGGGGAGGACCTTGTACTGCTTTCCATCTTGACCAGCTTTCCATCTTTCCATCAGGGACCGGCTCGATTGTATACTTCACCAGGAGGACAACAATCTCTTCACATGAGACAGGGGTGGCTTGGTGATGACCGCTTTAAATGCACACCCGTGAACTCCGGAGGAGAGTCTGAATGAGTAGCATCACCAGAACGATCACTGACGCACCTGTGGTGGAGCAGCTTCAGGATGGGGAGTGCTCACCCAGGGAAGCGGAGCGCCTCCATCGCACACGGCTGATCTCTCACCTTCTGGGCCAAGTCCCTGACAGTGTCACCGAATAGGGCTGCCTGGGATATGGGCGCATCAAGAAAGCGAACTTTGTTGACGCAGTGCATATCTGCCAGGGTAAGCCAAGGGTGGCATTTCCAGACCACTCTGTGGCCATCGTTCTCCCCAAGGCACGGGTGGCCGACTTGAAGGTCATGAGAGCATAGTCGACCACCGTGTGGTGCTTAAGCCTAGAGAAGAATCGCCCCTGTGCAGCACAGAAGCGGCATGGCCCACAGCATTGTGGGCTCTGGCCATGAGAGACACTCCTTGGACAGGAGTCTCAGTTTACTCCTCCAGGTGGTGGCGCCCACCACCTGAGGAATAGCTTCATACCCACTGGCTGCCTCGCCATCAAGGGAGGTGAAGGAAGAAGCACACAAGGACCAGGTTGAGAAAAATGCCCTCTATGCCTGCGTGTGCTTACTGTGTGCCCCCAGGAAGAAGGGGACTGGGAAGGGCTGGGAAGACGTAAGAGCTGGGAAGATTAATCACTGCATTGAGATGCTGGACCCCCAGACCTGGAATGCAGTACCTGTGCCCATGATCCGAAGATAGGAACCACTGCATCCAGAAATGCACAGTCAGAACAGTGTCTTGAAAAAGACACGTTGCTCAACCGTGTTGCTCTCTTAGGGAATCTGCTCTTTTAGTAAAAACTGCTCCTTCAGCTACCAGCGAGACGTCCAGGGAATGGGAAAGGAGCCCAGTTCGACCGCCGGTGTCACGTCGTCGCTCGCACTGGTAGAAATACTGCTTTCTTGATGAAATCAGCTTAGCAGAGGTACTCTTCAGTCTCTAGTGTGAGGCTCTAAAGCACCCACAGAGCCGAGCTTTGCCAACTCATTGGCCCATTTTCTTACTCTTCAGGGTGATTGGTCGTCTTCCAGACACACGTCAGAGTTTCCATTAAGGGGAACTGTTATTTTGAACTTATTAGACATGTAATCGTAACCTGAAGCCACCGTTGCTGGGCGAAGTGCAAATAAACCGACATGACTTTCACAGTAAGCACAGTAAGTTGAAGAGCGCTGAAAACTGGTAACCATTGACTTCCATAGTAAGAAAGAAAAATACTATGGATGTCAATGGTTACAGGTTTCCAGCTTTTTTTCAGAATATGTTTTTTTTTGTTGTTGTTCAACAGCAGAAAGACAGACAAACAGGTTTGGAACGAGTGAAGGGAGAGTAAATTATGACAGATTTTTTTGTGTGAAACATTTTTTCTGACTTCATTTACTGACCATCTAGTTGTTAAAACTTGTAGAAGTTTCTTTTGTTGAACACAAAATTTTATATTTTGAATAATTGCAGTAATATATA